>VWZU01006923.1:118493-134609 GCA_013397095.1 Sterrhoptilus dennistouni | reverse complement strand
GAACCCAAACCAAAAACCAGAGCAGAGAACTGAAATCAAATCTTCTGAGTCCCCAGAAATGAGGAACTGCTGTCACTCAAATGTTATTAAACCACCCATCTCAATCCCCTGAATTCTAGTCATTGTTCAGCATCTCAGTACAGCTAAGAAGAGATCAGATAAATCACAGTCATATATTACTTCCCTCCAGGCACTATATTTAAGTAAAAGCCTCAGCTTCTCTTTGCTTGTCTGGGTGGATTGCTCTTGGTCAGAATTTTCCTTTAAGCACAGCCTGCCTCAAAAAGAACATCTTTTCACCTTTCTTTTCCTGTCATGTATTTTTCTTTTAAAGATAGTGGAAACTTCCCACTTTGAGTTAGGTAACACTACACAAAGAACACAAAGAAACAGTTGCCACTGACAAACTGAAAATGTTACCTATTATTTGATCAATATTTCCAGTGGCTGCCATCAAATTGGACTGCCAGGGATCCATGGATTTTTAAGAGACATGGCAAGACCCTGAAATACTTCTCATGCTTTTAAATGGAGAAATAAAAAAAGAAACTCTGTCCACGTACTTTGTTCTTTATGGGACTGGTTGTCATGTTAACACAGGAGGTTAAAATGGGAGCATCTGAAATGTGTTTCTACACGGGGATATGAGGGGATCCTTTGTGTGGAATGCTCTGCTGAGGATATTTGAAATGGGAGCCTGCCCCTGGCAAAGTGTAGGAAAGGAAGATTCTGGCAGGATAGAGGCAAAGCTGCTGGTGTCCACCCAAGGTGACCTCCACCCATGTCTGTGGCTTCCAGTGTCTGCCCAGGACAGGTGAGCACCACAAGGTTGGGTATGGTTTTGAATTTTTTTTCAGCCTTCTGATGTTTGCATTTTTGTAGTGGAGCTTTTCACAGATTTTCATGTAAATAAAGTGATTGTTTTCATTCTTCTCTTGAAGAGGGACAACTGATGAACTTCTAGTTTGATCAGTGGGGTTGGAGAGGTGGCGACCTCATCCTCCAATTCCTGGTCATTGTTTAAAATCTATATAAGCTGGAGTAGAAAATAAACTTCCCTCTTTTTCCCCTGGCGACTTGAACTGTGTGCCTGTTGTTCGTTTCGTATCCTAGAGAGACAGTTGGGTATTTCTAGAGATGCAGAGGATCTGGAAAACCGCTGCTGCCACCTGCTGTGCCATCCCACTTCTAAATCCACAAACCCTGGCCCTGAGTAATGCCACAGCCTAAAGCTCATGGCTTCCCATGGGATTTGCCTACTGGGATAAGGAAAAGATGGATTGCTGTGCAGGCTTTAACTTTACTGCATGGTGGTGACCCCATGTGTGTAATAAGCACCCAGAGTTATTTCCCAGCTCAGAAGAACGCCAGAAATCACTTCCTACCTGCTTCTTGTGGTTGCCAACATCACCTGGCATGGAGATCATCGACCTCCACCACTGCAGCTGTTGTATTCCCCCCAGATTAATTTTTCCGAATTAGAATTCCTTCTAACAGCTTTTCACTTCTTCCTAGGAGGCAGTTCCTTTAGAAGTGTTCAAACTGTGGGTGCAAAATCAAAAATCCCACTTTCAAACCAACTCTGCAAGATTAGGTCTAATCTGAAAAGTGATCAAAAAAGTAGCAAGTGATCATTTCTCCACAATTTCTTCAGATCAGAGGCTCGTCAGAGTAGTTGGGAGTGCTCTGCTTGCCATATTTAAGTACTGTGTGATGAACAAATGAAAACAAAGTTGATGATGGCTATTCAGCACTGCAGATCAGTTCAGTCCAGTCCAGGTGACTCAGCTTCATCTCTGTAAAAGTGAAAACACCACGGAGTTAAAGACCGTTTTGCAGGAATTTGTGCTGTGAAAGGTTCTCGGGGAGGTTTGATCTTTGATTCAGATGACAGAGGCGCAGCTTTTACTGTTGCAAAGAGCAGAACACCTGCACAGAGTGTCAGGAACAAAGCAAATGTAAAGCATGAGAATGATGCGCTTCGTGGTAACTGCTAAACAAAAATTGAAGTGAAATTTAATTGTAATTGATGTGAGATTAATTGTGGCCTGGAGCAGGAGGCAGTGACTGTCAGGCTGCACAGAGCTCGAGGGCTGTCTCAGAGCTTGGCACTCTTGAGGACTGCCAGCCATTAGCACTGTAATTATGTTATTTTTATAATTCAGGCATGGAGCAAAGGGTGATTGCTATGCAAAGGAATAAATGTCCTGCCAGTAACACAAGCACCACCCGAAAAAAATTATTATTATTAAGAAGAATGACTTAATGTGGAAAAACATTGAAGCAGCTATTGAAGTGCTCAGTTTGTATCCACCTCAGCAGCAGCAAGGTGCTAAGGAGCAACCACTGAGTCTGCCAAAGTCAAACTGAGTCAGACTAATTTAAGTGGTTTTTTGGCAGCGTCCCTGGGCTATGGAGCAGTTTGCAAACCCGTAGCAGGAAACTTTAGGGACTGGTGAGAGAAACAACACTAGAAAGCTGCTGGGAACACAGCAGTGACTACAAGTGGCAGCCACAGTTGGAGATTTGAATATTTCCAGCTTAAGTTGAAGTTTCAAAGGGGGCTTAAAGCAAGAACCACAGAACTAATGTTTTAATGTTGAGAAAAAAATGTAAGGAAAGATTAAACCAGGTGGGCTCAGTCTAGGGAGGAGAGAGTAGGCGAGGACAATAATCAGACACATAATGTAATGGTATAAAAAGAACAGTGATGAGCATGTGATTGGCTTGGTCCTTTTGGGTTAATTCCATACGTTTGGTGAATAATTAGAATAACAGTGGAAAGCTGCAGGAAGCAACTTAAATTATGGAATCAGACATATGGGAGACTTCTGAACCATAGGGGGGACAAACATCACTTAAGACCAGTCCAGACACTCACTGTGCTTCAAAAAAAGGGAACCTGAATAAACATTTCTACAGCTTCCTTTCAAATTATGTGCTTGATAGTTAACATGAACAACACTTACACTTGAATGAAGTCGCTACATTTTGAATAAGTTGAACTTACAGGAAGAAAAAATAATTAAATTATGTAGATTTGCAGCTTAAATTTGACAAAATAATTCAAGTAACTGGATCTTTACAAGTTAGCACTGCTATTCTGTGTTGTTAATGTCACTAAAATCAGCTCAGCAAATGTATCAGCTCTTGCCATACTTTCTCTGAACAGAAGAAATGTTATTAATAAACTGGCATGAAAGTAATTTGCTGTGATTTTATATTACAATTTAGACGAAGTTCTGTTTGCATATTAGTATTTAAAGGGAACCAAAAGAAAAGACATACTAAAAAGAAACAAGTAAAACCAAACCCCTAAAAGTATTAATGACAATATATACTCACTTTCAAAAATCCTGGCATTTTATGACTGACTTCCTGAACACTGCAATTCCAAACCAGACTATTTTATTTCCACTTCTTATCAAAATACCTATTTGTTTTCAGATTAGAATAAAACCACAGAGAGGAAAGATAGTTTAAAAAACTGTGCATTTGACCTGCTTTACAATTGGTGTTCAGATGCTTATTGAGTTCTGGAGGCAATTTAATAGAGTCATAGATATAAAAATATAGAATAGTCTTTATTAATGAGGTATGCATTTGTTCACATCAGGTTTCTTGGGATACAGCCTTCTATTTGGATTTCAGCTGGCCAGCCTTTGTATCTATTCTTCGTCTGGTCAGAGTGGTTTATCTGTAAAAGCAAAATAAATAAATAATCAGTAATTCATTTTTTCTATTTACATACCACTTTGTCAAGCCTTATACATGAAGAGAGGGTAATGAAGGAGGGCTGGGAAGATGAGGAGAATGTTGCACATCTTGCTTAACATAATGGGTGAAGATTCTGCCAGTTTCTCTCTTACACAGAGTGCTTTATTTATTTCACAGATGGCTATCATGATACACACTAAATTAAATAACTTTGTCCAGCAGAAGCTCTGAAACGTGAAGAACATTGCAAAAATATTCTGCACCAGCACAAGCTGGGGGTGACCTGCTGTGGAAAAGCTCTGTGGAGAAGCACCTGGAGGTCCTGGTGGACCATGAGTTGTCTCTGACCAGCAGAAGCCAAAGAGGACCAGAGAGAGAATTCCCAGCAGGTCAGGGGTGATCCTGCCCCTGTGCCCAGCCCTGGAGGCACCTCTGGGTTCTGTGTCCAGCCCTGGATCCTCAGCACAGCAGAGACTGGAGCTCCTGGAGCTGAGGAAGGGCCTGGAGCATCTCCGTGCCCAGGAAAGGCTGAGGGAGCTGGGGCTGCTCAGCCTGGAGAGGAGCCCCAGGGAGAGGGGCCTCAGTGTCCCTGGGTGTCCCTGTCTGTCCCTGTGTGTGCCCATGTCTGTCCCTGTGTCAGGGAGGGCAGAGCAGCCCCAGGCTCTGCTCCAGGCCCAGCAATGGCCCCAGAGCCACGGGCAGGGACTGAGCCCAGCAATTCCCCTGCACAGGAGGCACAACTTGTGCCCTGGGCAGTGTCCAGCCATGAGCAGAGCCCAGAGAGTCTGGGGAGTCTCTCCCTGGGGATATTCCAGAGCCACCTGGACACAACCCTGTGCCCTGTGCTCTGGGATGGCCCTGCTGGAGCAGAGAGGTGACACCAGAAGAGCCACCACAGTCTCTTCCAGCCTGACCATTCTGTGATCTGGTGATATTGTGGGAAAAGAGCCCCACTGGGAAGTCTGACATGGCTCTGGAGGGAATCAGCATCATCAAGGGGGCTGAACTCTGTGTTGGGGTTTCTCATTTCTGTCTGCCTCAGTCACACAGATGAGCACAACTGGGCTTACAGATGTTACTGTAGGACATGAAAGACTCCGAATATTTCAGAAGGCAAAGAGCATAGAAAAATAAGGCTTTATTTTCTAATTCTTACTACCTTTTATAAGGTGTTCTGCTTACAGACTTAACATGATTGGTGAATAGGAGAAACACCCCTCTAACCCCACCGGTTAAACCAGAGAAACAACAAAACACCACCTGGAGAAAGATTGTTTTTAGAAAGGATAGTTGTTTGCCAAGATTGTTTTGAGAAGAAACTTCCTTGAAAAATTTTTCCTTGGGACAAAGTTAGCAGCTGCTAGCAGGCTAAAATCTCTGACACTCAGAAATATCAGGCCCACATCCAGAAACTGAACACAGCAAAGGCAGAGATGCAAACAGAAATCTCTGTGAAAAACAGTCTCTTTAGTCCTCCTGCAACCTGTGGGCAAGTTATTCCCAGAGTTCTGGGTTTTCATATACAGGCAAATATAAAGTGAAAATAAAACAAATCTGACCTTTTCTCTTTGGATGTTATTTGGCAGCTTGAAGCCTTTGGCAGCTATAAAAACCCAACTTGATCTGAACTGTATATTCTTGATTTCTGTACTTCCCAGTTCTTCTACTAATTTTTTGGCGTCATTTTTCAACCTAGGAAAATACAGTGAAAAAATGACTGTTAAATTTCAGGATGTAAAAAATTATGAAAAAGATCACGGCTGATTCGTGCTTTACATTCAGCATTAAACCTGCAGAAGCAAAAATGAGATTTAAATAGTCCTGAGAGCTGTGGTAGTAGCATGACATTGAATTCACAGAGAGAATTGAATTTATCATTTTTTTTCCCTTCTCAGTAGGTTCCTGATGTTAATACAACCTTTTTGTAACAGCATAACAGAAAGAAAAATGTATCTCAAATATTTTCTGGTGCTTCAGTCCTTCCTAAATAAGGACAAGGGTGTCAAAGTCTTTTCCTGGATAATTACCATGTTATGGATTAAGTCTTTTCCTGGATAATTACCATATCATGAACTCAGCTAAAAACCCCCAAAGATTCAAAAGCACCTGAAACATCAGATTATGATGTTAGAAGGAATGCAAACTAGAGACATCAAAATTGGAGGTAAATAACATTTCAGAGTAAAGAAGGTTGTGATCTAGAGGTAACAGCAGTGTCCCTTTGGGGTGCTTTTAAACACTCTAATATCTACCCAACACACAGATATGTGCAATCATGGAAAAGACACGGAATTAAAACTTCTGGACAACAATTGAAAGGTCTGAGTGTAGAATGGATTTTACCACTCCTTTACACCAATTCACAACAGTAATTTCTCAGCTTTTCACTGCTCTGCATAGGAGCATCCATGGACGGCAGGGAGAAGGAACTCTGCAGACCTGAGATATTCTAGAAACACGTGGTTTTATGGCAAGGGTCGTGGGTAAAGAGGGCTTTGCCTTCAGCCACCAGCCTGGGCTGAAGGGATGCCCCGAAAGAGAAAGGGGGAGAGAGAGGGTATGAGGTGAGGGAGGTAAAAGAGCTAAGAGGGGTAAGAGGGGTAAGAGAGAGAGCAAGGACCTTATTACAATACATTATATCTCCTTTTGTGGTGAATATTCTAATTTACAGTGACCAACCGGTGCGAGATACAAAACCTACAAACTTTGCATGCAGCCTATGAGAACTACTGTATTACCATATAATTTTATATTCTAAACTCTAAAGACTACTTTTCCTATCTACTTTTTCCCTGATACCTTGGCAGGGTGGAGAGGGGCTACAGCCTTGGGTCCTTTTGTTTTCTGTCTTTTAACCTATCTCCAGCTGATCACCATCTTCCTGCCTGCCATGATCACATCTCAAAGCTGGCTTTCATTTCTATTTCACTCACAGGTTTTATATCTCCAGTATTTCTTACTAGGCAATCATATCCACAAACCCTTCCTGTCCCATCTTTCCCAACAACCTCCCACCTGGTGCTCCCGTCATCCTGCGTGGCCATCAGAATGAGGGTCCCTTGTGGTGCTTTCCTGATGAAATCCATCATCTGCTTTGAGTGGTCTGTGGAGTCAATCACACAGCTGGTTATGCATGGCACACACATCACACCCCTGCTCTTACACCCACTTGTCATGAGCATTTTTAAGGAGTCAGGGAATCACCTCCCAGTGCCTGGGAGCATTCTGGTTCTCCTCATTAACAGGTAAGGAAATTTACCATTCAAAGTTCAGAAACAGTGTTAAAAGCTCCTCTTAAAGTAGATCATCCTTCCAGCTATGTGGAAGGATGTTAAGAGACAGATTAGCAAATTTCCTATGGTGATTTTATAACTAAAACAGAACAAGGTAGGTCAGGAAAAGGAATTTTGCTGAATGAAGTTATCTGGATGGCATATCTAGTAAAGTGCCATTCCTACCAGACTGAAATAATGGAGACCAAAAAAAAAAAAAAAAGACAAAACAAAAAAAGTGAAAAGAACAAGGTAATTAAAAAAAAAAAGAAAATAAAGAAAAAGGAAAAGGAAAAGAAAAAGGAAAAGAAAAAGAAAAAGAAGAAAAAGATAATTAACTATCTCAACCAACAGGAGAAATTCAGCTTTTCAGGCAAAATTTGTCATCATATCTGGCCAGAACATATTTTACAAAGATAGAAGTTGTTTGTTTCTATCTGTCCCTGTGGAGAATACAAAGTCAAACAGGAAAGAGGAGGATAATTTTATGAATCTGTCTTTTTTTAATGCTGAAAGACTAACAAAAGCTCTGTTGAACTCTTTTCCTTACCTTCTGACCACATTTCAAAAAATTTTGCCGAACTGAATTCTCCTGTTTTATCTGTAATTAAAAAAAAAAAAGGTCTAAATATGAGTCAATATTATTTTATTCAATAGACAAACAAAACATTTTCAGCTAAAGCTAGGAATTCCTAATTTTGTGTATTATTTGGCTTCTTTTGTTTCAGTTCTTAATTTGGAAGAAATATGAAATAACAAGTTGAAGATTTGGGGAGAATATTTTGTTTCATGTAGTCTCTGAATCATCAAGTGTGACTAAAAAAAATTTATTACTTCTTATTTTAAAGAAAAAAATCATTTTTGGTGTGTGCTTCCATATTTTTATATCTAAATATACTATACTAGGTCACAGCCATAGATAGGAAAATTGGTTAAGCCTAAGACTATTTGAATGAGCTTAATCCTATTCTGTGCAGGGTTTGAGATGTTCAACCTTTCATCCATAAAAGACTTATTGAGAACAGTCATTATCTTGCATGATCTAATTAGTGGACATGTAAAAAAATACGTTTTGCTACAGAGTGGTGCAGGATAATGGGCAGATTTACCTGCTCCTATTTGCCACCACCTTGCTTGTTCATTCAAGATGAGGATTTCTCCCCTTACTCTCATTTTTAACTCACTTTTATATTTTATACCCAGTAAAGATTTTATGGTTGTTGGGGGGGAAAAAAAAGGCAGCTTAACTGGGGAAAAATTTGGAACAGATTCTTGTCAGTGGTTAATTTAACCTTCAGCAAAGTCATACAAGTTTAGACAAAGTCAATATCTTGCTTAGCAATAGTGAGACAAAAAAAAAATAAATTCTAACAGAAGTGTTTTGTGATCAAAGCCAGCTTGAATGTGCCTGTGAATTCCCTTTTCCCCCCCTCCCTCACAAGATTTAGTCATTCATTTTTACCTGGACCCAATACTGAATACAGTGCACTTCATCACCATTCCCATTCATCTAAACCAAAATTTAGGATTTAGGTGCCTCCAAACCTAGAATAAAGCACCCTTGCTGCTTCCAGTGCCTTTTACTATAAGCAAATGGCAATTTAATATGAAATAAAATTTGAGTTTGTCTTTCTGTACCCTGAACAAGCCTGGGAAAGGAATTTGTACCATGGCTGCACCTTGGTGCAGAACTGCAGCTCTCAGTTCCTGCTCCCCCCTTATCAGTGGAGCAGCAGATATATTTTATCAAGGACTGAAGCTGCAAGTTGAGTCCTACTGCTGGAGATCACAGATATTCTTGCTGTGCCACAAGTCTTTTGTCTAATGAAATACACTTACACCACATCTATGTGCACATTTTTCTATTCTGTTCTCCTATATTGATTCTGTTTCTTTTGTTTACCCAGAAGACTCTTTTTATCACACAGATTTGTTTTTCTTACATTGATTTGAATCAAGTTTGCAATATTTCCCTTTCCCTTCCACAGTAGCTGGTAAAAAAAACCCACAAAACAAAATATGCAAGCCCCCCAAGAACACTGGTAATTTAATGCAGTACAAAAGTATGTGTCTCTCTAATATTTTTTTCTCTTACTTACAATTCACAATGCCAATGTTTATACCACTTCCATATACATTTAGAAACCTGGAATTGAAATAAATACAATATCAGTAAAATACATCTGTCCAGCAGCTCTGTTGCAAAGTTATGTTTGCCAGTGCTAAGTAATTTTTTGATATTTATGTTTTCTTCAGTTATTTAATTCAAAACTCTATTGTAAACCAGAGCTTAAAATCTTGCACAGTGTATCAGTTTCCTTCAACAATGGCTCTTTCAAAATGAGCCAGATCAAGAAAATATTTTGTAACAGTGCAGCCAGAAAGATAAAGGAGAAAAAAAAAAAAAACCCAAAGCAAACAAGATAAAGTGGTTTTATGGCTGTACTCTCTGTGGATTATGTCTCCAGGAAAGGTCACTGCAAGGTTTTGAAGTTATTTCACCTGTCCAGTTTGAAAAGCCATGAAAGAACCTGACTTTCAGAAGGTGCTGAGCAGTCAACATTCTGTAAATTGGCTATCCTGCATAATGAAAATTAAAAATCCTACTGAAAACTAACAGTCATCTGCAGCTTGTGTAGAAGAACAAATAAAATCACTGGGGATTATGTTAAAAAGAAAAAGAAAAAAAAAGACAAAAGAAGAAGAGTTAGTGTCAGATAAATTCTTGAGTTTTCCACCTGGTAGGAGCTCAGTTGCTGCTGAACCAAACCCAAACACCTTTGGCTCACAGTACAAAGCACTTGCTAAGGTGTAAAGTTAAGAGTACTTTACTCACTGCTCATCCTCAAAGCAAATTTTGGCTCTCCTCTTTTTGCCACCACCACTGAGGATGCGATAGGCGAAGTTCCCCGGCGGGCAGGGGGACCAGTGGTCACATTTCTGTCTTTTGGGGGCTGGGGCTGCAACAGCAAAGATGGAAAAACATTTTATTGGATGCTGCATGAACAATTATTTCTACACAGGATGAATCCTCTAAAATCAATGTGCTGAAGTCAAACATCTGAACACAGAATCTCTGGGGTCGTGGTGACTTCATCACAGGTTTGTTTGGGCTGGAAGTTCTCACTGATTTCCAAAGAGGTATAATTGAAAATAAGGTTATTATTATCTGCTCTTCCACATGAAGGGCTACATTGATAAAGGTTTTCTACAGCTTGAAGTGAATAGTTATCGTTCTTATTTTTACACAATAATTTAGTCATAGAATGACAAAAATATACACATTAAACCACCTGGTCAGGGTAGAGCTAAAGAATAATGAGAATTTACTCACAAAGTTTAGTTAGTGGTTCAACTATCATAAATATAAAGTACATGTGAGAGAAGCAAAGCTGCAGCTTTGCACTTTTAGGCCAGCAAACAAATAAGGTGTTCTTATATCAGTGTTCAATTAATTACCTTTGTACACTTGCAAAAATAGCCTGACATCATGTTTCTTCAAAAAGAGTATCCAAGAAAAGCTTTAGCTTTGCTTTAATTAACTTTACAGTCAACTTCATTCTTATAATAGCACATAGCAAATAATTTCTTAGCTAACAAGCCATTTGGCATTTGGCACACAAATACACAATATCAGATACAGTATAAGAAAGAAAAAAAAAGGAAATAAATAGAATTACACACCCCTCAACACTGGTTTCTTCCCGATCTGTTGAAGTGCAGCAATAGATACTGTGCTTTGGGGTACATGAGCAGCAACAAAGTATCCCAAATACCAAGCAGCCAGGGATAGCAACAGGAATGCAAATAATCTCACGACAGCTGTGAAGGGGAAAATAAAAAGGAAAAAAAAAATCAACCCACAAAGACATAAAAATGTTTTCATAGCAACACAAAAAAATCTTGTCATTTTTTCTGGCATTGCTACCCAAGCTGGCTGTTTTTTGTCTGATTCACTGTGCTAACCACAGCCTTCAGAGATGTGGCAATAGAGTATTTATTGCATTTCTATCTAGAACAACTCCTTTTGTTTCTAAAACTTGATCTTCAAGCAGAAAATTCCCCCCAACACTCCCTTCAATCCACACCCATAATACATCGAAAAAACACCAAGCTTCACTCAATCCTAGCAGGGATTTTGACTCTGAAAAGTAACTACCAGGTGGTCCAGAGATGTTTTGGAGTTACTATTGATTTTTTGAGACATGCAAACACTTCAGGAATCGCTGACCAAACAGGGAATTCTCTGCACCCACCTGTTCAACGTGCTGGGTTAAAACAGCAGAAGGCCCCAACAATCCCTTTCACACAATGAGCTCTGACTGCATTCAAAGAACCACAAATTAATGAAAGGACCCTCAAAGTTAATCTATTTGACCTCCAGGGAAACCTTCAACTGCATCAGGTTGCTCAGAGCCCTGTCCAACCTGACCTTGGGTATTTCCAGGGATGGGGCAGCCACCTCCTCCCTGGATAACCTGTGCCAGTGTTTTACCACCTTTGGTGTGAAAAGCTTCCTCCTCATATGGAATATCTGCTTTTCCTCAACACCAGAAGTGCTAACAGGCTGTCCTGATGAAACACACCGCCTAATTTATGATGCTAAATGAGGAACTATCTCCCTGCACTAGTGGAACAGGCTGTTTTAGAGGCATGACTCACTTCCTGATGGGCAAAGAACCATCCTTGAAAACATGGGCCTGTTAAAGTGGAAAACAAGAAAATTGTTCACTTGATAGTCCTGAAAACTGAGTTGAACAGTATCAATGTCCAAAAATGTGCAGTATGTTTACTTTGCCAACCACCTAGAAAATATCTTTTATTGTCTGGTCTGAATCCTTCTTATAACACTTTACAGTCATAAGATATTTCTTTCCTTTCCTTCTTGGAACTGCCTTTCATAAACATTGAGATTTCTGCCCTTCCCTTTCTCTAGAGTAAGGCCAAATTTTTCACTTGTCGTCATCAAGTCCTGTTTTGCAAGTTCTGTCACTCCTGTGAATTCTGCCCAATTGGTCTGCATCCAAATTCTGAAAAATTCTCTAAAATGAACACACTGGTCCAACGCAGACATTCCTGAGCCTTTACTTCTGCTTATTTGTGCCAGAAGGAACTTCGATTTTTTTTTCCCCCCCACAAAAGCTGCCTTTATTGGTTCAAGTTCTGTTGATAATCCACAAAAGATTAGATTTTTCCTCTCTAGCTACTCCCTATTTGTATTTGTCCACATGGTTATTCCTGCATTCTCCCTTTAAAAATAAAAACGCCCAATGAAACATTGCAGAAACATTTGTGTGACTGCAGGGAAAATATTGTGAGAAACTTGCTGTGTTTTCATCAAAGGATTGAGAAAGTAATATAATGGATCTTCAGATATTATAAATTTCTTTAAGTATTACCCATGAGAAATCTCAGAAATCTCTCACTCCACCATGAGCAGTGGTGCAAACCCACACTAAAATAATACTGAAATTACTCTGGCACTTCATTTGTGCAGTGATGTGAACACAAACACTGACAAAGTCCACAAATCAAGAAGTTGCTGGAACCAAGAAGAATGACACCAATCTTTGCTTTTTTTTAAATATTAAAAAATTACCAGATTTATAGGCAAAATATATTTAATTTGTAAAAGAAGCCAAGTCACAAGTTTCAAATACAAAACCCAGGAAGAATGAAGTGAAAATGACAATTTTACAGAGAGATCTCAATGACGATTTTTGGGGAGGGGATGGGGTGCTGTGGATTGCAAAGATCTACGAGAGCACCAGTCAGGTTTTGTTTCGCTCATTCCACAGTTGGCTTGGCAGGTTTGCCTTTACAATGTATTTGCAGTATTTTTCATCACTATTATGGAGCAACTCTGCTGCAAAACAGACTCAATAATGCAGCATTTACCTAAACAGAAGCAGAAGTACAAATGTCTGATTGCCTGACCAACCTGATCTCCTTTTATGACCGGGTGACCATCTTGGGGGGTGTAGGGAAGGCTGTGGATGTGAGTCCCTGGACTTCAGCAAAGCCTTTGACACCATCTCCCAGAGCATCTCCTGGAAAAGCTGCAGCCCAGGGCTTGGCCAGGAGCATCTTCTCTGGGTTAAGAATTATCTGCATGGCCAAGCCCAGAGGGTGGTGGGGAATGGTGCCATGTTGGAACCCTGGGCACTGAGAATTTTAGACTTTCTGTGCTAACAGGCACTGACCTCCAAGCAAACACTGCATTTGACCTGAGGCCATGGGAAAGGCTTCCAAAAATGAGTGACAGCACTGGGATTGTGGGTGTGTAGTTTGAATAGAAGTGTGTGATATCACAGGGTGGAAAACTTAGAGTTTAAGGGTTTAGAATATATTAAAATATATATGGCAAGATGGAGGTTTTAGGACGTAGGCTGAATCCTTCTTTTTCACCTTCTTCTTCATGGGTCTGGGCAGTCTTTTATAATTGGATAGAAAAGCCCACGTTGTGGGCCATGGGTGTTTGGTTATTGGGTTAAAAGTAAAAATAATTTAGGCGTCATTTCTTAATTGGACAGTTTATCCTTAAAAGGCCTTGTAGAGAGACAGATATGACTCCATTTTTAGTTTGTTAGCTAGAAGTGCTGTAGAACTCATGGTTTGTGAGACTGTAACATAGATAAGAATCAACAAACATCTGAGTCTGAACAAGAAATACTGTCTGGCGCATTTAATCCCAACCCTGGCAAAAGAAGATAAAATGTAACAGTGCCACACCCAGCTGGTGTTCAGTCATGAGTGGTGACCTCAGGATCAATTCTGGGGCCAGCATCTTTATTGATGATCTGGGTGAGGGGATCGAGGGCACCCCCAGTCAGTTTGCAGACAACACAAAGTTGGGTGGGAGTGTGGATCTGCTGGAGGGCAGGAAGGCTCTGCAGGGGGATCTGGGCAGGCTGGATCAATGGACTGAGGCTTGGATCAGGAATTGTGTGTCCACAAGGGCAGGACCCACCTGTACTGGCACTGGTGAGGCCACACCTCAAATCCTGTGTCCAGTTCTGGGCTCCTCACTATAAGAAAGGCATTGAGGGGCTGGAGTGTGTCCAGAATGGAGCTGGGGAAGGGGCTGGAGCCCCAGGAGGGGCTCAGGGAGCTGGGCAAGGGGCCGAGCCTGGAGAAAAGGAGGCTCAGGGGGGACCTTGTGGCTCTGCACAAGTCCCTGCCAGGAGGGGACAGCCGGGGGGGGGTCGGGCTCTGCTCCCAGGGAACAGGGACAGGAGGAGAGGGAACGGCCTCAGGCTGGACCAGGGGAGGCTCAGCTTGGCCAGCAGCAGGAATTTCCCCATGGAAAGGGTGCTCAGGCCTTGGCAGGGGCTGCCCAGGGAACTTTGGAGTGCCCATCCCTGGAGGAGTTCAAGAAACAACTGAATGTGGCACTCGGTGCTACTCTCCAGTTCACAGGGTGGTGATCAATTAAAGGTGGAACTCGATATCTTGGAGGTTTTTCCCAACCTAAATAGCTCTGTAATTCTGTAAGATATTCTGTATTTTACTTAGAACACAAGCTTCTTAAATGTTTTCTGAAATATGCCTTTTAAGGCTCAAGGAATACCTTTACCAACTCTCCTGGCACAGTTTGTGTTTGGTTCTCAAGCCTCATGGAATATTTTCACTGTCAACCAACTTTCAGTTTTGCTTTCTGGGACTCAGAAGGCACCAAGACTCCTCACTGCTGGGTCCAGCTGGCTCTCTTAGGTTTACTGAGGTTATTTATCCTGCACACAAACATTCACTTTTGGGGTTTCTCCACAGACACGTGCAAACCTCTCCACAACACCAAAGCCATAAAATCAGAGTTAAGATAGCCAGGAGAGCAATAAAGAGTAATAAAGCACAAAGTCCAGCCCTACATGCAGGAAAGTCAGACTCTGCTTTTGTTGATACTGGTGACTGTGGTTGCTCAGCACCAGGAGCAGTGTGGGGACAGGGAGCTGCCGAGGTCTTGCTGTGCCTCCCTCACCCCATTTCTGCCACAGAGGAGCTCCCTGAGAGTTACAGCAATGTCACTGTCATGAGGCACAGACACTCAGCAATACTCCCAGTGCCGGGCAGGGAAGGTGGCAGAGAGAAGCCAGGAGGAAGGACAGTCAGCATGGAGGGGTGGCAGGATGTGTAAAACAGCAGAGCGTATAGGAAAGATGACAGAATCAGAGAATATCCCGAGTTTAAAGGGACTCACAAGGACCATGCAGCCCAACTCCTGGCCCAGCACAGGATACCCCAATAATCCCACCCTGTGCCTGAGAGCATTGTCCAAACCCTTCTTGAGCTCTGTCAGGTTCAGTGTTTCCCACTTCCCTGGGGAGCTGTTCCAGTGCCCAACCACCCTCTGGGTGAAAACCCTTTTCCTGATATCCAACCTCAGCCTCCCCTGAGAGAGTTTCCTGCCATTCCCTCGGCTCCTGTGTCAGCAGTCCCACCTTTCAGCAGCTCCCGGTTTCCCTCGTCCCTCGGCAGGAACTAAATCACTAAATGTGAGCCCAGTATTGGGTCATTCCGTGTTTAGCTGACTCCAAACCCCCTCGCAGCCCCACCTCGGTGATACACACACCCACCCGCACGCAGCTGGCCTTGAACAGAGGGGAAAAAAAGGAAAAAAACCCCAAAGAATCTATTTAAGACTCGAGCATGAATTTTTCCAGACTAAGAGCTGGGTGTTGAGTCTCATCAGTCCTCTCGTCCCTTCCCCTTGGCGAGAGGGGTCTCACCCCGCCCGGAGCGGCTCCGGGGCGCATCTTACTCACAGCGCTGGCTCAGCTTCATTATTCCTCCTCCTCCTTCTCCTCCTGGTCCCTCTCCCGGCCTCCCCCTGCCAGCACCGGGAAGGCTGCGGGAAGGGGAGCGGCCGCCTGTCAGCGCCGCACCGCCCCGGTTAAAGTTAAATAACTTTAAACTGTTCTGCTGTTCTCCGCAGAGAGCAGCGAGCTGCCGGCGGGACGGGAGGAGGGCTCAGACACCACTCCTCAGCCCCTTCGGAAAGCTAGACTTTCTTTTCCCTTTTCCCTTTTCCCTTTTCCCCTTTCCCCTTTCCTTTCCTTTCCTTTCCTTTCCTTTCCTTTCCTTTCCTTTCCTTTCCTTTCCTTTCCTTTCCTTTCCTTTCCTTTCCTTT
>VWZU01006923.1:94074-118443 GCA_013397095.1 Sterrhoptilus dennistouni | reverse complement strand
TCTTTCTCTCTTTCTCTCTTTCTCTCTTTCTCTCTTTCTCTCTTTCTCTCTTTCTTTCTTTCTTTCTTTCTTTCTTTCTTTCTCTCTTTCTTTCTTTCTCTCTTTCTCTCTTTCTCTCTTTCTCTCTTTCTTTCTTTCTTTCTTTCTCTTTCTCTCTTTCTCCCTCCCTTCCTTCCTTTCCTTTCTTTCTTTCTTTTCTTTCTTTGTTTTGGGTTGGAAGAGACCTTAAAGATCATCTGGGCAGGGAACATCCCAACTACATCATGTTACTCATGCTTTGGACACTTCCAGGGATGGGGAGCACCCCACAGTGAAGAGTTTCTTCCTAACATCCAATCTAAACCTATTCTCTTTGAGTTTGGACCCATTCTGCAGGTGAACCAGTGATTTTTGAGTCTGTTGAACCCGGCCCATTCGCTTTTTCCATTGGAGATCCATCCTTCTTTTTCCACCTCTTGTCACAGCACTGGGATGACACAATTTCTACCACGAGCTCCAGCCCACCCTTGGTTGATCTTTTCTTGTGTACCAGGTGTTGTGCACCATCACCTGGAGGTTTCCTCCCTGCTGGGGTGCCTGGGTCACTAATTTTCATTTAGAAAATCACTCAAACTACTCTTGTGATTCTGCAGTTGCCCTTAAAACCTCTCAGATTTAGTTTCCACTGAGCTCTTCCGTTCCCTCTGCCTCTAATGATGCACAGGAATTATGTTTAGCTGAGCAAACAGATGAATAAAGTCCTGCAGGAGGGCTCAGATAGGAACTTCAGCCAGAGTGGGGCTTTTGCATTCCCCTCAGGACAATCCTGAAAGCTGTAAATGTTTCCAGTCCCTGGAGGAGAGGCGTTGCTTGTCCTTTTCTGCAAGTGGTTTATTATAATACCCTGTAAATTGCAGATAAAACCGAAGGGAGTAATTGCTGCTGGTTATTTTCAAATCTACAGGAGCTTGCAAATGAAAAAGCAATGTCCCATAAAACCAGGGTGTGTGCGAATAATTAAAGAGGTAACAGGGGACAAATAAACTTAAGGAATGAGAAACATTGGACAGAAAGGAAAAAGAGTTATGAGATGGCAAGAGGAAAGTTAAGGACAAAATTAGTCTGGCATACTTTTTTAAAATATGCAATTATTTCTGCAGAAAGTGTTATCCTGCAAGCTGGCACATCAGAAAATTATGCCTCTGTTAATAAATGATTGAAACTGTTGGAAGACTGCACTTCTAGCCCTTAAAATAACAATAATCCAGCTCTAAACCCAAACCACTGTGTGGTAACTAAATGAAAAATTCCTCTATTTTCATTAAAGCAAGGAATATTTTAATTATTATTTAATTATTATAATTAATTAATTATAATTAATTTAATATTAATTAGGCCTTGGGATAATTTAATTTTGAAATAAATGTATTTTAGGAGTAGTGGTGGGTCACAGATTCCACAGGGAAAAACTTTAAGCCCTTAGGGATTTTGTCACCACCTCAATCCAGTGAAAAAACCACTGGCCATCAGCATCTATTGGGAAAACCAAAATTTTACCTGCTTTTACCCACAAGAGAAGTGTAGCAGGTCACTTTTCACTACTGCCTAAACTACGTGGAACTACACCCAGGCATTTGCTACAAATCCTGGTTTGCTGGCCTGTCAAATCCCAGGGATCCAGTACTTAGGGGATTTTAAGTGCTTAACAAGGAGGACACTCTAAAATGTTTTACTTCAGGTGTCTCAGTTTTGTATCTGCAGAAAACCCAAGCGACACTTCTTTCTTTAGTGAAGAATCCAAGGTGTGGGGGCAGAACCCTTCTGAAGGATCATTTCTGCTTTCATCCTGCAAACATTCTTTCTGTAACTCGAAAGCTTAGAGAAAAACTCACAGAATATTAATCTGCACTCTCAGTTCCTGCAAGGCTCTAACAGCCTTTGGTGATCAGCAGGGCAGGAAATCTACTCAGGAAACAAATGGCACTGAATTGGAGCAGGTGAATGCACCTACAGGGTCTTATTCTTGTCTTATCACCACAAAACCCAGTCAGCAGAGGAAGTTCATGGTCTAACACAGTTAAAACTGCACCAGCAAGTTCCTGCTTGCCCTTTGAACCGTGGCACCAACAGAGGGAGATTTTCTGCATCCACATCACTTGACTAACAAATGAGCAAAAGTGTCATTCCAGCCCTCATAAACATTTAATTTGCATGTTTTCTGCTTGTCCACAAATGGCCAGCAGTGGATTTTCAATCCTGCCAGGATGAGTTCAAAGAATTTAATGATTTAAAATGGAGGCAGAGTTTGCAAGGCAGGGAGAGAACATTGGAGTAAATCTTTGCGTGTAGAACTCACAAGAACTTAAAAAAACCATAGAAAAATAGACCTCCTACATAAAATGTGCAGCTGGTGTCTAATTTTACCTAAGACTTGGGGCAGACAAGAACATGCAGATGGACAACGTAGAGAAATAGAGATGTAAATGTCTATTGTGATAAAATTACTTTTGCTAATTTTTTTGGTTGAGTTTTTTGGTTGTTTTTGTTTGGTTTTTTTTATTTATTTTACTTTATTTGTTTTTTTTTGGTTTTTGTTTTTTTTCTGGTATACCTTGACTGTCTTTATGAAACCCAGGAGCAAATACTGAAAACAAGACGAGAACTTTTAGACGCTTCTTTTGTGGATATAAAAGGTTAAAGCCATTTTCCCCAAGATACGCAACAATGGATCATTTAAGGGATGGATCATATTTAATGGATCATTTAAAGGGAAAAAGGAAGCATTGATGACTTTCAGCTGATAAGCAGGAAAACCTGTAAAGCTTGTGAGTCTGGGGCATTGCTGGTCTGCTAAACAATACACAGTTGGGGTTAATTTGGGTGGTTTTCTTCTGCTTTGTTAATCCAGAGAAACATATGGAAAATATATTTAACTGCACTTCATCCAGATAGAAGATGGATACGTCAGCAGTCAAAAATAAATCAGCAGTTAAAAAAATCAGTATAAACCACCAGCCTAGAGAATGTTCAAGTTGTTCAATGATAAAAAAAAAATAAATTCATTCAATAAGAATACAGAAAGCTGAAAGTAATGTTAAATTTACAATTAAAAAGCACTCAAGGGAAAAGCAAATAGTATTCCTACTCACAGTACTTCTGAACAATTCTGGGTGCATGAAAAGAAGGTGTTTGAAGAATCACAATACATTGTCTATTCATAGAAAGCAGTCGCATCTAGCTAACAGCTATAAAAATCCAATACTCTAATATTTGTGTAGGCACTGGCAGCACAGATCTCTGTATTCTTTACAATAACCTGTATTTCTTGGGAAAGGCTATTAAATTCCCTAGGCAAACAAATGATGAGTCAAGGTATAGGCAAGTGGTACTTGTCGGCCTCTAGAAGGAAAAAAAATTAAAAAAGAAACCACAAGCCATTTATTTTTAAAGAGTTTGTTTTGGTGGAGAGAGGGGAGAACAGTAAATGTTTACTGTTTAAGTGGCCATGAGAATTACACATTGTACTGGAAAATTGCACAGAGCACTTGCACCGCCAACCTTCACGTATTTTGTGCACACTTCACTGTCATTATTAAAAAAAAAAAAAGCCACGTTCTTGCAATAAATTCTTACTTTTGTGCTTCACACACAAACTTAAAAGGTGGTTTGTCTAAACAGGTCAATTTTCATGGGCAAAGATGAGCAAGAGAAGTGTGAATAAACAGTTTTAAGTCTGGAGGGTGCTCTGAAGATGATGGTAGTTTCAAGAAAAATAAGAGAAGTTCAAGCACGAGAAAAGAATGAAAAGTTGTGAGCAGAGCTGTGTAATAATGGGATCATGGAATGGTTTGTGCAATAAATTCTTACTTTTGTGCTTCACACACAAACTTAAAAGGTGGTTTGTCTAAACAGGTCAATTTTCATGGGCAAAGATGAGCAAGAGAAGTGTGAATAAACAGTTTTAAGTCTGGAGGGTGCTCTGAAGATGATGGTAATTTCAAGAACACAAGAGTTTAAGTATGAGAAAAAGAATGAAAAGTTGTTAGCAGAGCTGTGTAATAATGGGATCATGGAATGGTTTGGAAGGGGCCTTAAAGATCATCCAGTTCTAACCCCCAGCCATGGGCAGGGTGACCTTTCACTAGAACAGGTCACTGGGAGCTCCATCCAACACCTGGGCACTTAAAGGGATGCAACATCCACAACTTCTGTGGGACACCTGTGGCAGCATTGGAGCGGCTTCACTGAACATCAGGACAGAAATAAACAAAACCTGCCAGCTTTGAAGGAAAAAAAATTATTAAACAGTTGGTGCCACTCCATCTTACTTGACTAATGCCCTAAATGTACAACACACACAATAAATACACCGTGCTGCCTTTAAAATCTCAAAATAATGGACTTAATAATGGGTTTATAATAATGGAGTTTTTAAAGAGGCGTTTAGGTGGAGGGAAGAGGGAGACGAGAAACGATCAGAAGACCTAAAGGTCTTTGAGGTCGGATATTGAGAAAAGAAAATGAAAGTAACTTTTAAGGGAATTTGGGAAAAAAAACCCCACCAAAACCCAGGAAGTGCTGAAAGGGCTCAAAGAGTTGGAAAACGCCCCTTGGGCTCCACCTGGCGAGGAAAGAGCGCGGAGCAGGGATTGGGGACAGGGATTTGTGTCCCTTCTCCATCCGCATCCCGGGGCAGGAGCAGCCCCAAGAGTGACCCCAACCCAAACCATCAGCAGCTTCACCTTCTTGCTGCCTCTGCTCCATTCTGCCCCATAGACTGAAATGAAAACTTGACGCAGGAATAGCTGTAATTTTTGAGAGTCACAGGAGGGATTTGGACAGATATAATTGATCAGCTTTGAAGTTTGGATTTAAAAAGGCACGCAGGATAGGTTGAAAGAATTAATAGTTTATTTTGCGCAGCATAAAATCTGATTTTTTACATAGTGTTTATCTGAAAGTGGCAAGACCTGAAAGTACAAAGTATCAATTTTTTGGAAAATTGAGTAATGAGGCTTGAGAGTGAGTGGGATAGAGATCCTAAAATAACCTGAAGATTGAATTAGAAAGACTATACCCCCTTTTTTTCAAAGTTTTGATCCCATTTTCTTTTCAGTCAAGTTAAAAACAGTGTTTAATAAAAACAAAACAAAACAGCAGGTGAAGAAATGCCTCTATAAGTTGGAATAATTTCCTTAAAGGTGAAATCCTTCCCACACTTCCTGAAGAACTATCAAATAACAGTTAATGTAGTGTTAAAAGCCTTAAAAGATCTCTGCATCTCCATATAAAATTTGCAATAAAAAAACATGAACTGCCTGTTTCAGGTAAGTCTCAAACACTGAACTTTGTGTAGTTTATGCACACACAGAGTATTGGCTACCGAAGCAATTTTCCCCAGCACATATTGTAGTAATCCACACCTTTGTGCTATCAAGAAATTGTTGGTTTTTTATTACCTCTTCAATATTCTCAACTCCCTTTTTTTTTAACCACAGAATTTCCAAAGGACAAGCATGCTGCAAATACAGCCATTTAAACACTCAGCTCTGTAACTCCTCTCTGAAAACACAGGAATAAAAATGCCCTTTGCAGGTTTGACTTGACTCTGTGAAAATTTCCCTCATCCATGGGGGATGGGATGTGAAGATTGTTACAAACAATGTCATTTATTCAAGTGTTTTGCCTAAATACACATTGTTGTAAGATCGGAGCAAACTAATTTGTTCAGTTAGAATTGTTTTGGGGACAAAAAATGTCATGGAAGGAGCTGTCACCTGCTTAAGGAACAGCTCATTGTGGTTCTCCTCTCCACCCCTGTATTTCCCAAGGGCAGAGAAAAAGGAGAATACACAGGAGAAGGGAATATTTCCAAGTGAGAAATGAAAGAAGTCCAGGGAACACAGTCAAATACACAAAGGAGTTCTTGGCACACAGTAAAATTCAGGGACTATCAGCACAGGCAAAGTCCTGGCTCCAGTTCTTTTCCTCATGGCACTGCAAGTATTTTTACCCTACAGTTAGTTTTTAAAGCATTTAGGAACTACTTTAAAACAGGTCTGTGAATGGTAAACAAGAAAAATGTATCTCTTGTTAGAAGGCTGAAATTGGAAAAGGGGGACCTTAATCTTTTAGCAACTTTTTTGGGGGGAGGGAATAAGAAGGAGTGAATGGCCTAGAAGACAAATCAGAAAAATCAGATTTATAACCAGTGAATTAGTAGGACAACAACTATATTAAAATATATTTATTTTAAGTGGTTGTTATCATTTAAAAAAAAAGACGATAACACTTCTTGAGGGCTATTTCTTTTTAAATTCTAAAGATTACCTTTCGTGTTTTACTTTTTGGCTAGCTCAAAGGAAATTCTGTGTGTGCCTCCATGGTCTAATCTGAAATTCCCAGTATTTCCAAGACTACCTGACCACAAAGATCCAGCCAAATACGAACCATTCTCACATTACTACTGCACAGTCACTGATGTCAGCATGTTTCATGATTTCCTGCCCTGCTGCTTACAAATGCCACTGCTGGGGTGAAAAGCAGCATTACATGGAGAGGGGAATATTCAGCAGCTGGACAATGATCCTACCTAAAGATGATCGTGCCCTGTCTTCACCTGGGAGTGGATAATTCCCACTAGCACCAAAAGGCACCTTGGAGTGCTGGTTTCCAAAATATTTAGGCAAGTTTTCCTTGCCAAAGGAAATGGGGACAGCGGGATGTTGCACCTACAGCAGCTTCTCAGCAGCTGCTGTCCCTCTGTGGCTTTTGTGGTTTTGGATCCCTCTCACCCAGGGGTTTGGCTGGAGCCAAGTATTTTTGCTATCATCCCCAAAGAGCCATGAGCAGGATGCTGGATTACTCACAAGCCTGGATTAGCATCTAATTAAGCCTCAAAATCCAGCAAATCTAACTGGCTCAGAAGATTGCTCACATCCCATTACCAACCTGTCTTCACTTCTCTCAACAGCAGCAAGGACTTCAGCAGCCAGAAATGAACAATTTATCAATCAGAGAGTCAAGTTTGACAGGAACTAACGTCTCGGTAAAAAGCTTTTTTCTGAAAAGGATCAATCTGTTATGCTCTTGCAATTTTTAATGAAGCTAAAGGCATCCTAATTATTTTTCTTTCTGTAATTCCCTTTAATTGCACCTCCATAGGTCACTGTAACCAACACCCTTCATTACAGTGCTCATATTGCTGTTTATATTCGTGTCTGAGATGAGGATATGACAACCAACACCAGCCCAGGTGTTGGAAACCCCTACAGAAATCAAAAACACTTCCAGCAGCACAATCATTTTGTAACACTGGAAAATTTACGGATCTCTCTTTCTCTCACTGGGAATGTGCAGTGCTATGCAACTCTCACAAGCCTTTTAATATTTTAAAGGAAAAGCTTGGTAGGCAAATGGCTACCAAGACATTTTATGTCTTCAGCAAGACAAATCCAGCCAACACACAACAAGGAACTGCACTGGGTACTCACAGGTTGACTTTTGCTGATAAATTTTACAGCTGTTGAGCACAGGAGATACCAAACCCCCCTTGACACATTGCATTTAGGTTGATTCAACATGCACATCCTAAACACAATCCTTCACCTTAAAACCAGAACAATCCCCTGCACCTAACTTCTTTCACAGCACCTGAACAAATGTCTTATTAATATGCTTCATCTATTTCCCCTCAGCATTTAAATTGTGCCAGAAAAACCCCATGATGACATTTCCAAAACTTGCGAAGGCAGCAGGATAGAATTAACCTATTCCCAGGGCTGGGCTCGGGTTTAAGCACCAGAACTCAAACCTGGCGATTGCACCAGGGATTGGATGAGATCAAATTACCTGTGAGGCTGCAGCCAGGGGAAGGCAGCTTTCTGACACTTTCCTGGGACATGCTGTTACATTCCCATCAGAGGAGAGCTGGGTCAGCAGGAAATATTGATATTTCTTACAAGGGATGGGTTGGAGTGCTGTGATTTGGAGCATCCTGCCTTCCATAATAAATAAAGGATATTTTCCAGTATCATCTTTACTCAATGCTCTGGTTTTGTTTTTTTTTTCACTCCTCTTCCCTCCTTTTTAAAAAATATTTTATTTTCTTAAGGTGTGGTTTATTCTTACACCCGAAGGTGGTTAACAGGAACATAATACATCTCACAACATCTCTGGTTTTTGAAATGTATCAGGGAAAGAGATCACTGTGAGTTACCAAGTGACTACACTTGCTTACAGTGTAGTCTGTCACTGTGTTTCATCTTCCATACAAAACTGCTTGAGAGCATTATTTTTCTTAATGTGTTGTAGGCTAAAAATGAACCCTCAAGGGTTTCCATTGCTCTCCTTGTTGCCAGAGCAACAAAGCAATGCTCACCTGAATTTCTGCCAGTGTAAGTATCAATTTACAAGCCCAGATGAAGTTTGTGCTGCTCGCAGGTGTCACTCACAGCATTTTTACTACGAGCCACATTTTTCGGTTGTGAAGGAATGCCAGGAAAACTCAAGAATGTATCAATATTTCATTTGTGCTACTTGGTTATTGCTACTCTTCATCCAAGTGTTTCCCTTAAAATATCTTAACCAAGGACATTCAAAGGGTAAGGGTAATACTTAATACTTTTCTATGAAATCCAGTGCACTGAGAAGACTTTGTTCATCAACTCAGAAGAAATCTCATTAAAAAGACTACTCAGAACCTTTCCCAATAAATTCCTTCCTAAAACTCTTTGTGGTGAGGAGATAGGAGGTTCTGAGGTGAGGGGGGAAGCAGTGATGAAACTTTTTAAGAGCATACAAGTTGTGTTCACTTTCTGAATTGGCAGAAGGTTTATTGTTTAACACTGTCCATCCAAAATCCACACCGTGTTTCTGTTTGAAACAAGTGCCAGAAGCATAACTTCTATTGCCACACTGTAGAAAAAGAAGGGATACAACTCTGAAGTTATTTGTTATGTGTAAAACCAAACCCAGGAGGATGACGTGGAACTCTTAATTCAAAGATATTAAGAAAAAGATATGGAAAATAGAACATTGAGAAAACAGCTAAGCTCTATGGCTTATTTCACGTAATTCACAATTTTTCTCCTCTTAAAAACTAAGAGGCAGAGGAAGAAGGAGACAAACCCAAAATTCACTCCCGTTTCCAACTCCAAATTCCATGAGAAATCATTTTCAGACGTTGGATCACAGCATCAATAATTTTACTCTACTGAGCCAAGCAATCTGAAAGTGCAAGGATTGAAAAGAAAACCACAGGCACTTCCAGTTATGACGTGAAAGACATAAGTTATTTAAAATAAAAACCCCACAGTGTTTTATTTTCACACACATGACGTGCACCTGTGTAAATGCACCATTCTTAAAAAAAAATTTTTAAAAAAATCTTTTCTTATTCCATGCAGTCAGATGCAGACGCAGCGTGAATCACAGAGCTATATGAAGGGATTTTGGGCAGAAAATTGTCTAGGCAAGGGATTGGGAAATTCAGAGCTAAGCTTTTTTTTCCCCCCCTCATTTCCCATACAGATAGCAAACTGCTCTGCTATCAAAATGCAAAGGATTATTTTTTTCCTTTTCTTTATGTATTAAAAATTCCTCAGCCTTGCACTGTTTATCTTTCCAATCCAAACACTTAGGCCAGTGTCACAGAGAAGCCTGCAACTAGCGAAAAGAAAAAATTGCCCTATCTGCAAAGAAAACACCTTGTTCTGACCTCAGCATGACGACCTGCACTCCTCCCCTGCTCTCTCTCACTATTGTTTCCAGTCCCACCAAGTGCTTGTTTGCAGCCAGGCAGGACACACACACTTTTCATTTGATTGATGCCAAACTGAGCACCTCCGACTGCTGCTCGAGCTGAAAAACAAGCCAGCATAAAGACTTTCACTTCACAGCCTGTCCATTAAGACAGGTGCTTCTCCTTTGAATTTCTAGGTTGCTGAGCTCAGCCAAATTAAAACAAAAGACGAGTTGTCGTTCTTATTTTGCTTTGTTTTTTTGTTACACGCTCTCTAGAAATACAGCAGAACACAGACCTTGCTTTCTTGTCTGTCCATACATATGCAGATCAGCCTTTTCTAAATATCAAATTCAGAAAAAAACCCAACAAAACCCCACAGGAGGGGAGGAAACAGTAAGGTTTCTTTTTTTCTTTTTTTTTTTTTTTTTTTGGTGTGTGCACCAAAGTGGAAAGGCATGAAGTATTAATTTTTATAAAATCCAAAAAAAATTCAAAGCCAAGCAGTTCCATTTGGTTGTATGGAGCATCTTTGTGCTTAAAGACCAGTTCTAATCCACACACTCACCAGTGGTAGCATCCTTGTAAATTAAGAGAGGTAGTCTTGTTTTACTCTAAGGCTGAACAAGTTTGTTTCCCAGTTTTCACCACCTTGGACTATTTTGTTACAACTCTCAGGGAGGGCGACCCTCTCAAGTGGCAGCAGTGATCTTGAGGGAAAGAAACCACAAACCAACATTTCTTCTTGATCTCCCTTGCTTTTTCTCTGCTGCTCAAGTCTGACTTTTCTCCCTCCCCCACACCATAAGCACAGTTTCAAAATAAACTGATGTAAACAGAAAGCAGTATTCATTTAATGAAATTAATAAGAAAGATTATTAATTTTTTTTTCTCTTTTTCTACAGTCAGGGCTCGATTAGTTAGAAAATACTGACAGCTCCTTTTTTTTTTTGTGAAAGAGAGATGGGCAATTTTGTTCAGACAGTGGAAGAACATCGTGGTGTGGCTTTTTATCTTTTTTTTTTTTTAACTTTTTTCAGGCTTTTTTTTTTAAAGAAGGTACTGTAGAGAGCACAAAGTCTCATCCTACTGCAGTAGCAAATCCAGTACCGTAGCACTTCAGAGGTGGTTAACAGTGCTTTGGTTCAGAACCGGTGTTAGAAAATAAAGCTATAAAAGTCACGATGCAGGATATTTGGTGGGATTTTTCAACAGCGTCTCGTAGGAACGTAGAAAGGACCGAGGAGGAATTGGGAGGCATTGTCTCCTTCCCCTTGGCAGAGCTATTTTGTCCTTGGCCCTGTTTCTAAGTCTAGTTTTTGATTTGGGACCCAGGCTCTCACTTCCATCGGTGGCGCACAAGGGAGGACTCGTCGTTGACCACGTCGTTGTCGGTGTAGCGGTGCTGGCAGCGGGGTGGGATGAGCAGCAGGACGATGAGGACCAGCAGGATGATCCCACAGAGGCTCATCAGGGCGTAGGAGGCGATCCAGAGCACGGGCTCATGGAAGGAGACGCTGGAGACGCAGTTGGTGGCCACGTCCGCCGTGGGGAAAGGGCCCTCGATCTCGGAGACGGGAGCGCCGTCGGCTTCTGAGGGGCACAGAAGGGAAAGGATCAGGCCTTACAGACATTTAAAGAGTATTTGTATATCATCTATCTCTCTGTCATCACTCAGCACACTCGTGTTTTCCCGCATTTTTCATTGCAAATAAAAATGCAAGAATCCCATGTTGATAAAAAGGGGCTCTGAAGCGTAAGGAGACCGTGACTTGTAGGAATGTGCTCCCACACCTGAGCAGGTTTTGGGAGGTTTTTCCTTATTTTTCCAAATAATTTCTCATCTGAACCAACCCTTTCTCCACCCCTAAGTGTGGGAAGACTCCTTTAGCAGGAATAAGCTGTGAGAGCAAACTGGGGGCGCCCGAGGCTGCACCCACGAGGACCCTGTCACTGGTGAATAACCAAACACCCACTCCCCAAACCCATTAGATGGTAAAATTCTGCCCAGAAGGTCTGTAGCAAAAATCCTTTTTGTCCAGAGTCCCAGGATTGCCCTTTTTCTGCCGTGCAATTATTTTTTTCTGGACATCTCACCCCCTCACACCATTGGTTTGTCTCTATGAAGTTCTGCAGCAACACCAAACTCAACCACATTATTTTCCAAATAAGGAAAAGGGGGTTCAGTTTTACACTCTGGCTATTATGGAAAAGCACCAGAACTTTCCATTCTTTGCTGATTGGCACTGGCTGGGCTTTGGAAATGTTTCTCAAAACCTGTTGCTGTTTCTATTGGCAGCAGCTAAATTGTCCCACCTGGACCATCAAGTACTTAAAAGACTGCACAGAACTACTCAATCGCTTTTCTTGGACTGCCTTAGCCAGTGCAAGAGTCTTCTCTACACTGTGTTCGACTTGTATTTCTTTTGTTTGATACTGTTTGTTATTTTTGTAATTATTAAAGCATTTTTGTTTTACAAAGCATGTCCAGAGAATTTGTCTCACTACTATTGAGCCACTCTGAGAGGCTGTAGGTCAACCCTCAGACTTGACACATATTCATAGTGCTTATTACATGTAAGACTGTGTCAGTGACTCTCCCACATCTCCACAAGAGGTCTAGGAGACAACAGCACTTCAATCAGTCAAAGCCCAAACCACTGGATCACTTTTTTTTGCCTCTGCACTAATCTTTCAAAAATATCCATTTAAATATCCTACAACATCCACCCTGGTGTAGGGCAGGACCTGGGCATTTTTTTTCTTTTCTTGTTTCTGGCATTTCCAATAACTAGAAAAGAACCTCAGGTGATTCTTTTCATGTCCTGTGTTTGCTGTCTTCTTAGGGAGCGCCAGGAAGGTTCATCAGCTTCACAGACACCTTAAAGGACTTTATCCTAAACACAAGGGACAGTGTGGAAAGGACCAGAGACAGAGATTTGTGGATTAAAATCCAGAAGGAAGGGGAGATGAGGCAGGAGACAGCTGTCCACCAAAGGGGAGTGGAGGAGAGGAAGGTCAGTGTCGGGAGTGAGGAGCAGGGACATGAAGAAACAATGGTGTTGGGCCAGGAGAACTAACCCAGCAACTCAAGAAATGATGACAAAGTTAAGGCAAGAAGCAAGAGTAATGTGCTTCTCTAATCAGCCACACTTCCATGACACATTTGAGTATTTTTTCATGAAGGCCTCAGTTTTAACTGTCCTGCATGATTTCTCACACATTTTACAGACAGGCACACTCTTGCTGGATTGGAAGTGATCCCATCCACTAAAGACTGCATCTCTTATTTTCACATATCTTAGTCACAACTGCTGAGACCACGTTTAAAGAGATTACCATAAACTACTCCCTTGGAAGGAAGAAGGGAGCCTGGATTTTGCAAAGGTGGACTTCAAGGTTTTTAAGGTTCTTAAAAGCAGAATAGGTTGGTTGTTTTATCTGCATAGATTGTGGTCGTCATTCAGTCCCTGGCCTCATAAGACCTCATATTATTTTAACATTTAGGTTTTCTTAGACTTAATTCAACTTAATTGTGGGCTGGTGTTGAAAGGGACAATCCTGCACTCTCACTCCTGTCCCTCACAGCCCCTTTTTCATGTTGATGGAGGGAACGGGAGGCTGCAACTCACAGATCAGATGGGAAAGCAACCCTCACAACAAACAAAATGCCCAAACAAGGAATTTTCTGTGGAACCACTCGCCTGAACCAATCCTTTCTCCACCCCTAAGTGTGGGAAGACTCCTTTAGCAGGAATAAGCTGTGAGAGCAAACTGGGGGCACCCGAGGCTGCACCCACAAGGACCCTGTCACTGGTGAATAACCAAACACCCACTCCCCAAACTCATTAGATGGTAAAATTCTGCCTAGAACGTCTGTGGCACAAAATCCTTTTTTGTCCAGAGTCCCAGGATTGCACTTTGTCTGCCATGCAAGTATTTTTTACTGGACATCTCACCCCCTCACACCATTGGCTTGTCTCTATGAAGTTCTGCAGCAACACCAAACTCAACCACATTTAACACCAATTTGAAATGCAAGGCTCAAGTGTCATTACTTAGTTGCATTTTGAAGAAGTGGGGGTGGGAAAGAAAAAGCAGTACAATTTTCCACCTTGGAAATAGCTTTGAAAATAAACAGTCTCTAATTACTCATTATTTGGCTTGAGCACAATAATTACTCTTATTAAAGAAGAACACAAAACTGTTGCCACAGTGGCTGACATTTTAAATTGCATTTTGAGAATGCTTGATAGCAGCACAGCCTCTGCCTTCTTCCCTCCAAAAGAGAAAAAAAGTTTTCCCTCGCACTCTTCCACCCCCAGAGAAATTGGGAGGAAATTTGCCTAAATTGTTCAAAGAAGCCCTTAACATAAACTAACAGTCACATACACACTCAGCATATTACACATTCACTGAATTAGAGTATTTTGATGTATTATTTTAGAATATTTGGTGGTACCTTACACCAGTACTTTTATAACATTGAATAAATGAGATTTTCTTCATTGTTAATGATTACAGGACAAAAAAGGTGCCTCTATTATTTGGAAATGTTATTTCCTAACATTTGTGTAGAGCTCAACACACACTAGTTCACCCTCTTGGGTGGTTACAAAGGCAGTAAACCTGGATTCAGATCAAATTCATCACAGAATCGTAAAGTACAGCTTGAAAGGGGCCCCTGGAAGTCAACCTTGACCAGGATCCTACTCAGAGCAGGATTGTCAGGATCAGTAGATCAGTTCTGCTGTAGATTTATCCCGCCAAGCCTTCTAAAACCTCAGGATGGGGACCCTGTTTCAGTGCTGTACCACCCACCTGGTGAGGAAAAACCTCCTCATGTCCAATGTTGCTGAATGTCCCTGGTAGATGTTGCTCTTTGTTATGTAATTTCATTTTCACTTACCTTGGCTTGCATTCAGCTTAGGGACTACCAAAATCCCAGTTCTTTTCCCACAAGGCTATTTCTTTCTCCCTTATTTTTTTTTCTTTCTTTGGAAAGGGACCTTAAATATTATTTAGCTTAAACCCCCTTCCATGGGCAGGGAACTTTCCATTAGATCAAGTTATTCAAAGCCCCAACTTGGCCTTGAACACTTCCAGGCTGCTTCACTAAAACTAACTTGTTGATCTGAACATCCTGTCTCAAGAAGGGACCTGATCCAAAAATCTGTCCTAGTCCTCCTGTAAAAACAAGGTTATCAACAGGCAACTCAAAATTATTTGTCTGAGTAAGTCATAAAGGGTTTCAATGAGGAAAAGGCAAATTTCCTGCTACAATGAAATAGTTTCCTGCAGCCATCTAACTTTTCTTGTTCTTGGTACATCCTGGAGAATGAAAATGGTCCAAGGAATAATGTGGGATAAGCCAGTTCTCATCTCTAGCCAAGTCTGACATGTAACCTGGAAATTCAATGAAATGAAGGTTTTTAGTCCTGCTGCCGTAATTTTTGCATTCATCCTGTACAGCTCTAACACCTTAAAAAACCACAGATTTAATTTGACATTTACACAAATGAAGCAAAGGTCATTGCAAAGCCACACCAAATGGTCTTTAACATTCCTCTGTTTCTGAAGATTTGAGCCACCAGTAATTCAGTTTAATTTATGCCCATAAGCTGACTAGAAGGCTCCAAATAAATGCCATTAATTTAGTGTTGGAACCCTGGGCACTGATAATTTTAGGCTTTCTGTGCTGACAGGCACTGACTCCCAGGAAAACACTGCATTTGACCTGAGGCCGTGAGAAAGGCTTCCAAAATTGAGTGACAGCACTGGGATTGTGGGTGTGGAGTTTGAATAGAAGTGTGTGATATCACATGTAATATTACACATGATAGAAGTGTGTAATATCACAAATGAACTCCTTTAACTTGGAATTAAAGGTTTTAGAATATAGTAATATATAAAAAGCAAGATGGAGGTTTTAGGGCATAGGCCAGTCATTCTTTTTCTCCTTCTTCTTCATGGGTCTGGGTGGTATTTTGTAATTAGGCAGAAAAATCCACATTGTGGGCCATGGGTGTTTGGTTATTGGGTTAAAAGTAAAAAATATTTAGGTTTTCCTAAATAATTTCCTAATTGGACAGTTTGTGCTTAAAAGACCTTGGAAGGAGTTAGAGACAGATCCACTTTTCACCTTGTTAGCCAGAACTCACAACTTGTGTGACTATAACATAGATAAGAGTTAATAAACATCTGAGTCTGAACAAGAACTGAGTCTCTCGATCATTTAATCCCATCTCTAACAAGAGAAAAGAAGATAAAACCCCCCAAACAATATAGTTGCTGTGGAGGGCATGGTGGCCTCCATGGGAAGCCAGTTAGGTCTCATCCCTCATCCTGCACGGACTCTCACCACCAGCAGCAAGTGGCTCTCTGACCAAAGTGCTGTGACATGTGGGAACCACCAGCTGTGAAGAAGTGAAGCTCAGCACAACTGGCCCAACCCAGGGAAATGTCATCTGCCCCATGTGAGTAGGATCTGACAGCTCTGAGTGTCTCAGTCACTCAGCAGTGATTCCTCAGGAAGCTGAGTGCCCGTGATGCTGAGTGAGGCACGTGCAGAAAATGTGGACAAGGAGACAAGGAAGAAATGTCTTGGAGCACCAGCTGGGTGTAATCACCTGTCCAAACTCATGGAGATTCCAATGGCAGCTCTACTCAGCAGGCTCAATTCTTCCTCTCTGGCAGAACTACGTGAAGTGGTCAAACTGTGCTTGCACCAAGGTGTTATTATGGTTCCCTGATGATTTTTCTCAACCAAGAAGGGCTGGCAAAGCAGTTTTAATGCACAGCAGCTGCCTCGTGTCCCCTGCTGACCACACGTGCTCTGTCAGATGTCCCTTCCTCCCTCACTGATGGCTGCAGCAGCACAGGGACAGGAGACAGCTCCACACTTGCTCCAGGAGGCGCCAGGAAAAATGAAAGGCAGGAAAACCTGGCCCTCAATATTTGTCCAGTGCAGGAGCTCAGGACTTCTGAATGACAGAAGTAGTATGATTTTAGTAGAAGCTGTTTATTGTTTATATTAAGCTGCAGTTATAGATTCTAAGGCTGCTTGTTCACCTGTTCATCATTATTTGATTGGTTTCTCTGTCCTGTCTATGTGTCCCATATGCACCCTCCAAGAAACATGATTAGTCTTAGGTTATTGCTCTGTAGGCCTCCTTTATCCAGCTCTTGCATTCTTAGTATTCTATTTCTTAGGCTCTTCTTTTCTTATTTTAGCCCCTGTTTTTCTCAGTAACCTTGATGAATTCCTGAGGGTTCTGGTAACAATAATTACAGGTAGTTCAGCTGAGGCACATTCTGGCCTAAGCTGTTCAAATACATTTGCAAGAGTCCAGTTACACTCCCCTCCTGCTAGATGCATTCAAAATGTGTCTGTCATCACTGCATGGCACCTCACAGAAGTGTTCATAAAGCAACTCACATCAATATCCAGATTTTCTCTGGGAGCGAGCTCAAAGTTGACAAGTCTGAGCTTATTAACAATGGAGAGATTATTTAAAAAAAAAAAAAAAAGAAAAAAAAGAGCAGCTTTAGAAACTGACCTAGACCTACACCTCAGCCTGTCAGTATCTCTGTTTTTCCCCTCTATGATTGCATAGAGTACCTTTACCTTCTCCAGGGTACCCAAGCACCTTTACCTTCTCTAAGACTTTAAAGAGGCACTGCCAGTTCCAGTCCTTTTCTCATGAAAACCTCAGATGAGAAAATGTTTTTCAGGGCTTAGACCACTCCTGTTTGGGACAGAGACCTGAATACGGGTGCACATCCTTCCCCTCCTCTCCCACGTGGAGGTTCTTGTGATGCCAAAGCAACGTCTGAACAACAAGGGCAGGAAACCCCAAAACTTTTAGGTTTTTAGCCACCCTTGGTGAGAAAAGAGAAATCATGAAAGCTAACCAGCACAGTAAAATCAGCCAAAAATTATGAGCTTTTTCACATCTCCTCAGCAGCTGGTTAAAAAATTAATGCCTTTCTGCTCACAAATGAGAAAAGTTTAGAATTATCACAAACACTACGATTCTTAATGTGAGTCCCCTTTTCACCTCAGCTCTTTCTTTGTGAATTTCTGAGGGGCTGAACAGGCTCAATTTACCCTAAGAGAAAAGTGTGAGTAAGGCACTCCACTGCACACTGCAAGAATTGGTTGAGGAATCCATTTATGCACAGCTCAGAGCAGGAACCAGCCCGAAATGAAGCTGCACTAAAAACGGGCTCATCTGATATAACTGTTGGGGAAACTGCACACACAGACAGATGTCCCAGAAAGATCTTCTCTGTGAGAGGGAAGAACCCAGCACAGACATCCAGAGCTGAGGCTGATTCACTTCATGCCAAAAGATGTTGCAATACAGTTTTGGTTTTTTTTTTTTTCTTGCTTTGAAATGTGAATATGTTGGAATATCTTTGAAATACACCCTTCACACCAAGGGAGTAACCAAACTTTACACCAGCAGATAAGTGGGAAAGGTGTCTCTCTGAGTTCCCTCACTCCTCAAATGCTGAGAAATTATTCTCTTACCTGCACAGGGACTCACTGCAAAGCCCACTCTCCTCTGGGCTCTGTCAAAGATGACATAAAATCCTTCCATGACTGTGGCACCGATGACCAGAGCGTTTGTGGAGGAGGAGATCCCGAATCGGTAGCACTGCAAATTATCTCCTATCCCAAGGATGGGTTGAATATACAGCTGTTAAAAAGAAAATTAAAAAAAAAATTAAAATAATAATAATAATAATAATAATAATAATTAAAAAAAAAAAAAGGAAGCCAGAGCATAAAAAAGCAACACCTCACATCAGGTAGAAGTTCAGACTTTTTCGTTTTTGTAGTTCAGGCATGCCAATTCCACTGGAAATAGAGAATGGATAGGGGGCAAATAGATTTTTGTACATGATTTAAAACTGGTCAAAACCGACAGGCAGGTAAGAGGTAAAGCTCTTGGATTCTAAAATAGATTTGAACACAGTCATTGCTACGTGCAGGTCAACAGTAAATTCTTGAGATTCTCACTTTTTACCATATTTTACACAAGGGAAGGATGGCTGAGGAAGAACTTGGGAGATGAACTCAAATTAGAAAAGAATTTAGTTATTAAAAGAATTATTAGGATGGAGTTGATTCAGAGAGCTTTCAGTGTCAGCTTCAAGGTTCTAGATTTTATAAATTCCAGTCACATTTCAGCCCCTGTCTCCTCGGGGAAGATGAATGATTGCCAAGCTACATGATCAATACAGAAAAAGCTTATCATAAGGCTTTACTATATTTCAAGTTAAAATGTACTTAATAGGTTCATTCTTTCCTTTGCTCCTGTCTGTCCCTTGAGGTAAAATAATGTATTAGTAATGTTAGAGGATACCTGCCTGTACTGCAGCTCATGCTGGCAGGAGAAGCCAGAGAAGAGAAAAAAAAGTGGCACATTATATTCTAAATATAATGGAGTGGATGGAATATTAATAAAAGATAAACCAGGCAAGTTACAGAAACTGGTGAGGAGCTCACAAAGGGTCATTGCCAAGATTTTCATATTCAGAAGAAGTGCTCGAACTGAAAATGCCACGAGAAACAAATCAATTCCCTTCCCAAAACGAGAAGATCAAAACGAGCAGAGACATTCTGTATTGACATCTGATGTGGCCAAAGGTCATGAAAACAAAGCAAAAACTTGCCCTTTTTTTCCTAAGAAATTGAAAAAAATAATAATTCCCAATGAAACAGACTGCACTGAGAGGGAAACTGTGCTCTGTCCATTTCCTTTTTGCTTTTAGGTTTGACAAATTCATTATTTTCCCTATTTAAAAATTGATTTTTAAAATTTGATTTTAAAAAGTTTCCTTTGCATGCAATAAGTCAGTCCCATATTGCTTCTAAAAATAGCTCCTATTTTTCAAGAGCATGGGCTTTATAATAGTAAAAATAAATGTACAGATGAATAAACAAAGAAGGTTGAGACCTGTGGTAGGACAGAGATCCGAAACGACCTACTGGAGTTCTCATCCCTCAGGTAAATGGAGATTTTGGGAAATAAGGACCAGGGTTTTTCAGTTCTGTCCCAACATGCAAGTTGTGAACCAGTCCAGAAACCAGAAGAGAATTCTTGTATCTGCGAAACAAACCAACCAAACAAAATTATACTTGGAGATTACAGACATTTTGATAGATTTTTAGAAATGATCACTACCACGGTTAGATACTTCTTTCATTTCCATGGAGAAATCCAAGAACACAAATCTGAGCTGCTTCTTTAGGGACCAAAGCAAAAACCTAAACCCCAATGCCCAAACTGAGGTGTGTCATAGCCCACCATGACCTGGAGAAGGGGGAAGAGGCAAAAGCAAGTTTAGCTCTCCCTTCCCTCCTCATTTTTGTCTCATTATTTCCTCTACTGCAGTGAACACATGTAAGCAACCACTTCCAAGATGGGATTTTACTGCCTCCCTCCCTCCTCACTGACCAAACATTGACGTTTTGAAGCAGCATTTTACATTTTATAAAAAAACCAAACCAAAATACAAACCAAGTGAATATACAATGAGAGAATGAGGTTGCCTCACTTCCTCATGCACCTACAGCTTCTCACTCAGATTTCTGAAGCCAAGGGCTAAGCCAAAAATCTCCTGGCATCTAAAGGCATCAAGGTTTGCTGTAGTGCAAAGAAACACATCCCTCTGTCTCCTTTGCTGCCCTGCCAGTACAACCTGACAAGCTTTTGAAATAAAACTGAATCACAGTCCTGTGTAATATATCCATGGAACCAAGAAAACAAAAAGCCAACTCCTGCAGAGCTTGTTTGGCTAAGACAAACATGTTGCTCAATGTTTCTGCTCCCTGAAGCTGACCTGCTGCCAGACCTGAGCAAAACCTTTCCTCGTGTTATTACTGGATTATTTTGGCTGGTTCTTGTTTCCCCCCACTAAGTCAAGGTCTGAGGCTGCACAGTCAAAGCCTCCCATCTGGCTGGAGGAAAAGGATGGAATCCAGCCTCTGCACTCTCCTGATTTGTATTTATCTGTGACGTGGATTATTCTGTAAGCAGCAGCTCATTCATTAAAATATGGCATTTTACAGGTGACAGGCACTCACACACCTGCCAAGGAAGTGTTTGTTAGGGCTGCACAGAGATCCTGCACATTTCCAAGTGCTCTGCTCTGCTCCTGGGCCTCACCAGGCACAGACTTGTGTGAACAAGGAGATTTAGCACCACAAACAGGCCTTTCACCCTGAACTCTCAGCTCAGGCTGAAGTGCATCCCTTGGCACTTCAGGGCAGAACACTCTGAGTCCCAGGCCAAACCTGCTGAGAAATGCAATTCTCCTCTCTTTCCATTTTGTCTTGAAAAGCAGATCTAAGAAAAACTGCAAGGTACCCACCCAGCCAGGTCAGGCCAAGCCTATAAAGTGCTCTGTTTTAAGTGCTTGCTTTAATTTCCCAGAAAGACTCCTTAATGCATTTCTTTTTCTTCCTCCTGCACGCTGCAGCAATGCATGTGGGAGATTTGAGTGCATGATACCCAAAAGGCTATTAAAATATAGATTTTGGGATTATCTGAGCCTTCCTTTGTTCAACTTTTTAACTTAGCATTGAGTTACTGCTGTCCTGACTTCAGCTCAGTGAGGTGCAGTAGGTGCCTCCCCCCTCCCTGGCTCATTTCTGACAAAATCACCACCCTTCAACACCAAATTGCATCATAACAGCTGCTCCCTGAAACACTTCAGTCCAAATAACTGAAGTTCAAAAAAATCATCTGCACCACTAAAGAGCACAGAGCTCCCAGCCTTCTTTTTAAACTGAGCTGAATAAAAAGAAAAGTGTCACGCACAGTTATCCCAGCAGATCTGGGAAATGACATCTGGCTGGGGTGCTCAGAACAAGCTATGAGGAGCAGGAACTTGTTAACCTGGCTCACCTGTGGTCAGAAAAGTGTGTCTGACAACAGCAGATGATTTTTTTTTCCAGTGCTACATCTCCTGCCAGAAGCACAGAACTGCAGTACAATTGCTGAAAATACCCATTTACCTGACATTGCTCCTACACAGCCAGAATCTCATCCTTGCTCCCTGGAACTACTTGCTTATTTAGTAGATTATCTCCTTTGTTTAGAGCTGTCAAAGTAAATTCTGGGGGGTGTGGAAGAAATGGGCTACAGCAGGAAGGTCCTTGAGATTAAAAGGAACTTGGAAAAAATCTAATTGATGCATTTTTAATAGGAATAGAAAGAAAAAAACCCAAAACAATAAGCAAAGTGAATGGTTTCCCTTTAATACCTCATCGATCTGTCCACTGTTCCCTTGTCAGGTGGAAAGCCCCAGTTCAAATGCCCTGACCAACATCAGAGGGAAGCGTGGATCACTGTGACTTCCCAGGAGGATTCCTTATCCACAGGGTGACCTTACAGGAGCTCTTGGGGTGGCTCTTTCAGCTCTCCCCCACATGGACTGAAATAGTTCCAGCCAACACTTCAGCGTCGTGCAAAGACAAGAACCCGTAACTGGTACATTTATTTCAGACACTGGACATCTGCAGGCAGTGAAGAACACTTCATACCAAGTCTCTGCTCTCAATCAAGTAGGAAAAAAGATCTCAATCTTGAATTATCAGCACACAGGCAAACCCTCTGTGTTTGGGGCAGCTGCTTAACTGTGTTTCCTGTGATTTGCATCAACAACCACTGTCTGATTGTGAGTCCATGACAAAAATACCGAGTTTGTTCACACTGAAATAGCTGGTGCTTATTCTTCCTCTTTAGCCTTCTTGGTGCTGCTCCTTGTATTGAACAAAAATTTATGAATAGTTTTTATTAACCAGAAAATGCTGCTTCAGCCACTCTACACACAGAGAACTCCACCATCCCCATGTCCTACTTCTAAAGCCCACTCTGTTTCCAAAGAAAGATGCTTTTGAACATAAATAATTCAATAATGAAGGTCAAAAGCAGCTTTATTGATATGAATAATCCTAATGAATGGCATTTATTCTAGACAGCACTAAGATTTATACTTGGAAAGGAACTGCTTGCAGCAGCAGGTTCTCCTACTTTATAAACACTCTCTTTTGAATGAAAAGACTGATTTTTGCACTCTTAATACTTTGAATCGGAGCAACAGGGATTATGTCCGTGTTTCTGAAATGCTTGGAATAAACCACTCAATTTCTGCCCTATTTCTGATGCATTTCCATACACACACTTCTCATCTGCACTCGTGGCCCCCCCTTTTCCCTCCTCCCTTTTTTTTTTTTTTTACTTCACCTCTTCCTTTCCATCAAAGGCCATCAGTCATTTCTCCCTTATTAACAGGGGCTAGACCAGGGAAGGTTCTGCTCCCCTCAGGTGAGAAACCCACGACTTGCAAGGCAGGCAGGCAGCAGAGTTCCCTCCTCCCTCAAAGGCCCTTTAACAGGATTTGTGTGATCCTTTAACAGGAATTTCACTTTTTTGAGCAGGTTTTTTGTGTTATTTCCTTACCAGGGACGTGCGAGCTATTGCCTGCACCACAGCACTGAAGACTTTCTCTGGCAGTCGAAGGAGAGTGGTTCCACTGTCTACTATTGCTTTGTCAGCATTGTACTGGGGAGAGGAGAGAGAGAGAGAAGAAAAAAAAAAAACAGAAAGAAGTTGTAGGCTGTAGTTCCTGTAATGCAGATCCCCACTGTCTCCTAACCAGAACAAAGCTGCTCCTTTTTGGCAGCTGCTTTCCCAGCACTGCGTGTCGTACTTGTCAGCAGCTCTCTCCAGCTGACAGCTTCAATCCCAGTGAAATCTGAGAGCAGAAAAGAAAAGCAAGATACCATCAGCCTAGACACAAGAGTGGGTTTATCTGAACCGGGTCAGGAAATTACTGTGTCACCACAGCTGGTGCAAATGGTCCCACTGCTGTAAAAAAAGTGAAGTCTGGCCCCTCTCAGAGGGGGCAAAAGCACTTAAATATTCAGTGGGGAGGTGTTAAACACCCTGGTGCAGCTTCCAAGCCCTAAATCAAGGTCTCTGCTAGAATGGGTGCAACTCTAGTTTAAACTCAGAAGCCTGTTTTAATGGCTGGCATATCTAATATAAGAATAACAGGAAAAAAATTAGGCTTTATTACATGTCTATACTGGCTCGAGAGTACAAATGCCACACCTTTACCCCTTGACTGCTGAAAACCCCTAAAACACAACCAAAGAAACCTGAAGTTTCAACCTTGCTGCCATAGGATCTGCACAAAAAACCACCCATAGCAAACAGCTCTCTTATTACTAAAAGTTCAACCCTAAAATTAGGAGATTTTAGCAAACCTCAGATACAGTAAATGAGGTATAAACTTTTTAAAGGCTAAGTATTTTTTCATGAACTCCTTTAAAAACTATGATTAACTGTAGGGGGAAAAAAAAAGGCAAGTAGCAGTGGCAGCTATTTGCATTAACTACTTTTGCTGCCAGCTTAGGCAGCAGGATTAATATAACTGAACTGTGACATGTTTATGGCATAATCATAAGACACAGGATGATATACAGCCCTAAGCTACTTAGGAAGAGGTCAAACAGCAAGTGAATTTAAAATACCTCGATTTAGAGGGTATCAAGTCACATGGAGCCCCTTTAGTATGGTATAAATAATAAAAAAATTAAATTAAAATAAAAAGATATATCAATATAT
>VWZU01006923.1:61589-94005 GCA_013397095.1 Sterrhoptilus dennistouni | reverse complement strand
GAAAAAAGTAAGAAAACCTAACTCTGGCAGTTATTTCCACATTTCTTTTTAAGGAGCTGCTATGGGGCTGCCCTGCAGAGCTGACAGGAAAGCAAACAGGAAACCATTTATTACACACTCGGAAATACTTCTAAAGAGTGGGAAGAAATGCCAAGGCATTTTGGAGCCCATTTTAACAGATTTGTACCACAAAATACACAATCACTGGCATCCTGGAATGCCACCCTTGAGGGAAAAAAAAAAAAAAGAAGTTAAAGTGGTTGACCATGGATATAAAACTGTGCAGAAAATCTGGGAGTAGCGGGATTGCTCACACTGGGAACACTGAGCACCTGGATTTTCCTTCTTGGCTCTCCTGGTTAATATTTACCAGTGCAAAGTGCACTTCTGGCAGCTCAGGACTTCTCCCAGCCCTGGCTGCCAGGCTCAGGGCCACAGCTGTGCTGGAGCTCTGGACACATTCCCAGCATTGAAGCAAGGGGACAACTTTTCCCTGGCAAGGAAAGGAGCAGTCCCTGGTGAAGGCTGAGAAAAAAGTGTTCCATTTCCTAGACAACAACAGAGAAGAGAGAGGGCACATAGCTCCTCATCCTAAAGTGAATCATGCATCCTCTGCAAGCTCCTCACCAGCCAAACTTTAATTGTACCACTCCTGTTTTACTGCTCTTCCTCAGAATTTCTGTGGGAAGGTCTCCTTTGATCCAGGAAGGTTTGATCCTTCTGCACCAGTGAAAGCAACCCCTGGCTCAGAAAAGAGCAACAATTACAGGAAACTTTCCTGACACACCACTGAATTTTTCAGTGAGTTGTTTTCTGGCAACAGCATGCATTAAAACCACTGAAGGGCTCCCCTTCAAAAACACGTTGACTGTTTTTTAAGGCAAGAAAGAAAAGCAAACATTTACTTTAAAGGACCAGTGGTTTTGCTTTCCTAACAGCACAACAGAGAGAGGCATTTAAACAGACCTTGTTCTGCTTATTGAGTTGAAAGATGCTGGGACTCATTTTAAATAATTGATATGGCAATATGATTTCAACAGTATGCATGGAAAAAAAATATTTATGCACATGTAATATTGTAATCATGAATTTCACTTAATTTATATGAACTATAAAAACTTTACTTAACACGTCGCATTGATCTCCAACTAACAGCATGAGAGTAAAATGAAATTAGGATGCCTAAAGAAATTGGGGCATAAAAAATACAGAACTAAAATCAAAACATGAATAGCAACAAGGAAGAGTAAGAAAGAAAGAGATAAAGGACACACATATATCCTCCACAAAAAAAAAAAAAAAAAAAAAAAAAAANAAAAAAAAAGAAAGAAATGCCTTTGGAATAAAAATTGCAACAGCACAGTCTCATTAGACTGATCCAGATACAGCAGAACATTATTCCTAATAAAAACAGAAAGCTTATCCATCAGGAATAATAACTGCCAACCATAAGAGTGCAAAAGTTGATTGCTAAAACATAAAATAAAAAAGGAAGCCTAGGATGAGAACTTCAGGAAGCAACCCAGGGTGATACCTGTCCACTGCCATCATGAGTTGTGAGCTTAGGCAGCTCTTCAGGGGTCAATCCAAAATCTCTCACTTCTTTTGTTTGACCAGAATTGCTTTAATTAAATTTTCAGGAGATTGCAAGACAAAACTGACCAATTAGGGCTGGTTTTTTTTTAGACAAACTTGGTGTCTTGGGTTGCAATATATAACCAAAAGCATGTATTCTATTCCCAATCTGTTGAAACCAGTTGAAGTGGTGTTTTTTTTAATTTATTTTCACTCCGGGAGGAGGGGGCGGGTGTCTTCTGTTAATGGAGAACTGTTAAAACCAGCTGGGGCAGTGTTCTTTATCTCTTCCACCACCCATCCTCCCTCCAGGGGATCTCTGCTGTTCATGGGCCATCGAGGCTCACTGCAGGGCTGATCCAATTCCATCATCCCATGGGGAGATGCTCCACCCAGGGGGAGGAGCCCAGCATTCCTGCCTGGATAAAACCTGGGATTCAGAACACCAGCACAGCCTGTTTGCACTGGATTCCCAGAGGAAAACCAGACCCATCTCACCATCACTGGACCCTTCTACAGGCTCATCTCTGCTCCAACAGAACCACATCTGGCACTGCAGGAGGATTTATTTGGACTGCTCCCAATACCCTGACCAGGGTGTCAGGTCATGTTCTGACTCTGTCAGTGTTTCTAGGATTTTTTGATTGTTTGTTTGCTTTACTACATTTGTATTTTTTAACATTCCTAGTAAAGAACTGTTACTCCTATTCCCAAATCTTTGCCTGAAGGCCCTTAATTGCAAAATTATAATAATTCAGAGGGAGGGGGTTTACAGTCAACATTCCAAGGGGAGCTCCAGCTTTCCCTGGCAGAGACCTGTCTTTTCCAAACCTGAACACTTGCATTTCACAGAGACAGGGACACAGAAGGGCCAATACCTCTCTGCAGTCCAGCTGGAGGTTCTGCCCCCCAACCTCCAGTTTGAGGATTTCCACCTGGTAGTACCACTCCTCCTTGATGGGTGTGTACCAGATCTCCCCTGTGTACAGACTTGGCTCAATTCCACCCAGCACCTGAGGGGAAGGAGAAAAGAAATCACATACACTAAAATCCTACATGTTTAGTTTTGGGGCAAGTGCACATAAAAAGGGGGATATTTAATTGTGACACTCAGGGGCATCCAACTTTTAATTTAGCATCATTTTTTTTGGGTTTTACTGTCAAGTTCTCTGCCAATAATAGAGCAGTATGAAACATCTAGACATTAAACAGATTGTGCTTCAGACAGAATTCTCATATTGGCCCTAATTGTCACCATGTTCACCTACAACCTCACCCTGATTCTATTATGAAAACCCCACTATTTAAAATTAAAACAGTATCTTCAGTGGTTAAATCCAGGCAATGTATAAAAATGGGACAGAATAATTAAACTTACATGTGAAAATTTTGCTTTATCAGATCAGAAAAGTTTCAATACTGTCCAAGAAGATTTCAGTTTTTCTTACACACATCCCAAATGGAATCCCATGCTGTCACTGCTATCACTATTGGCTTCCATCAAAACCTGGGCCGAGGACAGCTGGGACCATCATCTGTGGACTCTGACTCTGAACTAAACCTAAGGAAGTTCTCTCTTGCTCTTCAGTTGTATGAATAACATTTATAATATGTGAATTCTCTTCAAAATTAAGTGTTTGTGACCAGCTCCTCTGCTGACATGTTTATTTCAGCATCATTTGGGAACAGTCAGTCCATCTACCAGTTCCAGATACATAATGGTCCCACTAAAGATGATGGAAAGACTTCCCAGGGTAACAGCAAGCAGGAGATCTGATCTACAGATTTTTCCCTTTAATATGTTTTCGACCAAAAAAAAAAAAAAAAAACCTCCCTGATTCCTCTCCCCCTTTTCACATCATGTAAATAAATAAATAAATTTACTGTAGCATTTTGATGAGATTGAACAACTTTATCAGCTGAATAAGGGGCTACTCAGTTTGAGAAATATAGCAGAATCTGCCCTGAGGAAAACACCACATGGAAACATTCATGTTTTTCTTTGTTAAAAGATGAAAAGTTTACTCAAACTTGAGAGAGAAAAAACAGAATTGAGAACGAAAATAAACAACACTCGAATTTTGCCCAAAGGGCTTAACTTTTCTTAAAAAAATATATATATATAGAAAGCATATTTAAAATACAAAAACATATTTAAATTTGGCAGAAGCAGGATAGGCAGAGAAAAGAGGGAGAGAGATGAACAAAGATACATCTTCCCTCTTCTATTGACAGATACCCACAAGACTACCTCCGTTGGTACCACTTCCAGAAACAGGGAGTCCAGCACCACACATCTGCAGGGAGAAAATGTTGGGGATCTCTGCCTGCCTCACGAGAGAATCAAAGAATGTCTCCACAGAACTGGAAGGCTTGAAGGTGTTGAAAAGCAAAACAAACAAGGAAAAAAAAAAAAAAAGAATTACAGAGCTCATTAGAAAGTTCCTTCACAGAAATCAGCAAATCATTCAAACAAGATCACTTTTCATGAGTAAATTGAATTTCTGACAAGAAGCTGATGAAAGTTCTAGACATAATAAGCCATTAAAACCCCAATATCTGTCATTTTTCTGTTTCTGCTGGTTTTAAAAACATTTTTACTCTTGACCACTGTCAGCATTGCTGCCACCAAATCCCTAAAACACAGGAGCAATTTCCAACTGCAGTTTCCAAACCCCAACACCAGTTTCAGGCAGAAACTCTCACCAATAACTTCTGTTTGGAAAAGGCTGTGTGTTATTAGAACACTCAAACATGACTTGCCTTTTATGCCTTCCATAGTTAAAAAGTAGAATTTTAAAGTCAAGATTTTCAGTTTTTCAACGCTATTGAATTCTGATGAACTTTTGAGTTCAGTGGCCCTAAGTTCCTCTCTTTTCTCTTAAAGAACTTCATATCCAAGCACATTCTCTTCAGCTGGTTACTGGCCAGCAGGTTCCTCCAGACACTGCAGGTCCTGTTTTCCTTTGCAGTCACTGGAGTGCTGCAACTTCCCTGTGATTCAGATTTGTGTGCACTGAGGTCAGAGCGGCCAAATGCTCTCACTACACAAAGCCCAGAGCAGCCTCAGAAGCCAAAACCCTTGAACTCCTTGGAAGGAGGGAAGAACAAATGCTCTGAGTACTCTGTTTGCCCAAAGCAGAGTCTGAGAAGTAGCTCCTCTTCTCTTCTCTTCTCTTCTCTTCTCTTCTCTTCTCTTCTCTTCTCTTCTCTTCTCTTCTCTTCTCTTCTCTTCTCTTCTCTTCTCTTCTCTTCTCTTCTCTTCTCCTTCTCTTCTCCTTCTCCTTCTCCTTCTCCTTCTCCTTCTCCTTCTCCTTCTCTTCTCCTTCTCTTCTCTTCCTCTCCTCTCTCCTCTTCCTCTCCTCTCTCCTGTCCTCCCTTCTCTCCCTGCTGACAGTCCATGAAGTCAATGAAAACAACTTTCATACAACTCTGGAGTAAAGCAGACTCATCCAGGCACTGCTGAATGGTTTGTTCTGTCTGGGTAGGACTCGCTTTGGGATGTGAAGGTTGAAAATTGTAACTTTGTGGTTCTCCAATCACGTTTTCAATTTTAGATTTTAAGGTTATGCATTTTGGACTATAAATTTCAGGTTTTAATTGAATCTTCTACTTGAATTTCCTGCCTCCAGAGGAGCAGAATGTGCTTGGTTCTATGTTCCTGGAAATACTGTGGCTAATATTTGTTCTGAAATTATCCATCCACCTCAACTTTTACTTGATGAACCGAGGATGTCCTGGAATGAACTGCTGAGGGCTTTGCCTTGGACCAGTTTTGCGAAATATCATCAGAGCTCTAAAACCTCCCTCCCCACACATCCCACAGCCACACTCTGATACTACAAGCTGATTTAGAGGAGCTAAAATCAGCATCTCCATCACAAGAAAAGCCAAAATTCTCACATAGGACTGTGGCACCATCACAACCCAACTTATTCTTTCTGGAGCAAAGAGAGAAAGAGTAGGAAAGAGTATCTGGAAGGGTGGAGCCTAATGCTGTCAGATCATCTGCTGGCTTTATTTTAACAGAATTCAATTTATTGTCCTTGTGAAGGGCAGTCAGTGAGGAAGGGGAGCTTTACCTTGGCTAAGGCATCGTAGGCAAGGCCAAGGATCCCGTGCCACTTCACCCCTGGCAGGAAGAAGTTCTCAGACTCGAGGATGGTGGCAATGTTGATGGTGTAGCTGCCATCGAGCCCTTTGGGCATGGTGATGACATCTGTGCCCAGCACTCCAGTCCAGCTGCCTTGGCTGTACTTCACCGTCACCTCGATCCCTTGAGATCTGTATGTGCTTGACCTTTAAAAGGAAAGGACACGCTGATGCAGAGGTTGCTTGTTGACAATGCAAGAAAACAGAATATATTCAAGCTCAATTTTGCCCAGAGAGAGGAAAAAAACAAAATAAATTAAGTATGCAAAATATGTATTCACATTGCTTTTAAAATCAGGAAAAAGCAGAAATTAAAAAAACCCCAAAACTCAGGGTCCCATTTTTACCCAGAAGCCATCAATAACTCAAATCTTCACAAAGTTTTTTTTTTTTCAATAAATAATCTAAAGGTATTATGTCACCTAGTGCAGTGTCCCTGACTCAGACTGGTCCATAGGAGCAACACCCTTTTAACCGGAGAAGGAATGTATTAAATGGCACTAGAAAATGGAAAGCTGCTGAATTCAAATCTAAAATTGAAATGCCAAGCTAACTGAATAGCTGGACACTAATACCTCATTAATATTCCTGAAAGATCCATTTTGGGAAAATTGGAATATTATTGTGAGCATCAGCAGTTAAGACAGAGGTTTCCTAAATCTGCAGTTTGGCCTGTCTGTGAGGAAGGAAGGAGAATTTGATATTATTAACAAATAATTCACTGACTTGGAAGAGGAAAGGAACTAATTTTTTCTTGACCAGGGAAGCAAAGGCAAAGGAGCAGTTAAGAATGGCAAGCAAAGGAAGGAACTGAATCCCGTTTAAAAGGCTTAACAAAAACATTAGTAAAAGCTTCAGTAGATTTTCCATTTTAAAGACCTGTAATCCGTAAGTATTATAATCATATCCCACCCAATCCCTACTGAAGAGCTACAGAAGTTCTAGATCCCTCACAATTTACTTTGGATCCTCTCCATGTCACACAGCTTCCCCTTTTGGAGAGACAGATGACCATACTCAATTCATCTCAAGAGACTTTTCACACCTTTTTGGAAAGTAAATTAAGAGAGGGGAAAAAAAGAGCGTAAAATAAATTTATAACAGCATATTTCCATGTGTGTAGAACAATAGCATACGCAAGGGTTCAAGGGTTTATCAGGTGCAGACACTTTGAAGTGGCTTCACAGGCCCTGTGCCTGAGCTCACCAGCAAGAATTTGGGGTGATTTTCATTATTATGAGGAACAACCTTCCAATGGCAACATGGACAACTCCCATAATTCAGACACTTTCTCCTGAGGCATACTTTGGCCATATGGACCATGCAACTGACTCTTCCTAGCTCAGGAAGGGAGCCCAAGCAGTTCTTGACGCTCCCAAGACCCAATCCTTGAAGGGTGAACATCCAAGGCAGCAGAAATGCATGAGATAATACTTCGAAATGCAGGAGTTGCAGAGATATTGTTATTGTCTGCATCTGACCACTTCCACTGCCCCTCTGTAATTCTGCATTTGTATGACACTTGCACAAAGGAACATCTCTGCTCAGGCAGGCTCTTCAGAACACCTCTGTGACACTGGCAGTACATTTTAAAATCAAAATAGAGCCTGATTAATTAGTGGTATAAAAGAAACTGGGGGGGCAGGAAATGAAAGGGAAGAATACAGGGTTCTTGATGTAGAAAGAAGTGTCTGGCTGAGCAGCAGAAGAGGAAATATCTGAAGTCAGAGAAAAAATTGAGTGCTGGGAGAATAAAGCGAGGCAAATCTGCAAATACAAGCAGTGCATTACTAGAACAGCAGCAGCACACAGCTCTTCTTCCAGGAAAGCAGGAAAAAACCTGATGGATTGAGCTGGGGACCAGGACACAGACAGACTGGATTCATTTTCCAGCACAGCTGGTGACCTTTCCTGGGGAAAGGCAAGGCAGGTCACTTCCTCACCATTTGTGCCTCAGCTTCCCTTCCCCGCCTGTAGGAATGACTATGAAGACACTCATCTCATTTGTAAAGTTCACAAATGTCATATTGAAGAGAAGACTTCATTACTTTCTTCCAAACTGGTAACATGAGAAGGGATCTTGCAGTAAATTATATTCTGTTCTGCAAAACCACTTCCTGCTCCATCCTCTTGCAGGTGATTAGCCACTTTTTTTTTTTTACCTTTCCACCTCACTGATCTAAAGGAAGAAAACTTTAGAGGTCAAAACTAGAGTCTTGTTGTAATTCTTGGGCAGAGCGTTTTAAAACAAACACATGGCACAGGAAAGAAAATTACAAACAAACTGTTTGGGCTGTGATGAGAAAAGAAGAAATTCACCTCTTCCAGCAGGACAAAGTGTATCTTAGCCAGAGGGAAGGAATGAGGTCTCCTAGATCATGGTGCTGTAGTAACCCTACTCCCTTCTCCCTCTCCTTCCCCATTCCTCTCTTCTCTCTATAGCAGAAACCTGGTCCTCAAACCTCAAATGGACGTCGAGCTCCAGCTGAGCAAACCAGCAATGGGGTAATTTTCTCTTGCAGAGTTAACCCTCATTACCAGCACACAGCACAGAACAAAACACACCCAAAATCTTATTTCTCATGTCATGATCCCTTTGCAGCCACCTCAACATGGCAACAGCAAATGCACCCCATGCAGGGAGCCCTGAGTAACACCCACCTCACCAAACAACTTTGAGACAAATAAAACATGAAAATACAACAGAAATTATTGATTTCTAACCAAGAAGTCCCATCTAATCTGCAGGACTTCCCCAAAAAGTTTATAATTCACCCCAAACCTGTACAGTGCACACAGCCAACCTCACAGGATCACACTGCAAAGGTAGCAGTTCCTTTTGTTTGATGGTTTATAACTTATTGTACTACCTCAATTTATTGCCTATATTTCTCTCACCTCCCTATCTCTTGGAAAGATCAACTCTTGAGCAGCTTGCTTTTGAATCTTCAGATGGTGAGGCAGTAGTACTCTTTATTTATTTACTGAAATAAAACTGAGCACTGCTCCTGAATACTGAAAGCCCTGAGCATGTCAGATTTACATACTGCTGCAGAGCCACCACTGATCACTTGGGTTCAAGTGTAAAAATCCCTTTATAAGTCTGTTTAAGTAGCTCTTTTATCATAAGTAGAGTACTCAACAAAACCACTTGTTATTTTGAGCAGCATGAGAAACAAACACCGTGATTTCTTTTCAGTTCAGGACAAATCAGGCCATTTTGCAAAGCCTTCTACATCGTGGTGACTTACAGAGCATGATTATCACAGCAAACTCCGAACTGTTCACAGCAAAGGTTTGTCAAAAGCCCAGGTTGTGAAAGAGTGCAGGGTAACAGCTCTACTTGCTTTGTACAGAAAAAGCCAGATAATTAAACAAGCAGGGTTACATCACACAGATTATATGATGCACAACATCATTTAACAGGTGAGTTCTGGAACTGCTTCAGGAGGGCTCTCCCTGAAACACACACTCTCTGGGTCCTTTGAAACAAAGATAATGCCTTTCTCATGCACCCCCCTCAATTTCAGTCAAAAAAGAATCATGCATTCAATTTCTGATTTTGAGTATCTGAATAAAATTAAACTAAGAGTGTGGCATCAGGAAATTAAGACCCATCACTCTCTCCAACACAACATGAATATTCAAATAAGCACACAGCTATAACTCATAACCCATTAATTTAACAAATTACTAATCTTTCTTTCCCCTTGTCTTCAACTTGCAGTTTAAGATGTCGGAAGCACTCCATGACAATATAGGGAAAAAAACTGCAGGAGTGATTACCAGATGAGAGGAAACCCCTTTATCTAATCTTAAGTGTTCCTCCTAGGAAGGAAGAAAAGTGCCCACGGGTTGTTTTTCTCATTTACACATGGGCAAAGGTCGCTCTTGGGTAATTTTACAGATCCAGCTGATGTGACATCAATGCCCCAGTTTTTTTCCATCCCTGCAAAATCACGACAACCAAGTGTGCTGGTTTGGGCTGGGGATAGAGTTAATTTTCTTCACAGTAGCTAGCACAGGTGTGTTTTGGATTTGTGCTGAAAAGAGAGCTGAAATATAGAGATGTTTTTGTTACTGCTGAGCAGCTCTTGCACAGAGCCAAGGCCCTTCCTCCCTCTCACCCCACTCCACTAATGCCAGGCTTGGTGTGCACGAGAATTTGGGAAGGGACACTGCCAGCAGAGCTGACCCCAGCTGAGCCCAGGGATATCCCATACCACAGTGTCACGCTCAGCATGTACAGCTGGGGAAAGAAGAGGGAAATGTTTGGGGTTAGGGTGAGGGAGTGAGTGCCTGTGTGGGGCTGAATTGCCATCGGGGTTTAAACCACAAATGCCAAGGAAGGTGTTCCAACTGCTGGGAAAAGTCTATCCTAAGCCCAGTCTCAAAAAGACACAAGCAGCAGCATCCAAGGAAGTAAAGGTGACTGGGCTTCACCTCCAGTCAGGAAAAGTCTCAAATAAAACTTCCTGGAATCTGTTTCTAAGGACACTCAACAAGGCACACAACACCTGACCAATTATCGGCGATTGATGGAGAGATGGGAAGACTGACTATGATCACAATTTGATTTTACTCAGGTTTTCTAAGAACTTCTATACCATTTCAGTAAGGGTAATAATTTCTACTACAATAATTAGGTTAAAAGATCATACAAACAACTCATGCATTTTTCAACATCTTCATCGTAGGGGGTTGATTGAATCTTTTTCCTTAAGCAGGTTTCTAATCTCATCTTCTCATGAGCTCAAAGTTCTGTTTATTCTCGCCAGGGCATCCTAGTCACCAGACTAGATATGCTAATTAAGTCTGTCTCATTCTCGTGGATTCCCACAACCAATCTCACTGCCTTCTGCATCAAGACTGGATGCACAGATGAGGAGAACAGTGGCTGTGGCACTTCTTGGATTCAGTCAGTCTTAGGACATGGAACTCCTCTCATGGCATTCCCATTTGGAAGCTGAGGATGTGGTGCTGAACAAACCAGCCACGGTGTGGGCTGAAGATGGGCTGCAGCCCTGGGTCCAAAGGAGACTCATGACAAGCAGAGAGCCCCAGGGGTTTGTGAGTGGAGAAAAAACTGTTCCACAGCCTGGAGGAAAGGAGGCTTAGGAGAGACTTTCTCACTCTTTACAAGTCCCTGGCAGGAGGGTGCAGCCAGGTGAGAGTCAGTCTCTTCTCCCATGCAGCAGCAACAGGACAAAAGGACACAGCATCAAGCTGTGATAAGAGAGGCTCAGGCTCAACACCAGGAGGAATTTCCTCATGGAAAGGGTTGTTTAAACACTGGAACAGGCTGCCCAGGGAGGTGATGGACTTGTCCCCTCTGGAGATTCCAAAGAAGGCCTGGATGTGGCACACAGTGCTCTGGGCTGGGGACAAGGTGGGTTGCAATGCAAGATGTAACCAAAAGTGCATGTTCTATTGCCAGCTGTTAAAACCAGGTGTGGAGGTGTTTGTCTCTTCCATGACCCATCCCTCATAACTCCAGGGGGGATCTTCTGTTAATGGGGAGCTGTTAAAACCAGCTGGGGCAGTGTTCTTTATCTCTCCCACCACCCATCCTCCCTCCAGGGGATCTCTGCTGTCCATGGGCCATCCAGGCTCACTGCAGGGCTGATACAATTCCATCATCCCATGGGGAGATGCTCCAGCCAGGGGGAGGAGCCCAGCATTCCTACCTGGATAAAACCTGGGATTCAGAACACCAACACAGCCTGTTTGCACTGGATTCCCAGAGGAAAACTGGACCCATCTCACCATTGGACCTTTCTACAGGATCATCTCTGCTCCAACAGAACCACATCTGTCACTCCAGGAGGACTTGATTGTTGGTGACACCAACACCCTGACCCACAGGGTGGCAGGTTGTATTCTGACTCTGTCAGTGTTTTATTTTTTTGTTTGTTTGCTTTTTTGTACTACTACATTTTAATTTTAATATTCCTAGTAAAGAACTGTTATTCCTATTCCTGTATCTTTGCCTGAGAGCCCCTTAATTTCAAAATTATAATAATTCAGAAGGAGGGAGTTTACATTCCCCATTCCAAGGGAGGCTCCTGCCTTCCTTAACAGACACCTGTCTTTCCAAAGACAAGCAGTCATAGGTTGGATTTGATGGTGTTGGAGGTCTTTTCCAACCTCAGGGATTCTGTGGTTCTGTGAAAGTCTTTTAACAAGAACCTACACAAGGGACAGACTGCGCGCTCAGATTTGCATAGAATCTACATCAAAGAGACATGCTGACTGTCACAGCCACCAGTGACACTTTTTGAGGCTCAGGTTGGACAACAGGAAATATTTCCTCCCCAGGAGACTGTGGCATGGCCCTGGAACACTCTGCCTGGGCAGAGTATGGATTCTCCATCCTCAGAGGTTTACAGGACTTGGCTGGGCTCAGCCATGGCTCATTGAGATGTGTGCTAGGTGACCTACAGAGCTTTCTTGCAACCAACATTTTTAAAATATCTAACTGATTTCACTGGGGCCAGGATCCCTCCAATTTATTCATTTAAATGTAGTTAAAGTATTTAAAATGGAAGAAGCCTGGTGTACCCAGGAGTCTGCTAATGTTTGTATTCTGAGCACACTGCAGAACTCCACCGGCGCAAACCCAAACCAGGAACTGTTGCTCCAATTGCTCTGGACTGTAATGACTTGATTTTGAGTAATTTTACAAAACACCCTTAACTAACTCTTCGAGGCCTGGACTTCAAGGTTTCATTATTAAGCTTATATTAAAGTTCTCAAAACACTGTCTCCACTGAGAACACTGATCAGAGGCTGTGACCTTCGCTTGATTTCAGCCTGTCTTTCTCCACACACAAGCTCTGCTGTTGCTGTTTTTAATGGTTTATGTTTCTGATGAGAGAGGCCTTGTCCTTCCAGTCTCAATAACATCAATTAAGAGACAAGGGAGAAAGAATGCTTGTGCTTTTAATTAAGTTTTCTCTAGCCACTGCCTATGGAAGGGGTTAGCTGGCTGGCATGGAAAACTCTGCAGCATTTCAGAAATAGCTATCAAGTGCAAATTCTGGATTTTCCAGACCTGGATCATATCAATGTGATGTGAAATATCTCCATTAATATCTAAATATATGACAGGAGGTGAGGCTACTCTAGTCAGCAGCATGGAGATGATAGATTTCCCTCCATTCCCAGTGCATCTTACTGGAAAAAAACATTTAAAACCCCATGTTAAAACACACATGAGGTAGTGAGAAGGGTGATACTCCCCAGTTTCCCAGCACTCTTAGTATCTTTATCCATATGCTTCAGCTAAAGATAGACACTGCATTTTGGAAAAGTTTACCTGAAATAATTAAAACTAGAGAAAGGCAGAAAGGAAGGAAGAAAAAGAAGAAGTGTGATTCAGGCAGACAAAGCTTGGCTGTGATTAATCTCAGTTTAAGCTGAACACAGCAAATTTAGTGCATAACAAACACCAGAACCAACAAGTTGCATTTCATAAATAACCAGATTCATCAGGGTCTGTCCAGATCACTGACTGATTGAGGCCTGTGGCTCAAACTAAACAACAAATTAGGTTTTGACTAAGTAATTTTGCTTCTGGATGAAATGTCAAGTAACTGATACAATTACTGGCTTCTCATTTTTGTTTTCAAACAAAGGCAAAGCACATTGAAACTTTTAATTCCTTGCAAGTCTATTCAGGTAAGAAATTGGCTGAAATTGGTGTGATTTTGCAAACGATTTTTACCCTGTAATCATCTTCTCTTTTCTCCAGCTCTAATTAGTGCTGCTGATGCTCACTCAGAGCTCAGCTGCGCTGCCTGTTCTTGGGGTCAGGCGGGGTTTTGCATCAGGCAAAGCCAAAATTCCCACCAGGCAGCCAACATCCCACTCCCATGGGATGTCACAGCAGCCCCAAGAGCTGCTTTATCATCCTGTCCTACATGGAAGAGCCAGAATCCAAAAGACACCCCTTAATTTCCATCATGGGTGCAGAACAGGTACTTACAGCTCTGGATTGAAGTAAGATGTGACATCAGGATCAGGCACACCTGCTACAGCAAAATTGCTGCTCCCAGTGTCAACCAGAATATTTAACTGCCAAAAACAACAAAAGAAAGAAAGAAAGAAAGGAGAGGTGATTTGCATATCCAATTAAACAAATGAACAACAAAAAAATTATCATTGCAGTTTTTGTCTAAACTACCTTCAATTTTAAAGTCATGGTGAGCATTGCCCTGAGAAATAAATTTAGTGTCACTTTTGGGAAAGATGTGCTGCTGCAGCCCATCCAAAACAGCTGATCAGGCTGAAATGCTTTAAAATAATCCTGTTCCTGGAAGGGGGAAAACCAGCCAAGCCCACATTTGCACAGCAGATGAATTCCTGATCATCTCAAATTTCTTTTTGGCCCAAGCCCACATTTGCACAGCAGATGAATTCCTGATCATCTCGAGTTTCTTTTGGCCCAAACCATGAGTCTTGGCAACCAGTCACAGAACACAAGCTTGAATTATGGACTGCTTAAAGCCCTGTTTGTCTTAGAGCTTGTGAGATTTCAAGGTAGAGGCTGAGTGCAGGTCTGGCCAGAAATAAGCAAAATCACGAAGCTGCCTCGTGGATTGGAAAACACAGGAGCAATGCCCAGTTCATCCTGAGCAGCAGCAACCTTCCACAGCCTTTACCACCTTCAAAAATGAGGATGGCAGATTTATTAACACAGTGACTGAAAGGTGGCCTATGAGGGGGCCACTTGTTTGGTTAATTGGGAGGGAGATTTAGGCTGAAAATTGCCACATGGACAAAATGGGACAGCTCCTTTCCCCATGTAGCTCAGGTAACCAGGCTGGTCCACCACAGCTGTGCGATGGCAAAGCTGAAACTGCAGCCACATGCTGGAAAACGTCTTTCAGTGAGACCTGGAAACCACATTAGGCGCAGAGCCATTAAATGATAAGTTTAAGTCAATCAGAGACTTTGCTGCTCCCAAAAGCAACGGTCACACTTTTCCTCTGCTCTTGGCTGGATGCTTCTCTGGCCTCCCTGGCTGTGAAGCAAATCAGATCAGGTTCCTCACCTACAGACACCAAGAAATAGCAATCTGCCATATCAGACAGCTACTCAAATAGATACTGAGTAAAAGGTGATTCCCTCCTTTGGTGACAACACGGTCTCAGGTGGGCTTAAAACACCTGCTCCCCAGAAAAATATTAGAGAATTAAGAATTTTCCTGTAGGAGGGAGTGAGACATGAAGGTTTGGTTGCCCATGGCTTACAGCCAGCTCAAACCAGCCCCTTTGGTAAGCCCCCATCTCTCCTTAAGATGTAGCTTGGCATCTACAACAGGAAGGACAAGAGAGAATGACAAGGGAAACAACTTGGTGTTGACAAAGGAAGTGGAGAAAAAGGGCTGAGCTCAGAAATTAGTGTAAACACAAAGGAGGATAAAGCATTTGAAAAAGATGTGCTGAATCCTCCTCTAATAAGACAGTGTAGACAAGAAGTGTGAGTCAATGTTTAAAAAACAACTTTGGTTCGCTCACAGAGGAGGAGGGAGGTGATGGTTACCCTTGTTTCACCCTTTTAATATAGCATGGGACTGAGGAATTCTGAAATTTAAACAAGAACACAAAACCAACCAGTAATTTCTGAGAATCTCTTCTGAACTGCAGGCACACTCCATCATTGGTATTCCCAGCCCTAATCTTGCAGAAATTTTAAGACTAAAAAGAAACAAACCTTAGCCATGTGCCTCGCTGCATCCCAGATTTTAGATTAAGCAAAGACAATACATTAAAATTTATTTTGCAACCACACAAGCTAGACAGAGACATCTGAAAACAAAAGGACATCCACAAGTTCACTTGGCTCCAGGAGCTGGGGCTTTAAAAAGAAAATAAGAACCTCTGAGGCACTGCAATAAAATCCAAAGTTTGCTACACACTTCATTTCAATGATATCAAAAGCCCAACATTTTTTTCAACTAACCAACAAAATATGAACTATTCGTTCTCCCCCCTTTCTCTGGCATAGAAATCATATTAAAAATAAACAACAAAGAGCAGCTCCAACGTGTGCCTGCATCTATCAGGAGCGACAACATTTGCCTCAAAGGGGTGCTGCAGGGCTTAAATTAATTAGCCTGAGGTAGTCTGTGATGCTTGAGTAATGGGCACTATACACCAGCTGCATAAATACATGTAGGTGTTGCCTCAGCCTCAGTGATATGCATGGCAGTATGCATGGAGGAGGACTTGGGGGAAAGAAAAAAACCAAATAATCCCAACCAAAACCATGCAAAAAATCACTAAATATGACACACGTGAAAGATATTTTACCCCCGAACCTTAAACACAATGTTATCATCACAGAATTCACAAACCACGGGAGGAAAGGGCGAATTTACTACCCACATGACAGAGCAAACCAAGATTTCCAGAAGAAAACCAGCTATCCCCCCACAAAGAAAGAGGGAGAGCACAAAAGCTGGCTAACCCCACAAGCTGCAGCCCACTCGGCCACAGCAGAGCTCACATGAGAGATGCTATTGAGGCTGACATTCTCCATCCACAAGTTTGTGCATAATGAGACGCGGGGCAGACACTGATTTATTGTAGCCCTGACAAAAGTGCCAGTGATCAGCAGCTCATTTCGGGGTGGGTTATTACTTACAGAGTTCCCTTTCTCTGCTGGCTACCCTTCAGGTCTGAGTTTTCCTTAGTCTCATTAAGGACCACTTTCATGTTGTCTCCACTGCTTCATTCCTGCTGGGGCAGCTTGGGGCAGGATCTGGAGAGTCACAAGGTGGTCACTGAAGGAGCCACGGTCCAGGGCTGCTCATCCTGTCCTGTTTTACTCACAGAGAATTGTTGAAACCCTGAGAATTTTAGACTTTATGTGCTGACAGGCACTGACCCTCAACAAAACACTGCATTTGACCTGAGGCTGTGGAAAAGGCTTCCAAAATTGAGGGATAACACTGGGATTGTGGGTGTGGAGTTTGAATAGAAGCGTGGGATATCACCAGGTGGAAACCTTAGACTTTAAGGTTTTAGAACACAGTAATATAGATAAAGCAAGATGGAGTTTTAGGGTGGAGGCTGAGTCCTTCTTTCCAGCTTCTTCTTAATGGGTTTGGGTGGTATCTTGTAATTGGGTAGAAAAATCCACATTCCAGACAACAGGTGGTTGGTTATTGGGTTAAAAGTAAAAATAATTTAGGTGTCCTTTCTTAATTGGACAGTTTATCCTTAAAATGCCTCGTAGAGAGAGAGAGATACAGGGGACCATTTTTACTTTGTCAGCAAGAAGTGCTGTAGAACTCATGGTTTGTGAGACTGTAATGTAGATAAGAATTAATAAACAGCTGAGTCCGAACAAGAAATACTGTCTGGGGCATTTAATCCCGCCTCTGGCAAAAAGAAGATAAAACTCAACAGAGAACAGCCCTGCTGAGATGGACTTGGGGGTGCTTGGGTGGGTGAGAGGTTGGGCATGTCCCAGCAATGTCAACTTGCCACCCAGAAAGCCAAAAGTGTCCTTGGCTGCATCCAAAGCAGCATAGGCAGAGGTGAGGAGTCTGCCCCTGATGCCTTAAGTTTTAACTTTCATGTGTTTCAGATTCTGGGCTGCCCAGGGGTGTAAATCTGAGCCTCATACTAAGTGCTAGTGAGCTCTCCTTACGGAGTAGGGAGACAAAACAAATCCTTTTCCTGATGAAGACCAAGGACAACTTTCAGGCCCAAAAGCACAAACAACACTGGACTGAAGGGAGGGACAAGAAGGATGAGACTTCACAACCTGAAGCTGTAATTGGACAATTAAACCCCAATATGCAAATGGACCAAAACTTATAAAAATGTGAGACCTTGTGACTGGTTGTCCATTTTGTGACCATTTTGGGTCCACCTTGGGTGTAGCCCTGGTCAGGCTCTTGTCCTGCCCAAGGTGTATCCTAAAGGCCTTTCAATAAATATCTACTTTATTCTCCAGCTCTGTCCAGCCTCTGTTCCAGGTCAGCCTTCCCAAGCCATCACCCCTGTGGCCTGCTCAGGTGAGGCCCCACCTGCAGAGCTGCCCCAGCCCTGGGGCCCAGCACAGGGAGGACGTGGAGCTCAAGGAGAGAGCCCAGAGGAGGCTCCAGGATGAGCAGAGGGATGGAGCAGCTCTGCTGGGAGGAAAGGCTGGCACAGCTGGGATTTTTCAGCCTGGACAGGAGAAGCTTTGGGCTGAGCTCAGGGTGGCCTTGCAGGGCCTGAAGGAGCCCCAGGAAACCTGGAGAGAGACAATTCCCAAGGGCTGTAGGGACAGGACACAGGGAATGGCTTCAGAGTGACAGAGTGGGCTTAGATTAGATATTAGCATTTAAACCAATGAAAAACTATTTCCCTTTTGCTTTTGGAAGAAGCAAAACCATTTTTTGGGTTTTCCTGGTGAGTTTTTTTTTGTGGTTTTCAAGTTCAATTTCAAACCTACAAAACAGACATTGACAGCAAATGCACTAAATTGTTTCCTCCCCATGAAGGTCACCTTAACCACAGCTGTGAGACACGAAATCTGCTCCCAGTAAAATATCTGGAGATTATTTTGCTGTCTGCATTTCCTATATGCAAATAGTGTTGTTATTATTAACAGGAGGCTCATAAAGATCCCTATTTTACAGTAAGCAAGACAGGAACATCCAGCTCTGCCATGACAAACTCACAGAGGGAATCTGACACTATCTATATGCCATAAATCTGTGGTTATAAAGAGAAGCAAATCCAAACTTGTTTACTGAAAGTCATGAACACTGAAAGCAGAAGCCTCGGAGGTCATGCATTTTACATTTTTTCTACTCTGAAGGGGTAGAGAACTAAAAAAATCCCCAGTCCTAATGATTTCTTTCAACTGGAAGTCAAACACTTTGTCAATACTTCAAGGATCCCTTAAACTTTCCAGTGCTTGATTCAGCACCAGCATCAAATATCACTTACTGCATGCTATTCAGCTTCAATAATTTAACTTACCACCATGTCTTTAATATTTTTAAGCCTTCCATTGCTAAATATCGTATTTTGCTGTGAGAAAAAACCAAAAATTGCCTATTTTTCACTCAGCAAAGCTTTGGTTGTCTGTGGTTCAGGCACCTGCCCTGGTACAGCAGATGATGTCAGTATGACACATCCACACTAGACTGGTTGTTATTCATGCCTCATTTAACTGCCTGGCATAAAACAATTTGCAGTTACCCACCGTGCATTCAGAAAGTGACTTCCTTCACATTTTCCAGGGGAAGTGAGAGCAGCAATCATTCATTTTTTGTTGCATAGAGGTTGCTTGTATCCCTTAGCTGGGATAGAAGTTGCCTCTGTTTTGGTACACACCCTGCTCAGATTTTATAGAAGTTTCTCTTCCCTGTTTTAGTTTGAGAGGTTTTGGTAGCTTCCAGAAAAAAATATATAAAACAAGTCCCACAGGCTGAAAGTGCAAAATGGATTTATTTGAGGCAGCTGTCTGCATGATTGAGCATCCACAGCCTTTTCCAGCTGTGGAATCCCAGGGCTTGCCTGCAAACCTGTTGCTTTTGATGTGATTCCCCAGGTCACTCACACTGAACTAGGGATATTCTTCATCCCCACTAAAAGATTGGTCCACAGAAAAATCCACTGTATTTTTTTTTTTTTTTTTAAGTTTACAGGTCTGATCAATCCTTTTAGGTCAAGCAGTTAAGTTCCAGCACTGGCCAGGCTAACTTTCTACAACTGGAACGAGGTTGGAGTGAGCTGGTGTCAGTTTTTTCTCCCAGATAACAAGTGACAGGGTGAGGGGTGAATGGCCTCAAGCTGTACCAGGGGAGGTTTAGGCTGGATATTAGGGAAAAAAATTCCATGGAAATTGTAAAGCACTTGACTACACTGACCAGGGAAGTGGAGAAGTCATCATCCCTGGAATTGCTAGAAAACCATGTGGATGTGGCACTTGAGAAGATGGTTTATTGGTGAGCATGGTGGTGGTACTGGGTTGATGATTCGACTTGATCTGAAAGGTCTTTCCCAGCCTGAACTGCTCCATGATTCTGTAGAGAAACCAGACTGCAAAAATGTATTTGGCTCTTCATTCCTGCTTCAGCTGAAGCACTGGGAGTGGGAAGAAAAAAAAAAAAAAGGAATAGGATTTGCACACATAGAGCCATAAATACAGTCAAACATCTCATTCAGCCTCACATTTACTCTGGGGTTCAGTCAAAACTTTAATGATAATTGACAGTTTCCTTCACAAGGCAGCAGAGCAAAGAAGCTGGCTCTGTAAGAATTCACAGAATATCAGAATGGTTTGGGTTGGAAAAGACCACAAAGCTCATCCAGTCCGACCCCCTGTCATGGGCAGGGACACCTTCCACTGTCCCAGGCTGCTCCAAGCCCCAATGTCCAACCTGGCCTTGGGCACTGCCAGGGATCCAGGGGCAGCCACAGCAAATCTGGGAATTCTGTGCCAGGGCCTGCCCACCTTCCTGAAGGAAGAATTTTTTCCTAATATCTAATGGTATCTCTTTTCATGATGAAAACTACAAGCCATCATGCCTCCTCTGGGATTTTAACTCGACCCAAGGGCACCCCTTACTTTTCCCTTTTTTTTCTTGTCCTCAGTGAAGAGCACAACCATTCCACACCAGTAACATTCATGTGCCACTCAAAACCTTGTCCTGCCGTGCTTTCATGATTTCTCCCAAAGCACCCACTTAAAATAGGGCTTGTAATTCTACTCTGCTTGCTGGAGCGTGCCACACAGTGAACTATGACAAAGTAAAAAAAAGTTTTTATCCCCTTGCAGAGACCAGAAATAGGAATCATCCCATTACCTGCTCAGGAGCTGTTACCACACATCACAATGTAGATGTAGAAGTCCACCCCATCTCACCCCTGAGCTTGTACCATCCCTCTTAATTCTCTTTTTTATTTTGTCCCACACATAATAAACCCTCCAGAAAATAATCTGCTAGACAGTGCTTTAAAAAAAAGAAAGGAAAAAAGGGTTCAAAGAAGGGCTACTTCTTGTTAAGGATTAGCAGCTAGAAATCATTTGGGTAACAGCTCTTCTTTTTTCAAGCTAGTTAATAGATAGGAAAATTAGTTGGCAATTTAAATGCTGCCTCATTTAACACAACGATTCCTAATTACATTATCAGCCCATCTGGCAAGAATTGCTTACAACCATCACACAGAAAAGAAAACACCAATAACTATATGCTGTGTTTGCCCACAGTTATTACGTGTTATTATTGGCACTGACTGTCAGTCAGGTTATTTCAGCAATTTGTTTCTACAAATTAGTAATGTTACAATATACAGTGGCTTTTTAAACACAGACATGCTGTATGGTTTTTTCCTCCCCTGTGTTACTTAGAGTTAGCATTTAACAGCCTACTTTCTAATAAAAAAAAAGTATCAGAAGGCTAGGCTTTAATATAGATTCTTCATCTGTTCCTCTGAAGATGCAGAAATAAAAGCAATTTAAAAGATGAGTTAAGAGAGAATTTTGGAAGCATTTCTAGATGCAGAGGACTGCAAAGTCAGACATAAACTTGAGAAGTCTCCACATAAAGACAGATTTCTGCTTGCAGAGTAAGATGTACTTTGTTTAAAAGGTAAGACTGAAAACAAAACCAGGTCAATTTGTTGGACTGGCCATGAACTGCCCATGAACACTGGGGCAGGGATGGACTCTCCCATTTCCCACTGCTCACAGGTAGTCCCTGCACTGGAGGAACAACTCACCCCAAAGCCAAATGAGCCTCTGCAGCTTGGATGGAATCATAATTCACCTTGGGGGAGAAGAAGGAGGAGGAGAAGGAAGACAGACCCACAACCTACAACCAAGTCCAGGAGAAGTATCTCCAGTGTTGCCCGGAGTGAGTTCACCTCACCAGGGAGAAAACAGACTCATCTGCTCCTACCTCCAAAAAACCCCTCCCATGGTCACAAGAAGGGTTCACCCATGCAGCCAAGATAACAGAGGCATTGTGAGCAAAGAGGGAAAAAAAAAAGGAATGAAATTAATTTTCTAATGATGTTTGTTCAGCAGGTGGTGCCCACATTTTGCTGTAGCTCCGGGGATGAAAAGAAAGGTGATTTATTGCTGCACGAAAACGTGGGCAAACCAGAAGGTCGAGTTTATCACCAAAGATAATTCCTGCTTTCACAGCAACAGAAGAAGTCTGCCACAGAAACTGTGCTGTGTTTGCAGTCTGGGGAGAACAAGTGGCAGCGGCAGACCAAGGTCTCCAGAGAGTGTTTGGCCTCTGCCCTCACCCCATCCCCAGGTGGTGCCAGGACCTGGTATTTACATTTCCTACCTTCACATTCACTCTCTTCTCCAGCCACTTAAAACATCTCTTCCCAAACTCTCACACCGTCACTGAGCCCAGCAGAAGACCCAGAGGTTTTTCTCCTCAATCTCTCCACGATCTGCACTGCTAGACTAGAAGGAATATTTCTTTTTTTCCTGCCTGAAAAGCAATAATCTCTTTCTTTGCCAAGAGATTACAAAGTACTATCTGGATTAGCCAATCTATCCGTGCTTAAGAGCACTGCATGCTTCTGTAGTGGAGATTTGTATAAAAAAACTACAAATGCTAAAATGACAGATTGCTCTGAAGTATAAACTTGCTAAACTAAATTGTGAGTTGAAATATGAGCATCTGACTGGGGGACTGATGAATAGTCATTTTGAAGAAAAATATTACAGGAAGTGCTTTATATATATTATCATTTTGACAATAAGGGAAGGCTATTATGGTTTAAAGAAAAAAAAAAAATAGTCAGCCAATCAATCCTGGTAACAAAACAAAATATCTATTCTTCATTTCTACGCTCTCCTTCCTGCCAATGCCCTCGGTTCCCTAACCATTAGCATTCTTTCTGCACATGCCATCTCATGTGCTATCTTATTTTTCAGGCTGAAATTTATTTGCTGTGTCTAGATTTATCATACAGCACATCCATCCTATTCATGCTATATGAACATGCTTTGCTGTTGAACATGAGCCATTACTTGCTTATCTTAGAGCTGTGTGAATCGTGGCAATTTTGTCTCATTGCCTTTTCTGAAAAGATTAACCTTTTTTCCCTCTTTTTTTATTTTTTCCTCTCCCAGATACGAGTCTCTCTCCCACCTCACACCTTGTGGCAGACAAAACCAGGTGTGTGAAGCAATCCTGGATTCACATAAACCAGCTGCAGCTCTGAGCACTGGGTTTCAAGAAAAATCTGGACTAATTAGAGAGTTAACAACAATAATCTAGACGTCTAGAAAAAAAAACACCTGTAAATAAGCATTGACAGGCTTTAAATGGCTCGAGAAGATGAAGGAAAAGTGTGATAGTCTTTTAACAGATGTAGAGGTACCACAGAGACCCCCAGGGAGCCAAACCTTTCAGAAGGAAGGGGTTGCATGGAAGTTCAAAAGGTGCCTCCATCAGCCTTACCCAGAGTAGCCACAAATAGAAGTTGGTGCTTACTGAGAGCAGCAGAAATCCTCCCAAGCTGAGTGAGGAAAATCTGTATATTTGCTGTACTTACACCACACATGTTCTTTAGTGGAAAGATAATGAGTGCCTGGATAAATGGAGGATTAACAAAACCCCCACAAACACTCTGAAATTCAAGAACAAATGCATGAGACATCAGCTGCTTGCACTTAAGTGCACACAAAGCTCTTGTTAAATCCAAAAGCCCGTTTCCACCTGTTAGTAGGTGTAAAGCAACTGAATTAATCAATTTTCTGGTAATTACAGCACAGCACTGACGAGACAGGGAGGCTGTAAGGCAAATGCCACTGGGAGCAACTCTCACATTTAACTGCAAGCCTCGAGAGGAATCCCAGTGCCCACGCAGCCTTGGTTTAGAGACAGGCTAAGTCTAAGCCCTGTGCCACGTCCTAAATTAGCAAGAGCCTCATCCAAAGCTCACCCGTCCCTCCCTGGAGAGCAGGGTGACTTAAGGTGCTGGAGAGACAGTTATCAAGTCAATAATTCCACAGCTAAAAAGTGCTTAACTCTTGGAGATGTGCTTGTGAATGGCATCACCCATTTCAGAGGTTCCTTCTCTCTCTTGGAAACCACAGAGTGTCACCACCAGAGAGTGTCACCCTCACAAGACAGACCTGCTGGGTAGTGTCCAGCAGGATTTTGAGCTCTTTGGGACAATGGCCAGCCATATCAGATGGAGCTAAGGTGATGCTGGAGGAGGACCTTAGGAAGGGGAAAGCTCCACAGTAACAGGGCTCTGTCTGAGGTTCAGTGTCTGCTGTGGTTGTTGTGCTCACCAGAACTACCCAGGGCATGATCTTCCTGAAAAAAAAAAAAATAAAAAGGAGAAATCATGCTACTACATTACTTTTCAGAATACAATATTAAGGAGGGCTTTTTTGCCCTTTTTTATTTTTTTTTCCTTGGGTTAAGGAAATGAAATCAGTAAGCCTACATTAATGTATTATACCCAGTGAATGATTACAGTTAGAAGCTGCATTCAGTTCAGAATTTCAATTTTCCGAGGCTTTTGCTCTCCAAAATTAGCTTCCAATTTATTTTGTCAGGTCATTCTTTTCTTTCCCTCTATCGCTCATTAGACTCGGCGAAACTGCTGTCAAATAAAAAAAAAAATAAAGGCATTTTTTACTCTTCTTCTCTACCCAGCTTCAGAAGTCCTGCAGTACAAACAAACAAACAAAAAAAGCTTGTTTTGAAACTAAGTCAACAACCCTCCAACTGCAGTAAGACCAAAACAGTTTTATACATATGTACAGAGCCAAGCCATGCCAGGCAGACTCAAGAAGGCTTGAAGTGACTAATCCTTAAACCTTCCTCACCCCGTAGGTGAGTCATTGCCCATGTTTACTGTGCCATCTGGAAATTACTAAATTCATCAGGGGAATGAAGCCCATTCCTAATGTTCTTAAAGTTAGGCTAGGAGGCATCCCCACTGCTGTTTTGTTTTTTTTTTTGTAATCTCTTTTCTGCCAAAGACACAACAGTCCCCTTGTCCTTCAGCAGCAGGAAGAAATCCTGCAGGAGAGGTTCAGTCCCACTCCTGTATTCCTAACTTCTTTCAAAGGTCTCCTTCATACCAAAGACCTGAATTTCAAACTCATATAAGATCAATTGCACTGGAGATGTGAAACCAAGTGCCAAAGCTGCTCCTTCAATACTCTAAGAAGGTTTTTTATTTTGTTTTGTTTCTTAGAGAGACTCTTTACAAGAACGTAGGGAATGGCTTCAAACTGAAAGAGAGTAGGGTTAGGTGGGATATTAGGGAAAACTTCTATCCTGGAGGGTGGGGAGGCCCTGGCACAGGGTGCCCAGAGAAGTTTTGGATGCCCCATCCCTGGAAGTGTCCAACGCCAGGCTGGACATTGGGGCTTGGAGAAACCTGGGACAGTGGAAGGTGTCCCTGCCCATGGCAGGGGTGGAACTGGATGAAGTTCTCTCCCAACCCAAGCCACTCCATAATTCTATGACTTGAAGGAAGTGAATAACTTTGAGAAAAAAAAGGCTGTATTTCAGAGGCAGATAGAAAGAAAATGAAACTCACAGGACAGCAGTGAGAAAAATCAGTTTTCAGAAGGCTGCACACCAGGTCTGATCTCTTACCTCTCCTCCCCCTTTCACCTCACTCTTGTAGTGACACGATTCTTTCCAGGTTTTCCCCCCCCACCTCCTCTGCCAAGATGCTGGTTTTGGAGACAAGTGTTTGTTAGCAAAGGTTTTTCAAAGCCTGGAGAGCTGTGAGGAGGAGAGGTGAAAGCAGGACACTCCTGACTCATCAGGTCTATCCGTTCTCCCTGGAATGAGCTCTTCTTCCCAGCAGCACTTCCATCCCCACACTGTGGGGCACCACTCATTAGAGCTTCCTGCTGGCTGCACTTCCTGCAGCTTTCAGGAATTCCTCCTCATGTTTTCTTAGTGCTTCTCTTCAAGGACACGGAATGCTTAGAGACATTTTCCAGTCTGTTCTCCTCAAACGCTGTAACAAACCCAAAGGGAGCAAGTTTTCCCTGGGTTTTTGTTGGAATTCTGGTCACTGAGAATTTAGACGTTCTGTGCTGACAGGCACTGACCCCCAACAAAACACTGCATTTGACCTGCGGCTGTGGATAAGGCTTCCAAAATTGAGTGATAGCACTGGGATTGTGGGTGTGGAGTTTGAATAGAAGTGTGTGATATCACAGGGTGGAAAACTTAGAATTTAAGGTTTTAGAATATAGTAATATATATAAAGCAAGATGGAGGATTTAGGGTGAAAGCTGAGTCCTTCTTTCCACATCTTCTTCATGGGTCTGGGTGGTATTTTGTAATTGGGTTGAAAAATTTGCATTGGGGCCATGGGTGTTTGGTTATTGGGTTAAAAGTAAAAATAATTTAGGTGTCATTTCATAATTGGACAATTTGGGCTTAAAAGACCTTGGAAAGAGTTAAGAGAGGGAGACATTTTTCACTTTGTTAGCCAGAGCTCACAGCTTGTGAGACTGTAACATAGATAAGAATTAATAAACATCTGAGTCTGAACACGAACTGCATCTCTTGAGCATTTAATCCCAGTCTTAACAACAGAAAAGAAGGTAAGAAAAACCTTCAGGTTTTCTCTCTCCACACACCACAAGAGTGAAGCAACCAGCCTTGCCAAACCATGGAAGTCAATGGATATGATACCATGGGAACACCCTGCTTACTACTTAAGACAAGTTCAGGGCTCTAAAAGCAGCTTGTCCATCCTGGAGGCCAGGGAAGTACAGACATGCCCATGTTCACCCAGTGAGACCCCTGGATCAGCCAGGATAGTTGAGTATGGAGAGGTGAATAAACAAGCACACACCTTGGAAAGCCAGCTATGAACTCCCTGCACTTCAAGGCATGACCTCTGCTTATAAAAATGTCACGACTTGTTCTTCAAGTTGCCCGATTTGCAGCACTGCCAGATTTTATTTAACACGAGATCTGGGTTGTGTGTCAGCCTGAAAAGGGCAATCCCACCCTCTTAACTACCTTGAACCACCTCTTCCTCACCTATCATAGCAGCTCCCACCTCTTTCCTCCCTTTCTGCCCAGGAACAGCCACCATCCCACACTTTCACACACCTACTGGGGCTGGTAGGATGGTAAAGGGACTTGACTGGATCTGCTGGTGCAGACAAGGGAAGGAGGGAAAGATCAGGATAAAACCCACAAGTTCATCCATGTCAGGCACAAAGACTGCAGTTTGGGTGTTCTGATCGTGTTTCCTGTTAGAAAAGTTGTGCCACACCTCTGGGGAAAAAGTGTGGGGCCAGGCAGCTTCCCACTGCTCTGTGCCATCTTTGGTGGCCACAGGAATGTGCACAGGCAGTCCCAGGGCTCAGAGCACAAACAAGCTGATGCAACTCCAGTGGTTTTATTTCCCTGGCAATTAATAAAGGGAATCCAACAGACAGAAGGCTCTTGCTCCCCAATGCACCTGACCTATTTAGGATATTGCCAAGCAGAGTTTATGATTGTCATCATGGGTGTTCCTTGGAATTATACAAGGGAGTTCAAAGGCACAAACAGAAAACAGCTTTATATTCCTTATTAGCAGGAAGGACTATTTGACTGGGAGAAAAAAAAAGAAGAAAAGGGAAAAAAAGCGCTGTTTCGCAATGTCATAATGCTGTGTTTGATTTATTAAAAATAAGAATCAAGCTTTTTATTAATATTTGTTCTAATGTTTTTACTTAAAAATTTGGCAGGAGAATTTAAAAGGCAGTTTTCATTCTCAAGTGAAATAAGATACGCTTTAAAAAAAAATCCCTTTTTTGAAAGCAACACTGTTTTTATGCCTTTGGAGTAGTTTATTTCTCTCTCTCCTTCTCAAACATTCATACTTTACTCTTTCCCCTGGCTAATACTGGGGAGGCAGCAGCTCTGGGAAATGAACCAGCTTCGCCCGTGGCTCATACATCATTACAATTGTTAACCAAGTTCCACTATAAAAATCTTGATTACACAGGAGAACACAGAGGCATGCAGGAACACAGCTTCATTTCCAGATACCAGATTGAGTTTGTAGGGCAGGAAGTTTAAGGACTTTGTTATGCTCTGGGGTTGATAAAGTCTGCCAGGACACACCATAACAGCACACATCAGACAGCTCCCAACAATCCATTCCTCCACACTGCAACAATCCCAATTCCTTCTACTCTGGCCAGGGGTTACATCACTCTCTGCGTGATGGGAGCTGGAATTGGATAGTCTTGAAGGTCCTTTTTGACCCAAACCATTCTATTCATACCACTGGAGCTGATGGTGCTCGGGCCACTGGAATTGTGGATTTTTGCCCACCAGCAACAGCAAATGCTGTTGTGCACACTTGCCATGGAGGAAAGCTCCCAAACATGGACAAAAAGCTGCAGGTAGCACCCACTGGCATCAAAGGTCATTCAAGGTAAACCTGAAGGGTCAGCAGAGTGCAAATAAAAGTTAATTTTAGCTGGAACATGTAGCACACACCAGCAATCATAACCACAGCTCCTGAGAAATTCTGTAAGCTTTCCCCACCCCCTACGTTATCTCAGCAGCTCAAATGCAAAAATCTGGCACTTTGGATCATGTGAAATGTTTGTGTTATCCCCTGAAGGACTTTGCTTCTGAAGAGTAATGAGAAGATTATTCTCTGACAGTTAAGCTGAAGCACTGTGACTGCATCAGATGTTCCATTGCTCCAGCAGCTCCCAGACTTTTGGGAAATGTGACCACCTTTGAACTTCCTCTGCCTGATTTGCAACCCGAGAGTCGCTGAGAAATAAAAATGAATGAATTAAATAAAAATCTCTTTAGTCACAGAAAAAGGTAGGATTGATGAATCATTTGCTGACACGCCTCACACTTCACTCTTTCCTCTAGCAGACATGTACCAGGCAGCACAGTGAATGACAGCACAGCCTTTCCAAACCTTAAGCAGCACAGTAGTACTGAAGAGCTCAAGCTCTGGCTTAAATCATAGAATTATGGAATGGTTTGGGATGGGAGGGACCTTAAAAATCATCTCATTCCAACCCCCTGCCACGGGCAGGGAACCTTCCACTAGAGCAGGTTGCTAAAAGCCCCATCCAAACTGGCCTTGAAAAGATGCCACAACTGTTAATTTCTTATAGTGCAGACATTGACAGTCAGGGTTTCTGTATCAACAGTTATCATAAAATGGAATTTTGGAAGTAAAGTTTCCATTTAAACAGAAAAAAAAAGAAAAAAGAAAAAGAAAGAAAGGGAGGAAAAAACCTCCCTCGAGATTTCACAAAGTCACAATTTTGAAAACAGATCCAAATCCTTCAGTCAAAACAAAACATCCCAGTATTTTATTTTCTATGCCAAAACTATTGCTGCCAATGGCATTCTTCAAATTCTTTTCTTCCCAAATACCACAATAAAATTTTCGAGCTGGCACATGCAGGACCCAAGCTTCCATGTGATGACAAAGCAGGTAAGCCTTTTGTTCCTGCAGAAACCCCAAATCCTGATCTTCTCTGGCATGAAGCTTCTTATGGAAGCAAAGTAGGAAGCAGAAAGAGCCTGGGTGGTGAAAAAATCTTCACATCTGGCCCTGACCTGAGCCTGAGCACTAGGTGGGCTCCAAGGTGCTCTTCTAAGAGCCACTTTCACAGGCAGATCCACTCACAAATATCAAGGAATTATCTGAGAGATGGCTGCCAAAAGCATCCAATTATTTCTCCCCTGTCAAATGGCAGGAGCTGGCCTTTAATCCCTCCCTCAAGTGGAAAGGTGACTCTCAGTTCTTGAGTCATCTTGTCTTTTTCTTTAAAGCAAAAATGCCAGTTTTGGAGTTTTGAATCCCTAAGGATGGATTCTTCTCTGTGTTTAGGGAGGAGAAGCTTACCAAGTGTTACTGCAGCATTAATACCTTTCCTCTTTTAAAATTAGACCAGACTAGGACGTGAGACCAGCATTTTCCCTGAACACATGCAATCAACTTAACAGCAGTTTTTGCTAGTAAATAGGTACAAAAGTAAGCCAACCATAAAGCTAAATAAAATCAACTAATTTTAGTACTCACAAGCTGAGCAAAGAGGACAAAATCTACAAGTAATTTGTTTTTCACAATATCAAATTATTAGTAAGCAGCAGTAGGGGGAAAAAAGGATTACAGAGTGCAATTACTGTCTTAACAGATTCCCTTCAAAAGGGCCTAATTATGACACATTAATTGTATTCAGTGAATTGTAATTTTCACTCAAATAAGATCATTTTCCCCCATCTAGCTTGTTTTCCTCAAATTCCCTCCCCCCTGACACCCCACAGGTTTCATCTGTTAGAGAAGGACTCTGAAAAAAAACCCCAAAATAAAAGTCTAGAACATTTGTCCCCAGCTGCCCTCCCCATAGAATACTCTTAGACATAAAAAAGTCAGCCAGAGCAGTAGGAAAGACAGGCAAAACAAAGAATGAGGGAAGAACTCTAAGGGAGGAGTGAGAACAGAGGGGAAAAGGTGTTATTTTATCAGCCTTTGGCAAAAGAGGGAGCAAACATTGACTCTGGCCCAAGACTCTCTGGAGGCTCCAGGGCTGACTTTGCTACGTGGCTGCTCTGGGATGTGCACGGCCAAAAGTCCATGGGACAGCCCCTCCTGGAGCAAGGCTGATGAACAGGCTGGGCCTGTGGGCAGCAGCAGCTTTTATGGGCAAACTTTCACCCTAAAGGGGAAATGTTTTCAGAGCTCCTTGGTGAGGCTCTCAGGTGATCCCAGGCTGCTGCATCCCCCGTGCCACAGGTGCCACCGCAGCAAAACCAAAGCTGGGTGTTGGTGCAGACTTGAGCTCCTTCAGGTGCTGCCAGTGGTTGAGAAGCTCTCTGAGTGTTTCCAGTCAAGGGAAAAGCACAGTGGGTTGCTCTTGCTGAGGTTCTCCTCTCAGCTGGGCTGTTACCAGCCCCAGTGAGCCTGGTGGGTCCTGCCAGCCCAGCTCCTCAACACCGCGATCCAGTCACACCGCGGGCTGTGATGGAGGGACGTGCAGAAAGGAAAGCAACATCTATCTAAGTAAGATCTATCTAAGTAAGATCTATCTAGTCCTGGGCTGCCTGAAGTTCTTTGAAGGGCACTGAGCTGAAGGATACAAATTCAGGTGTACAAGCGACCCTAGAACACGTTCTGCGTTTGCTCCATCAGCTTGGATCTACCAATCCAAACCCAGGCTGGAAAGCAGCAAGAGGTAGGACGGGCCTGTCAATAGCAGGAAAAAACACTTCCTTTTTTAAAGGCAGCTGAGAGCTGCCTCCTTTACTTTGAAGATTTGATCTCAAGCCCTAATCTAGGCTAAAATAGAAGCAACAAGTTCCTTCACTTATTTACACGAGCTGTTTGCACGATTTAATCTGTATTTTGCAGGCAGGAGGAGAAGGGGGAGAGAGGTCTGTCCGAGTCCCGCTGGAGAGGCACACGTGGGAGCCATTGTAGCAGCTTCCTCTTTCAAACAGAGCTGTGCTTGACAATGACCAGACAACACTTCAGGTCAGACTCGTTTCACTTATACTGAGTGAGGAAATTTCAAAGATAATAATATGTGGAGGCAATGTAATAGCTGAGGTGTCCTCACGTACACTCGAAGTCATAAGTGCTCTTCAAGAAAATGAAGAAGACCCCTGCAAGGTGCAGTGGCTTTTAAATCTGTCTTGCCAGATGCAATCCCCAGAGCTCACAGTCCTCTAGTTAGAGAGGGGGAGGGGAAAGGGAAAAAAACCCCACAAAACAAAAACCCAAACAAGAAGAAAAAGATTTCTTCCTTAATAATCCAAATGAACCAAACACATGGAAATTCCACTCGGGCTTTCTTTCGTCCACTGTTTCATTTTCATCTCATTTCTACCTCAAATCCCAAAACTAATTTACACTTGATTCAGGCAAAACAATTATTTGCTCGCCCTCTACTTTCCTCTTTCCAGATTTAACTGATGCTTTTTCCTTGATAAGGAATGAAATGCAAAGTGGTAAAAAATGTGAGCCTGACACTTATTTCCACCACCCCTGCTCCTCACCACAGCTCTTCTGCCCCAACCCACCAGGATGTGAATTCAGGACTGCCACAACCAGAGACCCTGGATAATAAAGCTCCCATCACTTCTCTGAAGAGGAGAAAGCACCTTTAAAGGTACAGTTAATGGGGCTGTAATCCCTAACTCTGGGAGATCAGCATGTCCTGAGGAATGACCACGGTGAACCTCTTCCATTCAGTGTAATTAGCACACATATTTTGGGTTATTTCTAGAGTACAGGCTCTACTACCTCCACACAGTCACTTCTGCCAGGGATAATTTTGGATGGAAGAAGGTGTTAGAATGCTAATTTTTAAAGGCAGGGACTTTCTGATCAGCCCAAATCTGGTTTGCTTGCTTGTCTTGGGTCAAAAACACATCACAGCCCGCGAGGCCACAGCTGTTCACTTATTAGTCCTGAATTACAACTGCCAGGTTCTTATCCTTTAATTTTGCAGGTATCCAACAACAACAACAGCTAAAATCGACTCAAATCACCATTTAAAAATGGGAATATTTTGCATTTCATTACTATTTCCACTAGACAAGGGATTTTGATGCTGCCACCTCAAAACAGTCCAATGCACCATAGAACTTGCCTTTGCTTCTCAGCCTTTTGTTTTTTCAGCTTTCATAAAGCACTCAAAAATAAATACAAAAGACTTAGGTAATTGTTAA
>VWZU01006923.1:33048-47230 GCA_013397095.1 Sterrhoptilus dennistouni | reverse complement strand
GGGTTTTGGGTTTTTTTTTTGTTGTTTTTTTGGGGTTTTTTTGGTTGGTTTTTTTTTTTTTTTTTTTTTTGCTTCCTGAAGAATCCCATTACCTGTTTTGATGAATGTTCTCCCTTTGCTGTAGATGCATGTGGATGTGAGGCACAGTCTGACACATCTTCTCCCTCCACACCCGCTTTGTCTTCCCAGTTAAAAGCTCCACATAAGAGTAAAGGGGCTTTAGGAAAACTCTATAAAAGTTACCTTTCATCTTGCATTATTCTTCTAAAAGAATTGCAGGGTAAGTGCCAGAAAAAGCAGACCAAACTGGTACTTTGTAGAACATTTATGTTAAGCAGGGACACCTTCCACTATGCCAGGTTGCTCCAAGACCCATCCAACCTGTCCTTGGAAACTTCCAGGGATGGGACAGCCACAGCTTCTGTGTGCCAGGGCCTCAGCAACCTCACAGGGAGGAATTTCTTCTCAATACCCAATCTAAACCTGCTGTCTTTCAGTTGAAAGCTATTTTTGTGGCCATACAGAGACGAATGTCTGGTCATTGCTGTGATGAGAGGTGATGTGCACATGTCAGGCTCATCACAGCTCTGGAGATGTGCAAATTACTCTTCATATTTGTGTGGTGCTGTAGTGCCCTTGGACACTGCTGACTGTGTCCTCTGGTTCCCAGTTTCTGCTGGAAGATTTTGGCAGAGGAAGAATGGGTGGAAAACTTTTCCTCCTTGCTTGTCCCTTTGGTATTAGTGCTGTGAGTACTGAAAGGGTGTCTGAAAGTTGATTTCTGTGCCATAGGTGGTCCTCCAGCCCTTGCAGTGACATGAGAGAGACAAAATATCCCAGAGTGGGTCTTTATAATTAGAGAGAGATACCACCTCCAACACTCTGCTTCCCCTAAAATGTCACTGACTTCTTGTTCCTGGAATATTATAATATCTCCCTTTGCTATTCCTGTTGTGAGAAAAACTCCAGTGCAATTGCTTAGTAGTCTCTCACAGTTCCAAATATAAAGTCCTATTTAAAACAGGCTCCTTCAGAGGGCCTGGGCCCCCAGATAGTTTTCTGTGCAGTGGAGAGGCACCCTCTGGCAATGTCCTGGGTTGGGGTTTCAGGGTCGCTGTGTGGATGGACTGTGAGCCTGACCTTCAGGATGGTGTTTCCCAGGACAGTGAGGATGTGCTCTGGTGAGGCCACACCTCAAATTCTGTGCCCAGTTCTGGGTCCTGTAGTGCAAAAAAGACCTTGCACCTGAGGGAGCTGGGAAAGGGCTGNCCAGGAGGGGCTGAGGTAGCTGGGCAAGGGGCTGAGTCTGCCAGTTAGGAGGCTCAGGGGGGACCTTGTGGCTCTGCACAAGTCCCTGCCAGGAGGGGACAGCCGGGGGGGCCGGGGGGTTGGGCTCTGCTCCCAGGGAACAGGGACAGGAGGAGAGGGAACGGCCTCAGGCTGGGCCAGGGGAGGCTCAGCTTGGCCAGCAGCAGGAATTTACCGCTGGAAAGGGTGCTCAGGCCTTGGCAGGGGCTGCCCAGGGAGGTTTGGAGTGCCCATCCCTGGAGGTGTCACCTGGAGGTGGCACTCAGAGCCCTGAGCTGGGAACAAGGTGGGGATCAGTCAGACTTGGATTTGATGACCTTGGAGGCCTTTTCCAACCTCAGTGATTCTGTGAATCCTCTTTCTCCATGTGTTTCCTTGTAAGCCTGAAATGGTTCTGTATCGCGCTGGCAATCCCCATTTGCCTTAAAGCAATGACATCTGAAGCCTCTTACTGTCCTGTGGACAACAGGCTGCTGGAGCCTTTACATCTTGTTCTCATCCCTGCCCTGTAATTTGTTTTGGCTGTCATCACTGAGCACTTCCATTCTCCTGTTTTCAGAGTCTTCCCTGGTGCTGCTCATGCTGTAGCTGAAGTCTGGAAGGTCAAAATCTCAATTTGGTTGGGTGGGCAGTGCTGCTGTAGCTGCTGTAACACAGAAAAATGGTGGTGTTACACTTCTCTGCATGTCAGACTTTGTTCTTTCACCCTGTTCCTGCTTTCCCCCTCTGGGAAGAGAACCCCAGACACAAGGCAGTGGAATTTACCAAGTTAGGAGTGCACTGGGTTAGAAAGAAGAGCTGCAGGAAAGAAATGTACCCTTAATGATAATCCTCAGGCATCAAGGGATGAGCTGCTTTGTAGCACTTTGCCCTTCAGTGCTCTTGCTCTGTGTCATCCCTCTGCCAGACACCCTTGCTTTGCTCAGGAATCACATCTCCAAGTGCTGTGTTTGACTCAACAGTTTGTTCCTTTTTTCTTTATTGTGGTCCTTCACCTCATTTCCAGCCTGGCTGCTCAAGTTCTGAGCAGTTTTGAGGTGCTGCTTTTAGCACTGTGCCCAGGATATTGTTCTGGCCTCTGTGTTATCTCTATATTTACACTATCAGCAGCACTTTTTGCTCCTGGCCAGTGATATTGGTATGCTCATAGCACTCAGGTATGTTCCTTCTTTCTTGTCTGCACACACACTCATCAATAATTCTGTTTCTGCCTCCCTTATCTCCCTCTTGGAGAGATACAACAGCTTTAAAGATAACAAACCCCAGAAATTCTATTCTTCCCCTCTGATTCTCACCATTCATCTTTCTTCCCCTCACTAGCAATGCTTGTGTCATTTTTGTTGTTACTGCCAAGAAAAATACCTTTTTAAAAAACAGTGGTGCTCAGCTTTGGCCCCATCTCGCCCACACTATCAGAACATGGCATGTGTATTTTTAGGCACAGTTCTTCACAATTCTTAATTTTGGTTCAGTGGATCAGCCCTTCCATGTGTCTTTGTTTTGTGCCTCAACATCAGCCATATTAGCTATGATTATTTCTTCATTTCCCTGCCCCGTGCCTTTCTAAAGCTGATACAAACCAGACTGATTTTTTTCCACTTTTTTTCTGTTCTTCATGATCTCCATATTTTCTGAAAACCACCTTTTGTAGTCTGATATTCTCACCTTGTACTTAGTGTGGCTGTTTTGTTTATTTTTCTCATCTCATTCACCACCTGCCAATTCACTTAATTTTTCATTTTAACATAATTTTCTCATTCCTTGCTCTTTCTACATCAAGCTTTTCTCATTTTGTACTTTAGAATTTTTTTTATTAACTCCTTTTACTTCTTGTTTATTTCCAAAGTTTAAATCCCTTCTTAAAAGGACTTTCTGTGTTTTTCTCCTTAATCCCAAGCATATTGTCTCTTATACATCAGCATTACTTGTTTTTCTTTACTAGGCTATATTGCCCTGGAAGATATTGAGCTTGCCTGATGTTTTTATGCTTTTGTTGTTATTTGTTTCTTTATTTAATCCTCCCCCAAGTGTCATACCAGAAACCTTAACAAAGGGTATGGACCCTTTATTTCCAACTTCATCTTTATTCTGTTTCTGCTCAAAACTAGCATAATTTTAAGACTATATTTTCCAGAAAGACAAAAAAAACCAACAACATGAGAGTGCTTGTTTTCAAAGGAATCAAAGATATAAGAACTCACAAAAAACTTCTTCAGAGCCCCCCCCCCAAAAAAAAAAAAAAATCCTGCATTGGGCAATCCAACTGTGGAAGGGAAAAGGAAAACTTTGGAGAGGGTTCAAGGCCCAGCTAAATGTAGCACCTTGGGCTGCAGACAGTTTCTTGGCCTTTTTTTATCCCATGTGTTTTCATCCCCAATGCCAAACTCAGTTGGGCACAGATTTTTGAAGTGCTGAACGAGACGCAAGGAGGAAGAAAAAGCCTCCAAAACTGTGCTGGATGGGTGGCTGTAAGCCTGGAGGCAGCATCCAACTCTGAAAGCCAGAGAAAAATACTTCTGGTTTGGTGATTCAATGTGTTGTTTTTGGGTGCTGATTCCATCTCAAGTCTCTCTGTATTTGACACTCAGCTCCTGAAGACAGATACTTTTGGTGCAATTCTCCTCTTTCACTGGGGGAAAAAACCCCATTATCTATCCTTTACATCTCTAGGGGAAAGAACATTTGATGTGACTGTGTCTAAAAGATTCATAAACCAGAACGTGTGTGAAGTCTTTTAATATTTCAAAAAAAAAAATAAAAATCATCCTGTGGTTTCAAAATCCATCTTCCTGATTTGTGGGACAGGTGATTTGTCACTTGCAATCACAATCAGAATACAAATACCTCTCATTCCTACCAGAGGTGGGAAGATGTGGAATGATCAATTCCTTCAGCAGGCCTTTGAAAGGAGTGGGACAGTGGGGAAGAGGAGTATTTCCATGGGAAAATCATGGAACAACACTGGGGAAAGCCCCATCATGTACAAACTTAGGGAACTGAGAGAGAGTTATGAGAAATTGTTCCATGATGGGGTCGTGCCTAGGAGGATTAAGGTCTCTTAAAATGCTCTTAGCTGTACCTAAGCCTGGAGTAGGATTACACCTCTGTTTCAGAGGTGTCAACAAAGCTCACAGGACCTTTAGAGACCTGGAAGGATGGTGCTGTTCCCTGTGCAATTCAGCTGCAGGGACTTAGAGCAATGCATTGGATTTCCTGCCTGGCTTAAAGAAACCAGCACAGGAAGAGGGGGCACAAGGTGCTCCTGAGAAAGAGAAAAGTTATGCTTTGGGTAAGGGAAGATTGAGGGGTTCTGGTCTTCACTGTCCAGAGCTGCCCTGGGCTTTTTATGGGGGAGGACAGGAGGTTTCTCATAGCAGTGTCATGATCCTGGGAGATGAGAGCAGCCTGTGGCCACTTTCAATGTTATTAGAGCAGTGGGTCTGGCTCAGGGGCTGTGACAGTGAATTTATTGCTGCCTCCTTGGCACCCCAGGGCTGTGCTGAGCTGCAGGAATAATTCTTAGGGGAATTCTCTGGAATGTCAGACTGCACAACACAGATTCTGGGCCTCAGCCAGGATGTGTAGGTGCTGCTGTGCTGAGCAAGGCAGATTTGTTGGTCTGGGGAACATCTGCTCAGTGGTCTCCTGGAAAAGAAAAGGCAGATCTGCAACTTTAGGATGGATACAGATTAATGAAACTGGTCTGAAATCAATCAGGTCCTCATGCTGGACTGAACACATGGACCTTTCTCTGTTGCCTGCACTGCAGGGTGTTGTATTGCCCAAAAATAGCTCTGGAAGGAATTGTCCTCCAGAAGAAAGCCCTTTGAAGTTTATTTTCTTCCAAGCCATGAAAAAGCATTCATGACACTTACACCTGGGCTTTATTTCATCCATAAATGATAGAAATTGGCAGTAGTCTGTATGGGCTGATTTGAGTTTAGGAGTGGGAAGAAGAGATTTTGTTGTGCTTCCCACCTACCTGCAGTAGCCTGGGAATATTTGTGCTGAAGTGTCTGCACTCCTCTCTAGGCAAAACTCACAATGTGGCATTGTGATGTCAGCAGTGGATTTTTATTTTCCCCGTTGTTTTCTCACACAGACACATTCCAAAGCCATGAAATCCTTATGTGGATTTTGGGTCCCAGCTATGATCTTGAGGACCTTGTTACCATATTAACTTGTAGACTACTGAGGGGTTTTTTTTATTTTCTCTTTTCCTCTTCCTTGACATTTCCTCCCCTGAAATACACCTGAGTGATTGTCTCTGCATACATAGAGACACAATTATTTCAATATCACAGAATCATGCAAAGGTCTGGTTGGAAGAGACTCCTGGAGGATACAGAGATCACATTTCTACTTGCAGTGAACCCAAAGCCCAGCTCCCATCAGCTTCTCCTCACAGGTGTTTGTGCACCCTGAGCTCTCTGGTAGCCTGACTCTGTTGTATACCACAACAGCACAAAGATTTTGATTTTAGAAGGTTGAAAATTACTCCTCTATTCTTGGGATGTGTCTACTTTTTTTTATATTATTCTACACAGGCCAATTTGATTGGTGACAAGAAGAAAAAACTTTTTAATTACATTGGTCAGACCAGAGGGACATTAAGAAGAAGTCCCTCCTAGGGAAAAAATGTAAACAAATTACTGTTACAAAACCAGGTCTCTTGTTTACAGAAAATTCTCTGGGAAAGGAATTTTAGAAAACTAAACAGAGGGACAGGCTACAGTAGCCCCTGCCTGTCCCTCTGCTGCCAGATCCCTGCTGAACTGGGTTCCCACAGCTGCCCATGTTGAAGTCCTAGAAACTTGGTTTTGGGATACAAATCCCAGGGGGGGTTGTATTCTAACATCTCTCCCCTTTTTTTCAGTTCTATAGATTTCTTTGATTCTTTTATTAATCATCTGTTGAATGCATTGGATCAAATAAACCTTAGTACCAAGATTAGCAGTAATTTTGGCCAAATGTCCAAATTTTGCCACATGTCCCCAGTCTGTTCTAGGTGTGATCTCAGCTGTGCTGACCAGAGGGGAAGAGCCACTTCCTTGGATATGTCATCCCTCCAGATGTGGCCTGGTGAGGAGTTTGCTGAGTTACAGAGCTGGCTCTTGTTCAGCCTGGTGCCCACCATCCCCCCAAATCCTTCTGAGCCCTTTTCAGTTGTTTCCCAGTGTGTCCTGATGCATGGAGATGTTCCCTCTCCACTCCAAAAACTTTGGGCTTCTCCTTGTTGCATTCCAGGAGGGTTTTTGTTGGCCCAGTCCTCCCGTTCCACAGGATTCCCCTGGATTCAAGCTCTGACATTCAGCCTGTGAATTAGTCCCCTTTTGCTGGCAGTCAGGTCATTTTCCCTGATTGTCCTGGATTTGCATAGATGGCAGACAGGGCCCTTGCTGTCACATCTAAAGCCACCACTTCCAGCACTCCTGCAGGTCCCTGTGAGCTTTTCTCTATAATTTGAAACCAGTTGCTCTCCCACTGTTTGCTGTCGTCCTTCCCAGACTCCATCTCCATGGCAAAACATAGAGGAATTGAACAAGACTTTAAATTTGAATATTAAGGGGAAAAAAACGAACACTGAGCAGCACTCTGCCACTTTCTGCACTGCCCATCCATCCCTGTGCCTTTTGCTGAGGTGCACACTGAGGTTCAGGCTGTCTGTGCAGGCACTGCTGGGATGTGCTCAGAGGGTTTTTAGTGCAAACTGCCCGTGGTGATTGAGAAAATAATACCTTTGCACAGCAGCAAATTGGCCCTGTTTGTAGCACTCAAAACTGCCTGAGCTGAGGTTGCAGCGTATTCTGTCTGAAAATGTCACTGGGAACAGCCCAGGCAGCATTCACTCTGGTGGAACAACTCCATCTAATGCAAAAGAATGTGCTCCAGTGTTCAGTCCTTTCCCTGAGGATTGGTGTGGTTTCGGAGCACAGGAATGCTGATGGAACAGCCATGGCTCAGCTGGCACACGTGGTTTGTTGAGGATGAAATCCCTGGAGTGCTTTGGCGGGGGCTGCACAAAAGTGAAGGGGTGGGAGACAGGGATGTGTGCTGTGTTTGGGGTGTTTGTGTGAGGACAAAGGCAACAGAACCGTGTGAGACTGACATCCTTGTTTGTTTTATTTCTATTGATAGGCAATGAGCCAAACAAGAGTTGGCCAGGCCGGTCTTAGACTAACAGAGTTCTGGAATGGTTTGGGTTGGAAGGGATCTCAAAGATTGTGTAGTTCCAAGTTCCACTATCCCAGGTTGCTCCAAGCCCCATCCAGCCTGGCCTTGGACACTTCCAGGGGCAGCCACAGCTTCTCTGGGCACCCTGTGCCACCTTCACAGGGAACAATTCCTTCCTAATATCTAAGCTAAATGTCCCTTCTTTCAGCTTGAACCCATTACTCCTTGTCCTATCACTGCAGTAACTGATAAAGGGTCCCTCTCTTCTATCATTTGAAACAAAAGAAAATCAAATAATCTGAGATAGCAGAGGAATTTGATGAAGGTGGACCAGAACTGCAGGATGAAGCCACACTTCTGCACAAGAACCTCAAACACACAGTGCTTGTATAACTTGCTAAAGAGTTCAGATTAAAAGATTATGAAACAAGCCTTTGGTGGGGTTTTTTTTGTTTTGTGTTTTTTTGGTTTTTTTTTTTTTTTTTTTTTTTTTTTTTTTTTTTTTTTTGGGCCTCTGAAACTCTTTCCCACTTCAAAGAACGAGGAGTTTCCTTGTAGGAATGAAAGGCTTGATATTGATAACAAACAAGTCAAGCCACAAGTACTTTGTGTAGCAGGGACCTGCTGCAGGCAGCAGAGATGAAGGGCTCATTTCCTTGTAGGAGCTGAGGGTGGCTGGGGAGGTGCACTGGACCATGAACCTTCTGAGCTCAGAGCCTGGCAAACTTCCACCCAGCACCTGCCAGGAGCTGGAGCAGTTTTGGGGAAGCTCCAATTACCTGGATCTACAAGCCAAGCCACTCCCTGTCATGTCCCACCTGCCAGCATCATCTCCCTGGATCCTCCCGCAGCTGGGAGTGGGAGAAATGCCAAAAAAAGGCCATTGTGTTGGCTTTTCCTGGTGGGAAAGGAGCCTGATGTGAAGCCTCATGTTGCCTCGTGCTATTTCTTCCCTTCCACAACATCAAAAAAATCAGGTGTCTGTGCTGAAAAATACAGCTGGGAGCAGAGCTGCGGTTTAACATGCACAATTCACCTCTCAGGGAGTGCTTCCAGTCACAGAACTAAACTAATGTTGAGCTTGTTCTGGGTTTCATTTTCTCCTTGGGAATACCTGAAGTTTAGTATAGTCACAAATGCTGCACCTTGATTCACAACTCTTCTCTTTTTTTGCCAGTGAAAGTCTGTGTAAGTGTGTGAAGGCTGCAAAGCACTTCCATCTCTTTAATAACTAAAACTTCCCTGGCTTAATAAAAGTCCAGCAAATCCTCTGTGAGGCAATTAATGTGCTGGGGTGTTTGCTTCAAGACAACATTGTGATGATTTTTAGTGCCCAACTGTCTCATCTGAAGGTGCAAATGCAGCAGACTCTCACTAGTCTTTGTCACCCAGGCACATGAAAAAACCCTGCATTTAAATATCTGGCAGTTTTCATATCTTTAAGCAAAAAGTAATAAGGAATAATGATCCAAAAAGTGAAAATACTGAGTGCTCTGAAACTACTTTTTGCTATTCATGAACTCCTTCTTAACTGTGTCTGGACTCTGCAAATCTGCTCAGTGGATAATATAGATAAACAATTGTCAATTTACATGTGCAAACTATCTAGCTTGACTTTTTGCCCTCTCTGATATAGTGCTGGTTGTGTGGCTGCATAGCTGTTCATGGACTGGAGAGCAGATTTTTAGGCAGTGGAATACCAAACAGCAAATATTTGTGCTGCTGCATTGAAAAACTCAATTATGTGCAGGCATTTTGCAGGGAATAGGTATTTTTCAAGCATTCACATGAATCAAAAAGCTATTCACTGGGATGTTTATGAACTTCAAAGCAGTGGTACATGAACAGAAAAGAGCATAAGAGTGCTTCAGAATTCAAAGAGACATTCTTAAACATTGCTTGGCAGTGCCAGCCTCAGGCCAAGTGTCAATGCTCTCTCCCTGCTTACTATTTATTATTCTGGTGATTTATGCACCGAGCATTTGGGATGGCAAAGTGTTCTAAGTTCCTGTTTTGCTTAAAATATTTGTGTCAGCGAGGGGTTGTAATCCAGGGAACTGCTTGGAACTGCAGGCAGCCAGGAAGGGGAATCAGGGCATTAAATCTCACTGCCACTCTTCATAAGAAAAAAAACTCCTTTTTTTCCTTATCCTCTCTTCACAAAGGATACCTGGAAACTATTTGGTTGGGTGAATGATCATGGGATAAGGGAGAGTGTGGATAAATTTTCATCTGATAATTGTGGAGAGGCTCCAAAACAACTCTGGGGGAGGAGTATTGGGTTGATTTTTGGTTTGTTTACTTGGAGTTTCCAAATTGCACCAACCTGCCTTGGAGAGACAGAGAAGAACAGAAAGTCCCTTGAAGCTGCCACTTACAAAAACAGGTGTTTTGGACTGCAAATGTCATTCCTGCAGCATTGTGCAGCTGTTTCATTTCTGAATTACCTGCAGATTTATCACCTCCTGAGTCTTTGGTAAAGGATGCACTGGAATTGGGGAGGGATATCCCACACAGGAGAGTGGTTCAGTGGTGGAACAGGTGCCTGGAGGTGGCTGTGGCATCTGGGACAATTCCAAAGCCCTTTTGGATGGGGGCTGGATCAACCTGTGAAGTTGGCCATGCCCTGAGGAGTGGGGTGCAGCAGAAGTCTCATCTAACCTGAATTTTCTGTGGCTCTAGGTGCTGAGAAAAGTGTTCCCAGGGAAAAAAGCAGAGGGAGAAAGGCAGGAGATTAATATCTGTTTCCTCTCTGGGCTGCAGGACAGAGTTCCAATGAGCACAAATGGCTGGAGCCTCATCTCTGCACAGTCGGCCTTGCATGGATTCTTTATTCAGCCTTGGTTTTTCTCTTGTGGATTTTATCTCATCTCTAAAATCATGGGAACTGAAATTTCATGTTACAATTTGTCTCCTCTTATCGGAGATGCATTGCTTTGTGTTGTCTATCTTGTCGACAACTCTTTTTTTTTTTAACAGCATAAATATTAGGAAGAGAATTATTGTGTAATTAGGTATTATAGTATGAAATGGAGAGGAAGGTTAAGGGCAGACAACAAGGAAGCTTTTCACTGCAAGACTGCAAGGGATGTGGCAGAATTAAGTCATTTTTAAAGCAAGCCTGACTTCTTGAGACTAATACTGTGGGGAAATATCCAAGATTTCTTGTCTGGACACTACTGAACTCTTTCGAAGTCCAGTTGTACAGAACAGAGCAGATATTCAGCTCCAGTCTTTTACATCTCAACAATTTCCAAAGTAGCACACCAAGATCACTTTATAAACAACATTAAATTTTGTATGTGCTGGCCTAAACTCTCAGTTTTCTTATCACAAAGGACTTGGGGATATCTAAAAGCTCAGCAGACTCTTATATCTGCACGCACAGAGGGAAAGGTTTGCTAGTGTTTGTTTCTACTGGAATACAAAATAGGGAAACGAGCAAAAAGACTTTCTTTTTTGGGGGTTAGACTGCAATTGCTGGCTTGAAGCTAAAATATATTTAGAGTATTAAAAATACAGAGCTGGCTACATTCTCATGGAAGTAAAAGAAGTTACGAGGTGTAAAGTCCAGGTGGGTTCCCTCACCCAGGACTGGAAAATAAGGGCTGGACTTTGTGTTGCTTCAGTTGCTGGAAAAGTGAAATTCTGAAAGCAGAACTTTGGTGTGACCCCTAATCCCCCTGGGGCTGTGCAGAGGGTGGTCAGCCCCTCATCCAGTGGGGTTTTCACTGGGGTGATGACAGGTCAGGACTGTCCTGATCCTGTGCTTGCTCACCTTTATAATTCTCTGCTGTGCCAGCCTGGATGTCACCAGGACTCTCTGAGAGCTGAAAGGCTGATATTTAGAGTCCTGAGTGGGGCCAGCACATAAAGACACAACATTCCCTCATAGAGCCATTACCACTAAAAAATAAATTAAATTTGAGGTAGTATCATCTCTTACTTCAGCCTTGGATAATGTAATCAACATTTTCAAAAGGACAGCTTGGAACTCTGTGTTACAAAACATATGCAGCCAATGCTCTTGAGCAGAGACAGAAATTAATAAATAATTAACCACTTTCCATAGATCACAACATGTTCAAAGCAAAGGGGGTCTGCTGGGGGGAGGGCAGTCATAAATTACAGGGCTGAGGCAGTTGAAAGCTGATGAGAACAGGGCTTGAACTTAGGCTGGGGTAACTCTGTGATCTATGGGAGTCCTTCAGTGTGACACTTTCTCCACGCTCGTGCCAAGTTTGCTGATGGAGTTTCAAGGGGTTACCAGCCAAGCATAGTCTACAGATATTTGTATTACTGAGCGAATCAGATGTGAGAGATAGCTGTTGTAGCCAGGGAAATGACTAATGAGGGAGGTTACCAGGAACTCTGCATTTTAAAGCTTTCTCAGTGAAAAATGGTGAGGGAGACAGAAGCTCCTTGCATGCTGATGGGTCTCCCACCTCAGGCTCTCATTCAAACCATGAAACTTCCTACGACGGTGCTTTGTTTGATGAACACAATGCTGTGTGCATGAGGCAAGATGTCACTTTTGGAATGTCGACAACTCATACCTGGCAATGGAATATTTCATACCCGGAAATGGAATATTTCCCAGCATTTTGATAATGTGCTGTGACTTGCGAAGCAAGATTTTGTTGGAGCCCTGTTGGATTATACCCCTTTCTGACCCAGAGATGGGGCGACTGAGACGTGCTTTAAAGACTTTTATACCATTTTCAGTCTTATGTGAAGGGTGAGACAATGTAAATTTTACAATTTACACCATCACAATCAAAAGCCAAACTGTTTCCTAATTACAGTACATTATAAGCATTTTTTTGCCTATTAGTTTTTGCCACACAATGCTGTTAATGCCTTAAAGCCAATCATCTAAAATTACCCCTCGTGGATCCTACTGCAATGCATCTTTCATAGTTCTATTTCCCCAAAGCATCTAGTCTTGTTTGCAAGGCCATAATTTGAAGCTTGTTTCTAGTTCCATTTCTCTCTCAACAATGTCTGTCCTATTCCACAGCATTTCAAAGTCAGCATTTTTTATCTCAAAGTTTGCATACAGATGTACAAGACTGTGTGAGCCTTCTGTCAGGCTTTGAGAATTCTCTATAAATCTATTTCTCACATTTCCCTCTCTTTCTTGGACAGAAAAGACTTCTTTGATGGTCTTGTTTGTCATTTGCTGTGCACAATGAAGTACACAAGGCACTATCACTAATACTATCACTATAAAAATCCATGTATATAAACCTACTTTGCAAAGCTTCTTTAGCCACGGTGCAAAGCTCCATCCTTCAAACAAATCATCTAACCATGATCCATCATCTGCTTTAATTTGATTTGCCAAATCTCTCTGTTTTTGAAGTTGTTTGTGGATGGACTTTGAATGGTCAGACAAATTCACACAACACAGTCCATTTCTCTCAGAAGCCCAGTGAGGTGCCAATGTGTTGAGGCTTGTGAAAATTGTGATGGTGACAGAGGACAAGGCTGGAGCAGAAAATTTCTCACTGATAAAGCCTCCAGAGCAGCAGGCGTATGGCCTGATGTCAGGTCAAGGGAGGAACCTGATGTTTTTGTTATGGCCTGAGGTGGTGAAGTGTCTGTGATCCTGGAAATGGGAACCCCACTGTCAAACACCCTAAACACAAGAGCTTTCAGTCCCCAGTACTTTGATGATGTGCATGGAGGAGAATTAGAGCTCTGATCTTGATTTTAATACATTCAGTTACACAGCAGTTTGCTCTGGAAATTCAGGCACTTTCCTTCTCCCTGGAATGTTGACTTCTCCAAGTTCTGGTCTCTCTGACCACCAATGATCTTTCTAATGGAACAACATCATCCCAAGTCATGCAAATGAGATAACCATGGATAAAGAGCTCAGACACTCATCCTATAATCTTATCCTTGTCACTTGAATGCTTTAACTTTTAGATGAAAAACAGAATCACAGAATGATTTGAGTTGGAAAGGAGCTCAAATCCCATCCAGTTTCACCCCCTGCCGTGAGCAGGGACACTTGCCACTGTCCCAGGCTGCTCCAAGCCCCAGTGTCCAACCTGGCCTTGGGCACTGCCAGGGATCCAGGGGCAGCCACAGCAAATCTGGGCTCCCTGTGCCAGGGCCTCACCAACCCCACAGTAAAAAAATATTGTACTTTTTTTTTGGTGGTGGTTATAGTTTGCATAATATATGGAAAAAAAGCAATTCAGTTCTGGTTGCACCTCAGAGTGAGCTGGCAAGGTTGGAATAGTCCCTTTATTTAAGGTTATTTCCAGTTTGGTTTTGCAAATATGGGAGCACCAGCCTCTGTGTGGAAAAAATGTTTGTGTTTGTGCATTTGTCCCTCATAAAAATAAGCAGTAAGCATAAAAAAACCCCAACTATTTGACTAATAACCACACATCCTGTGTGTATTTGATTTTTAGCTGTGCCTATTTAATCACAAAAAAAAAGAGATAAAAATTCTTCTATAGACTTTTCTAAGAAAGATACATCTAATTTTTTTTTGTAGTTGTTATAAAGAGTCTAATTATAAATAATTTTCACTTTCTCCTCACACGTTGACACTTCAGGATGCATTTCTGTCTGCAATAAAGCAGGAGCAGCCAAACTCTGTCACAGAGTCCATTCATGCTCATGGCCACCGGGTGTCACTATGATATAGATAAAAAGAGGCTCCAGCACAAGGAAAAATAAA
>VWZU01006923.1:19077-33017 GCA_013397095.1 Sterrhoptilus dennistouni | reverse complement strand
AAAAAAAAAAAAAAGAAAGAAAGAAAGAAAGAAAGAAACAAGCTCTGCAAAGCTTTTTCTGCCAGAATTTAATAGTCGTGGCAGTCTTGTAAAGCACATTAATCTCTTCAGGTCTGGGATATGGAGTCTGTAAGGATCAGTGCTGACTCTGGTGGTGGTGCTGGCACTCGTTCAGGATGCCAAAATCATGTCAAGGTTGAGTCTCTGATTTTCAGCTCGGGGCAGAGTCTGGAGTGTTGGGATGCTCAGTAATTAGAGCATTTTTTTTTTTGCATTTGTTTATGAGCATCGTGGGGTTTCTGGTTTTGCTGCTTTTCATTATACATTCCTGTGGCCAAAATGTGAGAGGGGAAAAAAAACCCAAACCAACAACCCAGCAACTTGCTGCTCCATCTCTCCAGCAGCCCCCTGAATTTATGTCTCTGGAGCTGTAGTGACAGTTAATTGGAACCTTTTTGTCCTGGCAATGCTCACATTTTCCAGTTTTCCCTGTGTTATTCCAACTTTTCTTTGCCCTGCCTCATCTCTGAGATTGGCCTTAACCTGAAAATGAAGATACAGCTCTGGGAAAGGCATCAATTCCACATGGGAACTGTGCTGCTGCTGTTCTTCCTCCTGGAAGAAGGAAGTCATCCTATGAAATCAATTGCTTTGGGATTTTTCTTTGATTTTTCTGTTTGTTTTTCAGCCACCTTGTCCTGTCCTTGCCCAACTGAGTCCCTGAAGACTCCTGAGCTTTGCCCGTGTGGGTGAATTCAGGGAAGGGCAATTCAAGGACTGAACCCTGAAGACCTTTCAATAAACACCTACTTTATTCTCTACCTCTGTCCAGTCTCTGTTTCAGGTCAGCCTTCCCAAGGCATCAATGCTACTAAAAACAACATTTTTGGTAAAATATTATATTTTTTTTTCTGCATGGGACAAGATTCCTGTTGGCTGGGCCTGGGGTTGGTGGCTGGATGTTTCCTGTGGGACACAAGAGAACTTTTTTGCCTCCTTTGCCATTTGTTTTTCATGTTTAGGCTCCTCCTCCCTGTGACAGGTCATGGTTGGAGGTGGAGATTCTTCACCTCCTTCTCGCTGAGCTCTGTTGTAGCAAGGTGGGGTTGGAAAGGACCAGGCAGGTCCATCGTAAACTACTGGCAAACAGCAAAAGATGCAAAACCTTTCAGACTTCACCAAAAAAGAACAGAGAGAAAACTATCTCCTATATTTTGGTTCACAAAAGAGACTTCTGTCTCTCTAAATGAATTGATGAAAGACTATTTTGTAAGTGGAAAAACTGACCTAGAGTTACAAGTTTGGTCTGTGAGAAATAAAAGAAGCTGTTGGGGGAGAGGAGAAGTGTTTTGAAGGTTTTATTCTGATTCCTATTATTTTTTTTTCTCTCTTGTAGTTTTATTTATAAACCTGTCTTTATGCCCTTTTAAGTTTTGGGCCTGCTTTGCTTCTCTCCTAATCATATCTCACAGCAGAAAAAGAGTAAATAATTCTAGTGGACACTCAAACCACTGCACTAATTTTGGGAACCAGAAATTGGTGAACTTGAAACCACTACACCCCTGATCCTAGGGAAGAGTTCAGGGTCCATTTTCCACCTGGATCCTGTTCCATCTCCTCTGCTTTGTGGGGAAAGAGAAAATCCAGAGGTGTGGACTGGCTCTCTCCAGATCAGCCTTGGAGTCTGCATCTTCCATAATCCCAGCCAGAGCTGGGGAAAGCAAGAGCAGGACGGCTTCTCTTGTATTGTGCAAACTCTGACATTCATTTTTCAAAATTACCAGGGAGTGTTGTGCAGCAGGCTTTTTTTAAGAGCCTCATTATGAATTTTTTTTGGCTGGTGCATTGCTGGCTGCCATACGGCTCAATATAAAAATCTTTATGGGTATCTGCTGTCTCTCATAATACATAAAGTTATGTTAATTAACACTAATTAAATCAATCTAAAACATGTATGAAACATAGCCCCACAAATTAGATAATTGAAGTGAGCTGGCCTAGTCCTTAGATTTTTTTTTTTTTTGCCAAGTGCTGCTGGTGCCTCATGAAAGCACTGATAACTGATAACACTGTCCTGCTCTGCCTGTGCTGTGCAGACATTCCCCTGCACATTCTGCTGCTCCTGAGTTTTCTTATTCACTGGAACAGGGAGGTAAATGCCTTGTTGACATTTTGAACACAACTAGAAATACTAAGCTACAGCACAGTGGCATTTCTTGCTGCTGCTCTGAACTTTTTCTCAAGTGTCCTGGCACCAGTGGCCAGTTTGGATTCAGAGCCTAAAAGTGGCCTGTGGTGTAGCAGATTCAGCAGGGCTGAATTTAAGAGCCGAGTTAGGAAGTAGGAGACAGAAGGCAGGTTTGTTTAGATGGAAAATGTCTGGAAATATTTTCAGGATAAAAAGGAAGCACAAAATATCACAGGCAAAATGTCTCTACACAACAAATTTCCACTTATTGTCATTTAACATAAAATGCTAAATACTGATTCAGGCACTGAGAAAATGAAGACAGAGAAATGATTAAGCACATAGGGAAACACTTTTCCTCCCAGTTGTCAGGATAAGCTTCAGTCCAGCACCTCTCCCCCTTCTTCCCTCTCTCCACATCCCTTCTCCTTATGTGCCACAGTGGGTCCCCACTGACTCCTTTGGGCAGAGGGAAACTTCTTTTGGCACTTCTTGACTTCCAGGACTGTGCCTCCATCCCTGACCTCAGGAGCATCTTCCATGTGGCCCTTCCTTTCCTCCAAATCTCTCTTTTTCCTTTCTCTTCACAGTTTTCCTTTGGCATCCAAAAAAAAGTTCCTTCATCTCCTTTGTCTCCTGCCCTCAATGCTTGCCCCCATTTCTTAAAAATATCTGAGCAGAGGAGCCAAGTGCTCCTCTGGCTGGTTGAAATGTAGGAGATTTAGGTTGTTTTTATGTTTCAGAGCTGTCTGGATGTGGCTGTGATCAGCCCAGGGCAGTTCATGGCCTCCTCCCACACAGGTCACCCCTGCAGTGCTCTGCTACCCAAATCCTGCCAGTGATGCCCAGTACAAGTATTCCCAGTGGGGTGTGAACAGTGTCCTCACTTGCTCTCCAGGTCCCTATAAAACACTGAAATAGAGCTCTGTTATCCAGAGAGGAATAGGCAATGCAGCAGTGAAAACATAAAAGGTATAAAATAAGAAAGAAAAAAAGTGTGAGTTCTTTTCTTTTTCCTTTCCTTTCCTTTCCTTTCCTTTCCTTTCCTTTCCTTTCCTTTCCTTTCCTTTCCTTTCCTTTCCTTTCCTTTCCTTTCCTTTCCTTTCCTTTCCTTTCCTTTCCTTTCCTTTCCTTTCCTTTCCTTTCCTTTCCTTTCCTTTCCTTTCCTTTCCTTTCCTTTCCTTTCCTTTCCTTTCCTTTCCTTTCCTTTCCTTTCCTTTCCTTTCCTTTCCTTTCCTTTCCTTTCCTTTCCTTTCCTTTCCTTTCCTTTCCTTTCCTTTCCTTTCCTTTCCTTTCCTTTCCTTTCCTTTCCTTTCCTTTCCTTTCCTTTCCTTTCCTTTCCTTTCCTTTCCTTTCCTTTCCTTTCCTTTCCTTTCCTTTCCTTTCCTTTCCTTTCCTTTCCTTTCCTTTCCTTTCCTTTCCTTTCCTTTCCTTTCCTTTCCTTTCCTTTCCTTTCCTTTCCTTTCCTTTCCTTTCCTTTCCTTTCCTTTCCTTTCCTTTCCTTTCCTTTCCTTTCCTTTCCTTTCCTTTCCTTNTGTTTTTTTTTTGGTTTTGGTTTGGTTTGGGTTTTTTTTCTACAAGATTTCTCCAGCTTGTTTATTTTCTTTCAGATTGCTTATTTATTTTAAGGAATAAAGTGTTTGCTGACAGAGGCATAAGACCTTTTATAGGCTAAAATAACAGCAATCTGTCTCCTCACTGTAACTCTGTGACAGTCACTAAATCAATGACAATAAAGCATCAGTGGTTAACGCTGTACAGTTTATTCTGGAAAAAAAACCAAGAAAACAGCTGTGAGGGTGGTTATTGTGATCCCATAGTTGTGGACAAAAGGGAACTCAGTCTAAAAATGGGCACTTGGCACATAAGGAGGTGCAGAAAAATGTGATAACTCAAATCAACAGGGTTAGATCCACACCCAGACAAAATGTTGGGGCTCAAGGGCAAAATTCCTGACCTGGGCACTGCTTTCCTGTTTGACCTTGAGAAATGGCTTCAGTCTTTGATGAAGGCAGGGCTGCTGGTATTTTCCCATTGCTGAAATGAGAATGGCGTCAGCTTTTGATCAGTTCTTTGAGGGTGCCTGATGGAAGGCACTGAGCAGGTATTGATTATAGGAATTTATGTTTTTCCCACAGGAATGGGAGGATCACCACTGCAGGTGATGTAAAGTAACTTGGTTTTCTGGTTTAATTGGTATGTGTTGCTTACAGACAAATCCTAGTTTGGAATGAAGTGAAACAGCATTTTTTTTTTTTGCTAATACTTTTAATTAGTAGTAAATTTTAAACTTTCTTGTGTCTCTGAAAATAACAGGAAGTACTAGTTCTGAAAAGAGCTAGAAAGTGCTAGTAAAATATTGCATCTGTTTAGATTGCCTTTTAAACAGGATTATTTATTAAGAGAGAGACGTGTATATTTCCTGAAACAAGACTGGTTTGAACACAAGATAAAGTTTTGCCAACAGTGAAAGATTAAAATTCATTAAAATTAAGATTTTATTAAATCAACAGTGTTGCGTATTCAGGAGAAGGAGCTGGATTGCAGAATTTGTTTGTGCTCAGAAAAACACTGATGGTGATGTGTGGAGTGATGGGCAATGGGCAGCATGCCTGGAGCAAGGTCACTCATTAAGATTAGGGTTCATTTGCTGTGGGCAGCTTATAAATAACATAAATATAAAGTGTAGGACACAGGTGGAACTCCAGAGCTCAGCTAGTCCACCCTCCTGAAGAGGCTCAAACAGACCTTGGTGATTTCTGACACATTTCTCTAACATCCTCTTAGACCTCCAGTGGTGGAGAAATGGCTGCAGCAGGAATTTTACTGTCCTCCTTCACCAGGCTTTCCAGTAAAATCTTTTTCCTAATGTTTTAATCTCTCTTGCTGTGAATTAAACCTTCTCTCTTAGCTAGTATTTCCACAGATATTATTTATTATGTTATTCCCTCCCTCTGTGTGACACCTTGCTATCTGAACATGGTTACCTCATACATTCTCCTCTGCTTTCATCTGCAAATCCCAGTTTGTTCAATGTTTCCTCCCCTTTGGACTGTCTTCTTTCACTCCATACTTTTCCTGGAGTGCAGTGCCCAGCCCAGCTAGAACAGAAGGATTGATTCATGTCTCATAAACCTTATTTTTGTTTCTGCATCTCAGTGTGACACTTGCCATTTCCACGACAGTGTGACACTGCTGACTCACGCTCGGTTTGTCATTGACTGTAACACCTACACCCATCTCTGCAGAGCTGTTACCTAACCTGCTGCTCCACACCCAGTATTCGCACTGTCTGCTGAGTGCAGGATTGCACTTGCATTTATTGAACTTCATTTCCCTCCCCTCCTATTTTGCTAATTTGCCAACATAATTTTACATTCTGTTCCCATGTGCCTCTAGTTTCTTCCAGCTTTATTTCATAGTTGTAGCCATGAATGAAAACACAGAACTGGACTGGATTTTGGTTATGTCTATGCAGACAGTCCCTCCTAGACTGGGTTTTGCAACTTGCTTGTGTAGATGTTAGATCAGATCAAATAAAAATTCTTATTAAAGTCAAAAGAGAGGACACAACATCACAGAATCACAGAATGGTTTGGGTTGAAAGTGACCTCAAAGATCATCCAGTGCCATGGGCAGGGACACCTTCCACTGTCCCAGGCTGCTCCAAGCCCCAGTGTCCAACCTGGCCTTGGACACTTCCAGGGATCCAGGGGCATCCACAGCTTCTCTGGGCACCCTGTGCCAGGGCCTCACCACTCTCACATATAGAATTTTTCCTAATATCCAATCTAACCCTACTTCCTTTCTGCTTGAAGCTGTTCCCCCTTGTTTGTCACTACAGGCTCCAATAAATAGTCTCTCTCTATCTTTCTTGTCTGCCTCTTCTAAATTCAAAAGACCCTTGTCCTTTCATAGTTAGAAATGAAACTGACTTGAAGTAAAAACATTTGTTCCTATTTTTCTAGGGAAGATTTGATGCAAAAGGGGCATTTACCATGGTGGTCTTGACTGTCTTCTGACAGCCACTTTCCCTTCCCGTTAAATAGCAGAGTAACACTCCTTGTTTATAGTGAACAAAGTTTTTTCAGTCTCTATCAGTGTATTTATGGAATGTTTCTTGTTACCTTCTACATCTCCTAATTATGGCTTTTTCCTTTATCCTTATGTTTTCCTTTTATACTTGTCCTTGGCAATCTGATTTAGTTCCCATCTATTGGGTTCCTCTGACTTCTGTCTGACATCAACGAGCAGCTCATGATATTTCTTAATTGGTCCATTATGCATGGGAGCAGAATGAAGGATAAACAGTTTCAGCTCTTGATAATTTTACCTAAATTGCTGCTGTGCAATGAGGGTCACTCACTCTGAACCTTTATCATTCATCATTTTGGAAGCTTTGACAAGGTGAACGTCCAGGACTCGCTTTTCTCCCCTCACATTCTCTCTCACTGCAAAATCATAACAAATGCCTATCCAAAAGTTCCTGGGTGTGATTAGAAGTAGGGTGACCTATGGTTTATTCTGCTGTTCTGCAGAGGTGACCTCTGCTAGTGCTCTGTGTCCAAAGAGGGGCCAAATGTTCTCTTTGTTCCACGTATCTCAGTGGCTCACAATTAACAGGCACTGATCTCTTTGCCACCAGGCACAGGACAGGAGGGAATGGCTGGAGCTGTGTCAGGGGAGGTTTAGGTTGGATATTAGGAAAAGATTCTTCCCCCAGAGGGTGTTTGGGCACTGGAACAGCTCCCCAGGGAATGGTGACAGCACCAAGGCTGGCAGAGCTCGGGAAGGGTTTGGACAAGGCTCTCAGGCACAGAGTGGGATTGTTGGGGATGATGCTGTGCAGGAACAGAATGATGATCCTTAGGGGCCCCCTCCAACATATCCTAAGTTTCTATGATTAATAACAACACTGAATCAACCCAAGAGCTGCCTCCAGCCCATGTTTTGGTTTTAGAGCCACGTTTGAACTTCCAGAGCTCAGTGTGGTGAGATGATCTCTGTGGTTTTACACTAATGATGATCGTCTGCAACTCCCACAGGGGTGAGCAGAGTGGTTTTTATTAAGTGCTGCAATTCAGCTTCTCATTGTCTATGAAAATGAAAGAGATTAGTGCATTTGTGCTGAAGCTATTTCCACATCAGTAAAGTGAGGGTGCGGTGACAAGACAGCTCTCCCAACCCAATTAGCTGCAGTGAGTCCCAGAGATCTGGTCCTGTCTCGTCTGAGGAATGTCACCTAACATGGAACATGTGTTACCAGGAAACACAGAGCCTGATCACGTCAGGAGCCTTCAAGGAACCAGCCTCCAGACAACCTGCAGATCCTCTGCCAGCAGGTGTGTGAAGGGACACACACAAGGCAACTTAAGAGAACTCGTTTGGAGGGTTTTAAATCAATGCAACTCATCAAAACCCTCCAGCAAAAACACCCTTTTAAAATGAAAATAAAAAGAATACGACCTTAGATGACTAATTTCATTAGTTTGACTAATGCTCGTCGGGGATTCTGAAGATTTAAAGCACCATATGAAGCTGAGTATTCTTTTAGCCTGCTGCAGGGTTGGATAAATGATCTCACATTTCTCACCTGCCCACACTCTGTGTTTCCACCCCCTCTGCTCACAATCTGGGTTTTGCTACTCTCTCTGGCCTAATGTCTCAGCATGTTCTGACTCCTCCTGGGTGCCAAGACATTCCGAGGAACAGGCTAGAAATAAAGGAAGAGGCAGATTCCTGTTTACTTTGTGCTCATACTCAGACATTATGTAATTTCTATGGATCCTAAAAGACACATTTGTGGGGCACTGGAAGTATATATTCATTTTTAAAAAATATTATTTATATTCACTATATCAATATCAGCATACTTGATATTGAGCTGAAACTTGTGCTTGGGTATTTCCTTGGGAGACAGTGCCCAAAGCAAGGACCAGAAGAGTCCTTTGTACAAAAGGTTTGTAGCAGAGGTTTCTTGAACACTGTTGTTAAAGAATCAGCAGAGTGCTGCTTGATACCTCTTAAAGCCCTCGTTTTGCAGGAATAAAAAAAATATCCTGCAAGGCCCCATAATTTGGTTAGCTACTCAGGGCTGACACTGAATCCTTGGAGACATCATGAAGAGGCCTTCATTCTGCAGCAAACAGATTGGCACTGCAGTGATGATAATTGTAATTATCATGAGCATAATAAATAAATGGCAATGCATTTTGCTAGCTTTAGGTGCCTGAGTAATCTGGCAAGCAGCTTGCTGCACTCTATCACACAATAATGATATTCACTGCCAGCCCAGGAAGTTTACCTAGGGGCTGTGACTCATGTTTGTTTTGAAAGGCACAGCATTAAAGGCCTGTGAATTATGTCTGTTGTGAAGAACACTGCATTTAAGTAATTACAAATGCAAAACTAAAGCAAATCCACCAGGCAGAGAAAAAAAAAACCAACCAAAAAAGAGGCAAGCTAATTGATCTCCCTGTTCCACACACTCTCAGTCCTTGTTTTTCTTCATAAAATTGTTGCCTTTCGGGTGGTTTTCTTGGGATGGTTTGATTTCTGGTGGATCCTCTGGGGTCACTCTCTGGTCACTGGCTGCTTTAGACTGCAGCATCAGGGTTGCTCTGGCTCCGGGAGCCAGCCCTGGATGGGCCTGAATTTGGGGAATGCCAAGGCTTTTTCTTGACCTGCTGCTTGGGCAGATCAACTGTGACAGAAAAGGGAAGTGAATTCCTGGGAATGCAGCAGGGAGATGTCAGGGACACATTAAACATGCGTTTGACACATTAAACGTGCATTTGTCTGAGAAATTGCAGACATTTATGTTTTTCTTTAAAGGGACAGATTATTATAGGAATGGTTTCTCCTGTTGTTTCTCTCACCTAGAGGTTACCTCATCAGAAAACAAGAGGTCACCTTGGAGCTCAGAGGACTTCCAGAGTCCTGTAGTTTTCCCTGCTGTAACAAACACATGAAAATTCTTTTAAAAAGGTGCAAAACCTAAAAAGACATTGAAATCCCAGATAAATAGTTAGTCAAGAACGGTAGAAGAGAAATCTTTAGTACAGACTCTAATAACCAAGAGGAAAATATAATTCTAAGGGTTTTTTTTTTTTTTTTCTTTAGAAGTTGTTCCCTGGACATATTGTATACAGACCATTGAAAAATTCACTTCTGCTTCTGATCCTGCAAACAATTGGGCAGGCACTTAGCAGCTTTCCTGAATTGGGACCAGAGCAAGGAATAAACAATAACTCCAGTCATTCCTTGTGTGCTGAACTGTAGGTTTTCCTGCTGTGGTCTCCAGAGCTGTGGCAGTTGAGCTGCCATGGCAGAGGAATGCCTGACCCATGGACTTGCTCCAGCAGCTTCTCCTCCCTGCTCTGTGCTCCTCCAGTTCACGCCAAGCCATCCAGCATGTCTGGGATTTCACCAGGTGCATGACTCTGCAGATAAACTGGGAGATTTATTATTTTTTTTTTCATCAGCAAACCCTGTTACCTCCGCCAGCCTTCTAATTTCTCACCCAAATGTTGTTTAGAGTTACTGTCAACCTTTGCTATTGCCAAGCTTTTAGTCAAGATGAGTCAGGCTAAAATAGGCATCGAAGAGTAATGCGTGAGGCTTTGGAAAATAAGTTAGAAATCTTTCACATTTGCCTTCTAGCTTCTGAGTTATTCACAGCACATTTGTTTGGCTCTTCCCTGCAAACTTCGAGGCTGGAAATCATTTTGGAAAAACAAGTGGGTTAAGGTAGTGCTGTGGAATCATAGAATCCTAAAATGATTTGTGTTGGAATGGGCAGGGAAGGTCATCCATGGGCAAGGACACCTTCCATCAGACCAGGTTAAGTAGAATCCCATCCAGCCTGGCCCTGGACACTTCCAGGGATCCAGGGTCAGCCACAGCTGCTCTGGGTAACCCTCACAGCCAGAATTTTTTCCCAATATCCCATCTAACCCCACTCTCTCTCAGTTTGGAGCTATTCCCCCTTGTCCTGTCAATCCAGGCCCCTGTAAGTATTCTCTCTCCATCTCTGTTTTAGGCTCCCTTCAGGAACTAAAAGGCCACAATTAGGCTACCCCAAGCTTCTCTTTTCCAGGCTGAACAAAACCAATTCTCTCAGCCTTGCCTCCTGGCCTTGAGGCATGATGGAAAACCTCCAGGCAGACCAGGGAAAGCTGGAATCTTGATGCTGAGTCCCCCAGAACCCCTGACATTGCCAACAAACCCCTGTCAAAGTGGGAGCCATTTCAGCTCTGTGACCTGTTCTTCTCCCAGGTCTTTGTGATTTCTTCAGGTCTGAGGTGGTGTGTTCCCTTCCTGCATGAAGCAACATACTCAGAGATTCACTTGAAATTTTTGTGCATTCTTACAATATGCTATTTTTTTTTCCTAGTGCATTTAGGACAATTAATTAGGTGTCACATCTTACGTCAGGATTAATTAGAGATGTCCAGTGCTTGGTATGTGCAGCCTTCCTTCTCTCAGAGAGGCTGACATGAATATATAGGAATACTTTCAGGAGCATCACCTCTTATTGCTGTGTATCATTAATATGTGATATTCATTCTGCTGGTTCCATTATCTGTATAAGACACCTTATTCATTTTGATTGTATTCATTTAATATAAAACATTGAGAAAGTTTAAGAGTTGCACAGCTGAGGGCTGCAGCAAGCACTGGAAGTTCACACAGCAGTGAGGAATCCTCTCCTGTAACCAAGGAGTGCTGCCTGCTTAACTGTAGTGAATGTGGAGTAATATGTACTAAAAGCAATAGTTCAAAGATACATTTCCAGCTTATTGGATGGGAGCTCAATAATAATCCCTCGCTGTGTGTTTTGATTCACAGTTCCATTATGGAAACTGCCAATTTCTCTGCCAAAGTCTTGGCTCAGAAGATTCACAGTTGATCCCCGTGAAAAACAGGTGATTGGATTTTATTCTCATTATCTTGCCTCTGGTTGTGTTGCTTTAAAAATATGATTCTGGCAAAGAAGAAAGGAAAAAGGATGGAGTTTAAAACTACCCTGAAGCATCAGGAATCAGAAAGAGACTACTTGGGCAAAAAAATGGCCAATATCTGCCTCTGGAGCAGTTGTTGCTGGCCAGGGTCAGAACCCAGAGGCTGAAGCAGGAGGGCTTTGGATCTCATCAGGTTCTTTCTGGTAAAAGAATTATCAGTGGGATAAAGACCTAAACCCAACCCTAAGACATCCTGGTAAATAAAACTCAGAGTGGAGGAGAAGCCAGAGAAGGAAAAAAAGATTGGCTTGGAGAAGGGATTTAGGGAGGACAGATTTTCATTACCTGTTCGTGTGGAAAAAAATCCCAAAATGGACAAATTAATGACAAGAGAAGGAAACAGCTGAAAATGCATGTGAGTCTTTTTTTAGTTTGTTGGCAAAACAAGAACTGCCTGAGACTTTTGATAACATTCACTGCAGACAAGAAAGTTGCAAAGTACTGGAAGAAGCTAATGATATGCTAATTTTTAGAAACTTTAATAAGTTTAACACAAGAAACTTTAAACTGGCTCATTTGATATGAATTCCAGGAAGATTCCCAGAAAACCTTTTGCCTCACCTTGAGTAAGGCAAAAATTAAAATGTGGTTGTGTAGTGCTGCCTCATCCAACATTCCCTCCAGGCAGAATAAGTATTCTCCAACTTCATGGTTCTTAATAAAGCAAGAAGTCACTGTTGATGTGATTTACTCTGATTTCTGAGAGGTATTTGAAAGGTCCTCTGGGCCCCTTTGATATAAGAAAAACAAGTATAAAGGCAGCAAACCCACAAAGGTGGGTTAAAATTGTGCTTGTTCTTAGAATATGGGAATGAATGCAGGTAGTAAAGGCTGTTACCATCAGGTTTCTCCAGGAATCTGCTCTTGGATCAGTCTGCTAAGCATCTTCAGAGCTAATAATAAATCCCAGGTGAGAACACAGCCATGAATAAATAGAAAAAAACCAAATGGTTATGATACAGCCTGGCCTTGATCTCTTGGGGAGCAGCACTCATCTGAACAACACAGATTTTCCAAAAGTGACATGCCAGGGCACATATCCAGGGACAAAGGCAGGAGTTCTCTCACTCCTGGGGTGGGGCAGCGCATTCCCAAGGCAGCAGCTCTGGGAAGGAGGCAGAGGCAGGAGCAGGTAATCAATCAAGCATGAGCTGTTGTGCAGAGGCATTGCTAAACAGCAATGAAAGGAAGAAGGAGGCAGGGGGCAGGACTTCTGGTTATCAGTGACATCACCCTGGGAATGCCATCTGCTCCAACATCAACGCCTGGACAAAGGGATGTTGACAACTTGGAGGTGATGAACCGTGTGAGCTCTGTGCTATTCGCCTCAGCAGAGGGGAAGGTCTCAAATATTAGTCAAGATAACAAAAAATACAGAATTTGCGGTATTTCAGTCTGTCAGAAGCTGGTGATGTCAGATGACTTGAAGTTTTAAAGGTGCAGAATTCCTGCAGCTGCTGTGGGCACAAATCAGGTTTGCAAGTGCTCCACTCAGAGAGTTTCTGCTTAGGAGCTTAGACACAAAGCCAGGAACATGAATTTTATTGACTGGCTCTGAAATTCTTGTTTGGAACCAGGGAATACCGACAGCAAGCTGGTTTTGTCACACACCTTGAAGCCATCTCAGAAGAATGTCCCAGTTTTTCAGCTGAAGGCACGTGGGATCCTGCAAGTCATCCTTGCCTCAGCTGTGTGCACCTTTATACAGAAGGACTGATCTGTGTGCTCAAACAGCCAAGCATCAGCTCCAGCAGAGCAATCTGCTTCCTATGTCAGGCTTCCAGGCTAATCTGAATCCTGGTATTGCAGCTTTTCCTCTCTGGAGCTTTCATCCGAATATTCCTAATTTTGAGGAAATGCTTATTTGGCTGGGGGTCCCAAGTTAACATCTTTGAGATATACTTTGCCAGGATATTAACTTATTAATATGGCAGAACAACTATGTTTCCTCCCCTCTTAGCACTAAGCAACCAGACAAGTGAAAATGTCAAGTTTTTGGCCATATTTGACACAGGAGTTCAGCACAGCTTTCTGATTTTTTTTTCCCCTTCAGATACATTTAGCAGCATCTATTCAAGGAGCTGAGCGGAAAATCCTGTAAGTACTTTGGCATGTTCTCTTGCAATCCCAAACACTGCTCTTTGAGGGAAAGGTACCACAGAAATATTTCAGGTACCATGCTGCCCGTGAATCATGCAAAATGCTCTCGCTCCAGTGAGGATTTATTTTGAACAGTGGGGTATTTTTTTCCCTGCAATCTTGGACTTTTAAGTGTTTTTCAGAGTTCCTGGTCATGGAGGGTCTGTTCTTAAAATAATATCTGGCAGCAGGAGCTCTTCCTGCAGCTGGTGCACAAGTGAGCAGTGACACAACTGTGCTGAAGCCATCTGGGCTCAGTGGCAGGTCAGAGAAGTGAGGACCGTGGCAGGGCTGGGACCACACCTTGGGGTGAGCTGAATTCCCCCATTTCACAGAGCAGGGGTTGTAAAAATGGCAAGCACCAAAGAAAGCAGATAATCTTGTACTCAGCTGCTTTTTCAGTTGTGCACGGGGGAATGAAGCCTGTCCTGGGTTGCAGTGTAGGATGTACACAAAGTATTTATTCTATCACCATCTTCATGAACTGTTAAACCAAGTGGGGCAGTGTTTTCCCAGGCCCCCTTCCTTTGGGCTCTTCTGCTCATGGCCCATCAATGCCTTGCCCAGGACTCACAGGGAACTCCCTCCAG
>VWZU01006923.1:7214-18867 GCA_013397095.1 Sterrhoptilus dennistouni | reverse complement strand
GTTATTGCATTTGTTTTATTTTATTTTTACCTTTTTACCTTTCTTATTAAATTGTATTTCTGACTTGGAGCCTCTCACTCGTTTTGCTTTCAAACCATGGCAAGCCACACGGAGCAGAAGAGGACACGTCACCCACTGGGGCCACTGCAGTGTCACATCTGATGCCTGAATGTCCCCCCTGTTGGGACACACTGAGGAAAACCAACAAAGATCTAGGGAGATTGCTAATGAGTCACTTGAAGAGAATTGCTAATGAAAAAATGAGTCTTTGGTGGCAGATCTGTAAAAAGAGGAACAGAAGTCTTAGCAGATCAAAAAAAGAAACAATCCCAGTTAGACAGTATTTTTTTTTTCTTCTTAAAATGATTTTTGTGAGAAAACAACTTGTTTTCCTGCTGCTTTTAATTTCCTTCAAGGAGCTGTAAGTTTTTTCTAGAACTCAAATTATGGGCAGGTTTTTTCTGCAAATCTTTCCATTTTCAGCACCAAAACCTTTCCTTGTTGAGCGAAGAGAGAGAACATGGGATGAAAAGAAAGCCAACTTGCCCAAAAGTTCCTGGGTGTCAAATTGCACCCAGAAAATCCATGAAACAACCATTTATCCTGGCCAATTTAAAAAAGCAAATCCTTTTCTCCTTCCTTTCAGCCTCCCAATTTCCAAGAGGAAGCTACTACGACCATAGGGTGAATGTTTTGGGTGCCACAAATGTGACAAAGCTACAGAAGGAGTGACACTGTGGGGACACTGTCCAGGAAAAGGGGCAGGGAGAGCAGTGAGGGTGAAGGAAGGATCATCATCATCATCACCACCATCTGCAATTACTGAGGAGAAGAAAACAGCACTTTTTTAGGAAGGAGGACAACGAGATGGGAGCTGTTCTCTGGAAGGAGAGAGAAGTACAGCTTAAACAGGAAAACCTCAGGAGAAGGATGGGGGGGTGTATCACAACGTTCAGATCTGGGTAGTTATTAATATATATTTTTTAAAGATTAGGTAATAGAATTAAAATGTTTCTTTGGGTTAGCTGAGCTCCATTATGAGACACTTTCTAATACTATATATATATGTATATATATAAAATTTCTTTCCAAATAAAAATACGTTCAGAACTGATATTTTAAAATCTCCTTCAGATGCAGTGGTTGCTTTCCAAGCAATCCCAGGAAATCCTGGATGCATCCTTAATGTCTTCTAACAGCCAAGTAAGAGCTGGACCCATTTTTCAGGCATGAGGAACCATCACCAGGTAAAGGTGAGAGGTTCAGGCAGACTTGTGAAAGTCCTGATTCAGCACCGTGATGTTTAGGTGAACTCTACAACATCTCCTTAAAAGAGAAAAGCAGAGACACTTCAACATGTATGACTCACTAATCACTGTCTGTGCTGTGGAGCCTGGAGTACAAATTCCTTTTGTCATGAAAATGCTTGCTCCTTTGATCCCCACAACATCATTAAACAGCTCTTAAAGAGTAAGTAAATCTTTTGGCACATTCTTTGCAAAATAAGCGTTTCAGGGCTCAGACACGTGTGGGTGTGTTTGTGATGCTCAGGAGATTGATACCGACACAATTTTTAGCAGCGGGTGCAGACTGTGCTCGTTGCTTTGCCGAGGGAAAGAGGGAGAGAGGTTTTCCCAGCTCCTTTTCCAAAGAAACTGTGTCGGAAAATTGAAATGTGCAGGGGCAGCCGTGCAGGATCTCTGCACAGGATTTGCTGGTGTAAATTAAACCTGTTTAGCCAGGCTATGGGATGGCTGTGGATGTAGACCTTCCCTGTTGGCACATGGAATGCTCTTCCCAAAAGACCATTCTGTCTTTACTCTCATAGTTCAGGTAAAATGCATAGATGGTTTTTCTGGAGACCTTGATGGTGTTAAGGATATAACCAGCACTTACCTAGGAAAAATCAGATCAGGGTTAGGCTGGTGGAGCACACACTCTGGGTTGTCCCCTGTCTCTTTGAGGAGGATCCAATGCAGGCTGAAGGCACATGGAGGTAATTTCCTTTATCAGAATTATTAATTATGGCCAATTTATCACTCTCTCAGCTGCTCTAATATCTGGTTTTTCCTGGGCCTGTGCACATCAGCCCAGTGCCTGCATCAGCTGCCCTGCTGACTCTTCAGAGCTCTGCATCTAGAAAATTTAAGGGTCAGGGGGCAGATTAGTTATCCATAAAAATTTCACCAGTGGTTCTTTGGTATTTATGTATTAAATTCACAAGGTTTTAGCTAAAATGGGAAGAGCTTATGAGCTTACTGAAGGAATACTGGGGATCTAAACCATTCAAAGAGGCACGACTATTTAGAAGTGTAAGAACAGCATTCTCATGCCACATAGCACTCTGTGTGAAATGAGTTTGTACCCTTCCAACACGCCATCTGGCAGCAAACAGCACATTGGTTTGCATCCCAGCCTGTGATCTTGCAAGAAAAATGAAATCATATGTAATAAAACGCCCTTTTAAAAGTCAACATTTTCATAATGGTCAGTGAAAACTAATGGACTTCAGAGTGCTTTCAGTTTTCTGTCAGAAAATATTTTGGTAAACAAGTGTCTGCCCTCAGCTGTGATGTGCATGTGAGTAAAGGGATTTATGTCATGCTCAGACACGTGTTCTTGGTGTGCATCTGCACCTTGGAGTGATCAGAACATTCAAATCTGCACTCCTGCCTGAGCCATTGCAGTGGGAGGAATCAGATTATGGGCTTTCAACTGGTACCCAAAGTAGGGGTGGAAGGAGTTGGATGTTTGAGAGAAAATGGAGCAAGTCTGTTGATTCAGGAAATGAGAAGCTGGTTGGAGTGAGATGCAATCTGTGGAAGTTCCCATGTCTGAGTCCCCCTAGAACTGCATCTTCTCTCTTGTTTTAATACCTTTAAATTTTAGGGAAAATGATTCATGTCTGTGTTGGGTAAGGCATCTCTTCAATTTAAAGCATCTTCTTTCCCAGCACTGTGATATTTCAAGGGAAGGCAAGTCTGGTGAAAGGAAGCAATAGCCACTTGTTTAAAATTTTCAGCAAATCAGTCAAAATGTAGTTGGATAATGGACAAGTATGTATCTTGGAAAGTAAACAAGATAAAATACAGGCTGATATCTGTTCTTATTAGGTTTTATATGGGGAAATTAGTCTGGCCACTTGATAGATGATGAAATGATTAGGAAGAACCTTCTATCTAGCTGCACACACAGGAACTGTAGATATTTGATTATGTGAAAAACAACAATGGAGGCTCAGCTTTTCAGGGATGAGGATGGGTTAAAGTAATTTTGGGAGAAATTGCTGTAATTAAAACCACTCTAGCTGGTATTCAGCTGGTTTGTCTCCTTCCATTGAGGGCCCATCCTCAAGTCTGCATTAATATTCTCTGCGCCTCATGGTGTTCTAGGAACTCTCTTTCATTTGCCACTCCATATAAATTTAAATTCCAGCCTCCCAGTCAATGTTTTGAATCACTGGGATATTGAGTAAAGTATATAATTCTTAGCTTAGACGCCGAACATCTGTTGCCGTTTGTGTCCAATATGTAATTACAGCAGGGGGAGCTGGACAATCGGAGATTAAAAAGATGCTGCTTAATCTTCCACCACATGTTTCTACTTAAAAAGAATAACACACTGGAGGAATCTCATGGCAGCTCGTGGTGTGTCTTCTTCTCCCCCCCTATCCTTGCTCAACAGATCAGCCTTCATTTGATCTCTGTCTGAGACTTCCACAGCCCTTCTGTTTGGAGCTGGGAGTGTGTTCACTCAGACCTGGTTCTAGGGCATGGTCTGAAGGACTCCATTCATTGCTTTCCACAATTAAAAATAATAAATAAATAAGCATAAATAAATAAATACTAAAAAAAATTTGGCCTCTAATATTTTTTTTTTATAGAGAGTGATTTTTAGCAGCCATTTGGAAAAAATGGGCACTAGGAGAGCCTGTTGTGATGGATAACAGAATCCTCCCTCAAGATTTCTGCCCGTGCCATGGAGTGTGTTGGATATGACACCAGGAGGAGAGTGTGGTGGGTTTTCCTCCTTTCCCATGACCAAGCTGTAGACTTTCCAGTGGGACTACTCAAATGCTTTTACAGAAGAGCTAAAAGCAGCAGCTGTGGTGCAGTGAAGGCAGAGCACCAGGAAAAGGGCAGTAACCAGAGGATGTAGGGTCATAAACATGGCACAGTGTGCTCTGTCTTACTCCAAAGCAATATCACCAACATCCTTTGCAAAAGTTATTTACACAAATGTTTTGCCTGAGACCTGATTCTAGGCAGTGACCTATAAAAAGGGGCAGGGAGGAAAAATTTGGTTCTCAAGAGCAGGCTGGAAGGGGCTCTGAGCAAACTGGTCCAGTGGAAGGTTCCCTGGTCACGTCAAGGGGGTTTGAACCAGATGATCTTTAGGGTTCCTTCCAATCCAAGCCATTCCATGATTCCATCTGGAGCAAGAGATGATGTTGCAGAAACAGTGGGAGAGGGAAGGGTCACAGCAGTGACACCCTGCTGATGCCTTGGGAAGGCTGACCTGAAACAGAGACTGGACAGAGCCAGAGAATAAATTAGGTATTTATTGAAAAGCCTTCAAGATCCTCCTTGGGCAGGACAAAAGCCTGGCCAGGGCTACACCCAAGGTGGACCCAAAATGGTCACAAAATGGACAACCAGTCACGAGGTCTCACATTTTTATAAGTTTTGGTCCATTTCAATAATGGGGTTTAATTGTCCAATTACAACTTCAGGTTGTGAGGTCTCGTCCTTGTCCAGTGTTGTTTGTGCTTTTGGGCCTGAAAGTTGTCCTTGGTCTTCATCAGGAAAAGGATTTACTTTGTCTCCATACTCTGTGAAGAGCTGAGTGACACTGAATATGAGGCTCTGAACTGCACCCCTGGGCAGCACAGAATCTGAAAATATGAAAGCTAAAACTTAAGGCATCACTGCAGAGGAAGGAAGGAGGAAAGCTGTGGGTTTACATCACTTCAGGAGATGTGCAGACACATTAAAGGAGCCCCTCTCAGGGTGCTGCCCACGGCTGTGGGTCCCTCCCACGGGAGCCTCGTGAGATGCCCTGGGGGTGTGTGTGATGCTGAGTAAGGAAGCTGTGCCTCTTCATTGACTGGAGGAACTTTCTGTCCTCTGCAAGTCTTAGAAATATGCAAAGTTGTAAGAGGATGACAAAACAGTTGCTGCATTTCAGTGAAAAGTGCTTAGTTCGTTTTGTACTTGAGAGGGAAAAACAATTTTACTGCTGGTTGGAATAGCAATATCCAGTGAGATGTGCCCAGTACAGAGAGATATCCATTCTAAACTAATACAGTTTTCACATTTGTGTTGTTGGCTTGTGTGCTTTTCCAAGTACATCCTTCTAGTCTTTATTAAAACTCCAAAAAGTTGGGGGTTTTAGGGTTTTTTTTGCTTATTTGTTGTTTATATTTTGTTTGGTTGGGGTTTTGTTTGTTTGTTTGTTGGGTTGGGTTTTTTTTTTAACAGCTAATCTAGTGAAAAATTCATTTTCTCTGATTTTCTTTAGGACAAGACTGAAATAATTTTTTCCCCCAAAATAAATTAACTTGCCTGACACCTCAAGAGAATTGTGATTTTGTTAGGAATGGGCCTTGGTACTTGAAAGGGTTTATTGAGAGATATTGATGAGACGCTGAATTCCAAAATATCAGATATATTAGGTTCAGCCCTTAATATTATGCCCTTAGAGAGGGTTTTGCTCATACACCATGTTCTTTTAGCTGCTTGGTGACAATTAAAGAAGCACTATTTACTTGTTCACTTTGCAGTATAAACACAGATGTGCCATAAACATCCTCAGAATTTCTTTAGATATGAAACTAATAACAGTGAGATGGATGGGGGAATGCGCAGTGTTGGGTGTTGGAAGACAGTCACAAGTAATGTTTCCCTTTTCAGTTTAACTGCATTTTACCCCCTCTCCTAGTGCATCTTTAATCCTGGAAAAAGCAAATTAAGATAGGAGAGACATGAACTCAAGGTTTGTTGGAAGCAATTGCAAAGAGTCCCTTTGGCTTTGGGGTGCCCTGCAGCGGTTCCTGCCCACCCGTGTGTGCACCTCTCTGTGCCTGAGGTTTCTGTCCCATCCCTCCTTCTCCAGGCATGGACATCACGTTTGCCTCAGCACTGAGGGCCTGCACAAACACCTTTGAGCTGCTGGTCCTGGAATAATCAACTGTGAGAATCATGAAACCACAAAAACCCTGGTGTTGGAAAAGGCCTCCGAGATCATCAAGTCCCAGCTGTGCCCCATCCCCACCTTGTCCCCAGCCCAGAGCACTGAGTGCCACCTCCAGATGACACCTCNTGGCCAAGCTGAGCCTCCCCTGGCCCAGCCTGAGGCCGTTCCCTCTCCTCCTGTCCCTGTTCCCTGGGAGCAGAGCCCGGCCCCCCCCGGCTGTCCCCTCCTGGCAGGGACTTGTGCAGAGCCACAAGGTCCCCCCTGAGCCTCCTTTTCTCCAGGCTCAGCCCCTTGCCCAGCTCCCTCAGCCCCTCCTGGGGCTCCAGCCCCTTCCCCAGCTCCCTGCCCTGCCCTGGACACGCTCCAGCCCCTCCAGGGCTCTCCTGCAGGAGCCACAACTGGACACAGCCCTGGAGCACAGAGGGACAATCCCTGCCCTGCTCCTGCTGGACACACAATTCCTCATCCAGCCCAGGGGCCAGTGGCCTCTTGCCCACCTGGGCACCCCTGGGCTCGTGTCCAGCCCCCGGCACCAGCACCCCCAGGGCCTTTTCCACTAAGCCACTTTCCAGCCATTCTGCCCCAGCCCTTATTATGAAATTAGAGCAACTTCAAGGGGCTGAAATGGAAAAATGACAACATTCAGGGAGTTGAGGTATGTGTCAGACCACTTTAGTGAGGGTCAGATCAGGGAAGTGGCTCTTCTTAAGCTAAATTCTCTGTTTTCTCCATCCAAGATAAACACCAGACCCTTTGACACCATGAACTCAAGGCACTGCCCTGGCCAGGTGAGTTTAATCCTGTGGAGCATTTCTTCCCTGAATCAGTTCTTTGGTTCCAGCAACACAGTGTGTGGAGCAGCAAAATGCAGACATTGAACTTGAAGACGACAGATTATTTACAGAAAATGTGTGGGTGTGTGCCTGTGTGTGTTTGTCTGCAGTTTTTTGTGCTGCTGAAATGCCAGTGGCCATTTCACTGCATTTATAAACTTTGCAGAGCGTTTAAACCATCCACAGGAGAATATGGGGAGGTTTAAGAGTCAGCAAATTCATGACCTGCATGGTTCTGGATGTAGCTGGCATGGCTGATTCTCAGCCATTGTTAAATTTGCTCTCACAGTCAATACTGAAAAAAATATTCTTTTATTGCACCATTACTGTTTTCTTGGTTTTCTAGTTATTCACTTTTTGACTTCTTTGTTTTTTTTCTAGACCCTATTTTTCCCAAGAACCTCCAACCCACTTGAATTTCACAGAACTCTGATTGCCTCAAAAATATTTCAGGAGCTTTTGCTGTAAGCTTACATTTTTAAGGGGTTGTATAATACGTTTTCCCATCTTCTATGGCATCTTCAGAAAAACATGTCAGGAGAAACACACTTAACACAGTAGAATTTAATTATGCATTAAAGTGCATCAAAATCCATGTTAGTCTGTGGACCAGAATAATGGTACAAGCATCTTCACAAAGATTTGCTGGATTTTGCCCATATATGTTTCTTACAGTAGCCTGTGCTACTTCTTTGTTTTGGACATGCATGAAATCTTTATTTGTATTTCTTCAGTCACATTTACTCTGCCTGTATATAAACAAACGAGCACATCCCAGCAATGTGATTTCAATGCATTTATCTCAAAGTTTGAGATGAAAATCTGGTGACTGAAATATCCCTAAGCACTTCCAGAACAACAGACATTATTTGAGCTTGATTGCATTTTCTTCTTCCCCTTACTTTAAAGACTTGCTTGTTTTAGTGATCTGCGATTTTTTTTACTTCAGTGATAATGATTTATATTATAGAATCATTTACTGCCAGTAATGGATATGTAGGTACTTACAATCCTTTTGATCATTCTAAGCTGAAGAAATCCTCCCAGTGGAATATCAGAAGGGAAAAATCAAGTTCTAGTTTTCCATCGGTGCATCTGCCCTCACTAGGTGGTGGCCTGAGTTCAATTTGTCTAATACTGTGCAGAAAATTTGTGGCCAAAGGTAGGCTGGGACCCTGAGTTTTGGGTTTCCACCTTGCCCACAGCGAGACTGTCCCATGGAGGGGTACAAGGGTCATGTAGTTGTGTTATTTCACAAAACAGCTGTTTCAACATGAAAATGTCCTTTATTTATATGATCAAATGGGCCCAGTTTCTTAAGTGCAGAATGCCTTGTCTGCCCTTCTTTCCTCCCAAAGATGCTTTTAGGAAACGACTCCAAATTCTTGCAGTTATTTCGAGAGTGACAGCTGCAGGAAACCTTCAGCTCTGCACAAAAAATGATTGATGGTCAGTGGTGGACACCTGCACATTGTGCCCCTCTCGAAATGTATTCACTCAATCTCAGGGGCATTCATTTAATCTAAACTGCATTTTGCAAACTTGAGCACACTGCTCAAGCTGAAGGGAGGTAGGTTTGGTTTTTCTGACAGTATTCATTTGTGGGAATAGTGTACAACATGGAATGTGTATTACTAAACCTGTCTCAAAGCAGAAAGATCTGGACATTTGCTGAGGATGAGATGTACTTCCAAAGTCTCCATTCCTTAAAATGCAGGTAAAAATAGCCAAGCTCTTCCCTCACAGACACCACTTAATTTGTTCACTCTCTGTGAAAGTCATTTAGTATTTCAGGGGCTGCAGAAGCTGCAACTTGTATCTCTTTGGAGAAGAAAATTTTATCTTCTGCCTCATTATCTTCCTTCCAAGTTCATAATTTTTTTTTTTCCCCGTGCCAGGCAATATTTGCAAAGCTTCCAATCTCAAAAATTCCTTATCATTTTCACAGTGCTGTTGCTGTTTCAGGGGGCTTTTCCATTGACTCTGCCAGGCTCTCTGCATCAGGCCAATAGTGGCTATTTGTCAGTGTATCCAGGAGTTATATTGACCTGCATCATGCCAAATTTCATCAGTATGTTTGCAATTCCAGAGCTTTTTTTGGCACGACGAGCGCGTCGCGTCGTTGGCGACGCTCAGAAATTGCGGTTTCGTGGTGCTAGGAAAATAATCATAATAATACTGTATTTCCTGTCTGCTAATGGGAAACATGAAGTTCTTTTCACGAATCCATAGGCTGCTGTTCTGATGGGGGCATTTGTCTCTCTCCACCCCTCCAACCCCGCCCTAACAAAATGGATTTTCTGACATTTCTGTGACCTCTTAGAGAAAGAATTAGGTGCACAGTTACCAAGCAACAGAAAGTCAGGCAACACACTTTCAAAGCCCTCTAATTGCCCATAATGGTAAGAGCAGCATCCACGTTCACAAAAGCTTCATATTCTTGGTACTTACTCTGCTGCAGGAACTCATTTACCTTTTATTGCCAGTGTGGTGTGAAGCTGTAACCACCAAAGGAGGAGGTGGAAGTCGGGAGGCTCTGGAGCCTTGGAGCTGCTCTGCACAGAGAGGGCCATAAGGATTGTCATTTTCACAATTCATGCCTCACATTTCACTTATCCGGAATATTTTAAGTGCTTAACTCGCAGGAGAGAAGGCACATTCATCTCTACAATACTAAAACCAAAGTGAGCGCAAAAAAAACCCCCAAAAAACTTACAAAGTCTTTCAAAGATTTAAATGAGAGACCAAAGAAAGGCTTTAAAGCACAATGTATTCTGACAACTTATCCTCTAAGGATTTAAAGTGACATGTTTCATGAGTCACACAATGAAATTTCTGTGAGGGGTGGGGGAGAAATACATGAATACATGCTTGAGACTTTGAAGGATTTCAGTTTTTTTTTTCTCCTCCAGCTTGTACCCTGCATGTGAGGAGTCAAACTGCCCCCTCCTTGCATGGCATATCTGGGACACTGACTGCCACTCCTTCCTGAAGCTTTTCCAAGCTTTTCCATTTTATCCAACGGCTGTAGCAGTCTCCATCCACTTTTCACAACCCACTTTCCTTGAGGGGGATTCAGGAAGTGTTTTTCTTCAGGCACTGAGGAAAAGGCTCCTCGTGGAGACCGTCACAAGGGCACAGTCCAAGCCTTTGCCACTGGACATTTTGGCTTCCCTGTGGAGGATGGTGCTGGGACAAGTGACAGTCACTGACTCCACTCTCCTGCTGCTGTTCCTTGGGGAACAATCTCATTTCAAATCCTGGGTGGGAGAGGTTGTGTGTCTGTGCTCTGGGTGTCAGTGATCTGCTTTCTCTCTCTCCAGCAAGTTTTTGTGTTCCAAAAGGGATTCTTGGTGCTTCTGTATGTGCTTTCATTTATTTTCAAGCATACACGCATTGTTCATTAGAAACAAATGAAGCTCTAGAGCTTCCTTCTCATGGCATTTGTGCTGCAGTTAACTCTGGCAAAGTTAGTAGATATTATATTGGCATAAATGAAGGAACTTAAGATTTTTGTCCCAAAACATAAAGAAAGCTGCACTCTAAACTTGGCATTCTTAGCAAGAAAGCACCTTGCACATGAGGTGTCTCTCCTATATATATATATATGTATATATATATATATGTTCCTTTTGCTTCTGTCCTCCAGCAGAAATGAGGTTTAATGAAGAGGTATCATGGAGTGGAGGTGAAATGGTCAAGGGCTCAGCCACACAATCTGTCACAGGCTGTAGCTCCAGCCCAGAAAAGCCCCTGGGCATCCCACAGCTCTCAGAGTGTCTCACAAAATGACACAATTCTTCAAAATCAGCCAAGGATTGCCAAGGAACACTCACAGAGGGTAGGTGGGGACTCAGAATTTTGAACTTAGAGAGAATAAAAAGAAGCTGAGGTTAAAGTATCTGCATGTACATGGACATTTGAGCAGTGTTTTTCTATTTAGGGACTTTTTACTTCAACGACTGTGCAATTACCACCATTTCCAGTGGAGTTACTTTGAAAATACTATGTAGCTTCTTGTATCTGTCTAATTAACTTGTCTCACGACTGTAAGTGGAATGTACCACAATTTCCAATTTGGAAAGAACTTCTTTGGAACCATATTCTGATGACTTAAGGATATTTCTGCTATTTTCAAGTCTAAGGGTGGGCATTGTTTGGAGACACACAGTCTGGAGGCATGAGAGGAAAGTGAGAGTTATTGTGTTTGCCTAGTGCCCAAAATGAAGCTATTTTTCCTGGTTTTGGCTGGTCTGTTTTTAATAAGAATTGATCATACTGTGAATTAGAATTTCCATTAGGAAGTGCATGTTAGAAAAAGCAGAAGTTCTGGCTGAATTTGGACTTTTATTGCTGTAGGGTCCCTTAGAGCATGTTTATGCTGAGTCTTGCTGTTAACATGGAAATATAAATTGTATCCTCTTACAATTATACCAACCCCTTAAATCTTGCCCACCTTCCTATTATTATAAATTTATATATTATCAATATAATCAGCACTAGTGTTGGCAGATACATCAAGGCATAAATACCAAGACTCTTCTGTATGAGCCAGGTTGACAACTGGGAACAAGACTGGAAAAGCAATGTTGTTGTGGAAGACTGCAGAAAAGTTCCCATCCCTA
>VWZU01006912.1:0-33615 GCA_013397095.1 Sterrhoptilus dennistouni | reverse complement strand
GCTGCTGGGGGGAAGGGCCCAGGGCCATGGCCAGGCCTCGGGCCAGCTTCACCCCCACGCAAGGGGAACGGCAGAGTGTTTTACAAGCTGCTGGGGACCTGATCCAGGCCGGGAAAGGGGGCATATTCTCCTCCCCTTCCCCAGCGCAGGAGTCACCAGTCCCAGCACCTTCCTGGGAACCACCTGGCCCAGGCAGGGGCCAGCCGGGCCTGCCCCCAGGAGCCGGGGCCCGCTTACCTCTTCCAAGGCAGGGAGGAAAAAGGGAAGTTTTCCAGGATCCCAGAGGTGCATGCCTATATTTAATTGGCCAATCTGGTTGTCAATTTCAAAGTCAATCACTTAATTGGTTTTTACCATCCGTGCTAAACCAACACATTATCATATAATTATTATAGAAAATATAGAATTGGTATCTAGTTTAGGCTGTCTAAAACAAATTTAGAAAATATATCTCTAATCTACTACAATATTTTTAACATCTAGACAACTCTGATCACTTTTACATAGGCACAAAACACAAAAAAGTCACTTCACATCATCATTTACACCCATGCAACCAGGTTCCAAGTCCAGCTCAAGGTAGACACATCCTTGTGTCCCTTGATCTCTTTTTACCCTCCCCTACACTTGCTGGTGCGCGACTCCCATTACCATTAATGGCAGCCACAGCCTCATGCACAGGGTAGGACAGATCCATGAAACAAACCTCAGCATGTAGGTGAAGACGTTGCTCCTGTCTTACATTCTTTACACCAACTCCCCCTAAAATTCCCAGCTGATTTCAAGATTTTGCCACATTTTTTAAGGCATTCAGCAACTATGGCCTTATATAGCTGACAAAACTTTGGTCACTCTGTGTTTCTGAGGGTTGGAATCAGCAGGGTTCTTCAGCCTGTCCAGGGAACAATCTTAGATCTTTTTGGAGGTAAGATCTTCTAGCAAACATATGGTGTTATTGAAAGAGCTATTTCTGAGGTGCCTTCTTTCGTGCTGTTTAAGAATAAAGCAAAGTAAATGCATTTTGATAGGTTTTAAGCTCATTATACTTAAGTGTCCTGTGAATTCAGACGGAAATATTATTGGAAGGGGCATCATTGTCAGAATTATAGATGTTAAAATCTCATAAAGTTCTTCCACAGTTTTTCCATCTTATACTGGAGTACCCTAATCTACAGGTCAGTCAAGTATTACTTTTTTCACTGCGTTTCCTAATGCTTCATCTAATCTAGCTCGAAGACAGACCAAGAAATGTTGTCCAGGTTTTTGTCTATAAGGAAAAACTGCATCCTATGACATCACCTTATCCCTATGATTTTTCTCCTTATACCCATCCTACATTTTCCATTCTACACATCCATCAATGAAGGAATAATATTCATGATTTTCAGTCTTGCATTCAGTAGAATAGTAGTCATAACCAACCCCATGTGAATAATTTATTGGAAATAAATTCAACCTTTCTGTTTAGAGAGAAACATTTGCTGAGAAATGAAGTGCAGGGAGATGAATCCAGGCTTGGACCTTCAGAAACAGTCTGTCATTCCTTCATAATCAAGATTCATTTTCTTTTTTTTTTTTTAATGCTCTTGATGCAGTAAGTGGCTCTGAGTGTTTAAAAATCAAGCTGAGCTGTTTATCTTTAATGACATGGAAGTTGCACACTCCTGTTTAGGTTCCCCAGCTAGCTGAGTACAACTCATCAGGACTGGGGCTTATGTAACCAACGCAGACCTGAATATTTCAGGAATAGGTAGGAAACACAGCAGATAAGGCAGATTATAGAATAATTATAAAAAAAAATTATAAACCTCTTCCCTTCTGGACTTATTTATATATATATATATAAAATTAGGCTTCTTCAAGATTTATTAGCTGTGTGCAGTTTAATTTTATCTTGTCAGATTCAGTCTAAACAAGCATCCTCACTGTGAAGTAGCAGTCAGATTCATGTCTGTCTTGTCTGACTGTCACTTTGACAGAGCTTTGGTTGAGGGCTTTCCTGGTTATCCTATCCTCCTGCTGTGCTAAGCAGTGTGATCCCATATAGCTCCTAGTGCAAAGACTGGAGTTACTGTGAGCTTAACTCTTGTTTCCTCCCTCATCTCATGCAAGAGTTCATTTGCTCACAGGAAGAAGCTGTCAAAAAGTGCACACCCCACAGAAGCAAATGCAAGTTTAAATGGGAGTGAATAAGCACTTTGTGCTGGATTTTGTGTGATGGGGAGGGCTCTTAGGGTGAGCACAATTACTGTTCCATAAGCTACTCTCTTCAAAGCTCTTACTTTGCTTCGGTTTTATATATAAATGCAAATCCTCCTTTGTTTTCATGAAAAAATAAGCGCCCCTCATCGACCAGTCAATAGATTTTCAGTTTTACTTTGCTTGTTGGTTTTCCATTTCATTCATTTTTGTGTTGCGCCTATAACCATTTTCACATAGATAATAAATACTAACTCACAGACTTAACATGGTTACTACACAGAAAGGTGACATCAAAATGCTGTAGAAAAAAATACCCATATTTGGATTCTTTCACCACAATACTGTTGTTCAATAGGAAACTTGTAAATGAGTCTTGTTTGACAGCACTGGTATCATTCATAGAACCATAGAGTGGCCTGGGTAGGAAGGGACTTTAAAGATCATCTAATTCTAGCCCCTGCCATGGGCAGGGACACTTTCCACTATCCCAGGTTGCTACAAGCCCTGTCCAACCTGACCCTGAACACTTCCAGGGATCCAGGGGCGGCCACACATACTCTGGGCAACCTGAGCCATGGCCTCACCACCCTCAGAGGGAAGAATTTCTTCCTAATATCCAATCTAAACCCACTCTTTTTCAATAGGAAACCATTCCACTTGCACTATCACTCCAGGCCCTTGTAAATATTCTCTCTTCGTCTTTGTTGTCAGCTCCCTTCAGATACTGGAAAGCCACAAATCAGGTCACCCCAAAACTTCTCTTTTCTAGGCAGGACAGTCCCAGTTGTCTCAGCCTTTCATCACAGGGGAGATTCCAAAGGGTTTACTCTTTATGACCATTGATGGCCCTTTGTGTAAGGCCCCATTTCTCACATCCCAGTTCAATGAACGGCTTGACAAAAAAGTATTTTCCTGACTTTTCATTGTATTTTTTCTCTGTATGTGTGCAATATTCTAATCCAGCCCAGGAAAGGGTGAGTTCAGGCACAGTCAAGCAACCCCTGAGGCTGTAGATCTGTGAGCAGAGAGGCAAAGCCCAAGGCTTGAACCTAGGGCATGCTGCACAGTGGCAGCTGGGCACAAACCTGTATCTGTGTGTTCAGGAGCATGAGAAACAAGCATGTTTCTCATGGGGTGATAGAAGTCAGGCAGCAAAATGCATGGGAAAATTGCCCCTGACTCATCCAAGGCCTAAATCATTCCTGTGGCTGACACAAGGCTCTTTTGGAGGCTGTGACATCTGTTTGCAGCTTTCTAAAGTTAGGACAGCTTGAGTAGGGAGATGTTAATCCATCTATGTCCTCATGGCTGGTGTTGGGTTTGCAAAACATCTAGTTGAGAGCTTTTCAGATTAGAGGGAATATACCAAAACACAAAGAGGTTACAAAGCTGATCCTTTTGAAAATAATTGTCTTTCATTTGACTTCAGTGTCACAGAGATATTAAGCAAGATATAACTATAGAAATAGAATATTATTCCACTCCTCCTTAATAGAGAGGATTACATGGAGATGTCTGACTACAACAAACACTAGCTCCTGGCTGAAACAGAGCTTCCTCTGTTTTAGTTCTAACATCAGTTTCACATCTGTGTCATGGTCCCAGTGACTTATGTTCTCCTCTATATACAGCATAAAAAATGAGTGAAACTGCCATCTGATTGCATTTTTTCAGATACTTTGAGAAAATGGTTTGAAAAGCTGATTGTCTCCAATCTTCTCTTAATCAACAGCTCACTGAAGGAGAAGAACTCTAGGTTTTTCCTTTGCCTAATTTCTTATAGAATTATTGAGAATAAATCTACAGGGCAGTAAGAAACTTCAATGTGTTACTAAAAAAGATAAAATTCAAACACCTAAATCATAGATATTTTCAAATCACCAAACAGGAACTTGGAGAACTCCAATGGTATGTGTTGTTGCTCCAGAGATCCTGTATTTTATTGTTTTAACATGTTTCTCTTACTCATCTGGCAGTTTCTTAACATGCCTCATGTTAAATTTAAAATGTTTCTTTCCTTCGTTGGGTTTTTTTTTCTGAGCTACCCTTTGATGATGAAATATGGACCCACATAGTCAACTGTCTCTGGCTAGAAAGTGAAAGAAAGATGTTTCTTGCTAACATCTTCCCTTGTTGGCCTCTTGTGGGCTTTTCTTTAAGCTCACCTTTCATTTCTGCAGTTCCAACAGAGATGACAAATTCAGCAAGCACCAGCATCCTCAGTCATCAGGGTTTAGAGTGTGAGATTTCTGCAGTGAGTGGGGAGAGTGAAGCCTGATCAGAGTACCTCCACTCCCAACCCTCGTGATATGAATCAGGATTGCTGGCTTGAAAAACCTCTTTTCAACAGCCTGGCAGTTTCACAGCAGTGCAGTTTTCAAAATTAATTCCTTCTGGTCACACAACTGGGCCATTTCTCCCTTTTGGTTTGCATAAATTTGCCACATACCAAGACTTTACTTTTCCCCTGAGAGGCAGGAAAAGACAGAGTAACAAAACAGCCACTACTTCTTTCAGCAGGAACCTTTCAGAAGATGCAGCAGCCCCAGTCCTGTGTGTTCAGTGCAGCAAGCACTGATTCATGCTACATCTTGGCAGGTTCTCAGGAGACAAAAAAGACAGAAGAGCTTGACCATTGTTCACAGTGTTCTGCCTAAAATCGATCTAGATGTGAGTTGTCTCTTGCTTGATTGCTGTGCCATTAGGCTATGAGGCTAAAATGATGTTTGTCTTCCATGAGGTTGCCAAGGCACACCGTGCGCTGAAGCCTCTCTTAGCTGTGTCTGTCATGCAGGTGATTACTCCTGCATTAGTCAGTCTGGGTTCCTACAGAGATCTTTTGGGATGTGATTCACTTCATCCTGAAATAGACCTAAATTCATGCAAATGAATTGAGCTTCAAAAGCTTTCTTCCCACCCATCCACACTTTCCCACCATTCACTGCAAAGGGAGCCCAGGATGACCAGCTCTGGTGTTACCTTTCATGTGGTGGATGTGTAAAGCTGGATCACACTCTGGGGACACATTTTATTACACTGTGTGAGACCACATGCGCTGAGACTGTGGTTCTCTCTCTAAACATTGTTGGTAATAGCAGAGTAGGTTTTTTCAGTATAAGGTGACAGTCCCTGTGGGAGAACCCTGTTTCACTAAAAACATGGCAGCACAGCAACTTGTCATTTTAAAGGGCAGAAAAGAAGTAAATGTAAGAAGACATTCTTGAAAATGCAGTTATCTGGAGGAAGGAATGTGGAAGGCATAGGTGTCACTAAGGTTTCAATGCTAGATGAGAAAAAAAGGATTTTCATGCAAGGTCAATTTTAACTACTTTTATGGATCCCCGTTGTAAGGGACTACAAATAAGGTAGTAATCTATATTTCTATTATCAATTAAAAAATTTAGTCAAAGCAGTTAATGAAAATTAGAAAGGGGCTCATCTAATCAAAAGTTAAAAATCAGTTCAAGGGTGAAATTAATTTTGCCCTAATGCCTGTTTAACTGCTCTAATGCCTAGACTTACCAGGTCTCCCTGAGTACAATGACAACTAGCTCACACCTAGACATCTGCATTGTAGACAGCTATGTTTAGCTTAGATTGGTCTTCTTTAGGTCTTACAATATCTAAATTCCTGGTATCCATCCCAGCATGCTTATGGGCCATCAGACAGAAACGTGTTTTTCGAGCCAGTAACCATCTGACTTCTTTGAGCACCCCTCTGAGGCTGGGATGAATCACTTTGCAAGAGCGCCTGTGTCAGGAAAACCATTTTCTCAGCATGAAGGTTGTGCCTTTATTACCTCCTTTTGCAACCTGAACTACATTTTTGAGTTTATCTATATGAATAGATATTTATTTCTATGACAAGAAGTCAAGGAAAATAACTTCTTGAACAAAAAACTGCAGTCATCCATTGGATATAAACATATATTATATGTTATAACATATATAACATTATATGTTATAACATATATATTATACGTTATGTAATTTTAGTAATAAAGGTTAGACATTTGAAATCAGAACTTTTTACATATTTGAAAGTGTCTTTTGTCTTTATTGAAGCAGCTCCTTGAAATGGCCTGGCAATTGGAACAGGAGGGTGGTACTGAACAGCAGGATCTCTTGTGCGCCTAGGGGATTCTTGGTTTGGTTATGCCAAGGATCCTTGACTCAATAATATTTATATATCTGGAAATAATAATTAATATCTACATCCTCCACTGGAGAGCCTCAAATGCTTTAAGGCTTAGAGTTTGTCCAGAAAACTTAAAGTTATCTCATCCCTGGAGAGATTCAAGGCCAGGCTGGATGGGACTTGGTCAAAGGGAAGGTGTCCTTGCCATGGAAGGGGGTGAATGAGATAATATTTATAGTCCTTTCTAATCCAAATAATTTCAGGAGTCTATGATTTCTATGGTTCTGTGATTTGGAATTCATTTCACCCCATTGCACAGGAGTGTGATTTACATCAGTTTAAGTGCAGACACAAGACAAAGATGCTTCTGTTGCTCCTTGGTGCTTTGGTTCCTCTGATTTGAGTGCAGCCCTGTGTGGGATACAGGGACACCAGCACGGAGAATTTCCCTCATGACACTTCCCTCTTCTGGTGGAGATAGTTCAGACTACTACTCCCTGCAGGTAGTTTTACTGTAAAATCTCCAGTCTTCTGGACATTTTTTTCCTTCTAAGAGGGTTCATAAGTTATTCCTGAGAATGGAACTAACAAATGCCTGTTATACAGATAGAGAGACTGAGACAAATCGTTTAGGAACTTGTCCAAACTGAAGGTTTTGATGACTTGGTTCATAAAAAGCCCCAGTCTCCTTCTTCTTCTACTGCTTTTTTATCGTCTCCAGATAAACCTTTTTTTGCTCATCAGACATAAGTGTTCTTTTTACCTTTCTCTTCATTTTTGACCTGTATTTGAAGACAGAACTGTAGAGAATGATAGATTCTTCTTATCCTGGTAACTTTTATGGAAAGGAGGGCATTTCATCATGGCCTACCTGACAGGTGATTCAAGGTTTCATCTCAACATTTCTGAAGAAGAAAAAAGTAAAATAGAAAAGAGGGTTTTAGGGTTTTTTCACTTACATTCAGGTGTTTGCAGCAGAAGCAGGAAGCAACAAATATTCAAGCAGAGATTTCAGGAACGCTCTTCTTTTGGTTTTTTTTTTTCTCAATATTAATGATAACTTGCACTTTCTACCATAATTATTATCTTAAAAGTCTTTTGGCTTTGAAGAGCTTGTGAAGAAATATAATGTGAAGATGTCTATTATCTTATAAATTATCTTTCATTTCTTTTCCTTTTCCTTTTCCTTTTTCTTTTCCTTTTCCTTTTCCTTTTTTTTTCTTTTTCCTTTTCTTTTTCCTTTTCCTTTTCCTTTTCCTTTTCCGATACTCAATGCTGTAAATTAAACTGCCTGAGTTGGCTTTGTGTTTCTTTGCATACACAGCAAGGATAACTACACATCAAATTTATGAGCATCGTGCACATGTTGCTATGACAACCCCTCTAGCCGCTGTACACCAAATAACCTTGTCATGTGAACATTTATCACAGGCACATCAAGTGCAGCATTGCTCGGTGTAGTTCTTTGGATAAACAGCAGGCTTTTTTACTGAATAATAATTGGTCATGGCCTTTTCTGCTGTGAGTCAAAATTAATAAACTTCTAGATTTAAAATTAACCATTGACAGGACATAATCTGAGCACCATTCTTCATGGCTGTGGTACTCAGAGAGAGGAAACTTTGCAAGGAGCACTACTCCTTCTCAGGAAAACTGTGGATTGTTATTTTATTGCCATTATAACCTAGCAAAACCCATATATAAAATGACAGGCTATTTCTGTGTGGGCATAGAACATATTAGCGGGCTGTAAATGAAATGTGAATTTTAACTATTGAATAATTTGTGGGAAATAAAGCTTACTTCTCTTCTCTCTCTCTCTTTTTTTTTTTTTTAAGGAACTTCTAAAGCCAGAGCCACATTCTAATTCTTCACACCCACCTTTAGTGATATTTTTAGGGGAAATTTGCAGGCTGAACACCTGGTCCTTCAGTAGACCAGTTGAAAGGGTTTCTTAGGCATTTGAACTCCTCCCTGTGCACCCACATTTCAAAGAAAATACAAGAATTTAACTATGTTTTTAATTTATGATTTCAGAGGGTAAGATTATGCATGAGGGACTAGTGAGCTGTGTAAATTACTACAGCAATTTTTATGCAACACTATAAACATCATTACATCATCGGCAAACTCCCGCTCACGCATACGAGTAGATATAGATATAGATATAGATAGATAGATCCAGATATATTTAGATATTTGTTCCAGAAGAAATAATATCTTGAGTTGTATGTATAGAAATTCTAGAAATCTTCCATCTCCAGTGTAGCCCTCATACCTAATGCTGCTGTAGGGCTTTTTAACCATGTTGTCTTAAATGCCCAAATCAGTAAAGAGCTTTGTAAGCAAGTCTGCAAAATAGCAACGGCAGAGCAAGCAAATATCAGCAATGGTCTTTCTTTCTCTAATAGGTAGGATTAGTTGAAATAATGCATGGTCTTGCCCATAGGTGTGTTTTTAAATCATGTTTCATTGTACTACAGGTTCTCATAACCACCACACCCAAACTAAAACTTGCTTGACTTGTTGGGAAGATCGCTGTGGGTTTAAAATGGGCGCCGTCAGGAAATAGGCACCATCTTTAACCAATGTTAATTGTTTGTTGCAGAATGAGTTGCACTTTTCCCCATACATTTCTACTTTATCCCTAACTTGCAAGCTGAGATAGAGACATACACATCCCAGATGGCAATATTCAGTTACATGTATTTTTGCTGTATAACTTCAAATCCAGATCAAGTGCTTTGTGGGAAGTTATTTGGCCAACTACAAGGGTTTTGTCTTAAACTAGGCATTATAAGGCAGTATTTTCTGCCTGTAAGAGATGCAAAATGTCAGATTAGATCATTTAATCTTACAGATTAACCACACAGCCCTCTCTTTATATTTTTTACATCTCTTGAGGTGTAGGTTTCTGGATACAATTTGTGAGCACTAAATGCTAGCTTTGTGATTTCTTTGTGAAGAGTGCCTTCCTCTCCATCAATATCCATAAACCACTGGCTGAAAAAATAGGCTGGATTTTGTGCACAAATCCACTGATCTTTTGGACTAATTTTATTATTTTTTGACAGCCTACATGAGGCCTTGCTAAATTCTCTGTTTAATATTTGCAGAGACCTTCAGGGAATTAGATACATAGCTCACCTTCTGTTGAGACTATCAACCTTCACACATTCCTTCCCTTGCAATACTCAAAATTTACCTTATTAATAACCAGGTATGGAGGAAAAATAAATACTAGCTTATATATCCAAAGGTAGATTCCACTTATTAAGCAAATCAGTATGTGTAGGGAAAAAATCATGGGATTATTTAATTTTATAAGGCAGTTGATTTCTGAGTTCCCACTCTGTTGTATGTGCAGTAGTCATAAATGTACAGCTGATGTACATAATCAAGGTTGAAGATGAATCCTCATGGGGACAGCTGTGCGTCAAACACCTTGTTTTGTTATACTTCTGTAGCTTCTGAATAGATGAGTCAGCTGCTGTAGCTTCTCACTTGGTCTTCACCTTTTCATCACCCCTTGTTCTAAAAGGCAAAGGGGCTGTTCAAACAAGGAATCACTTGTAGGAGGCACACTAGAATGAAGTTCTTAATCTGTTGAATGCATTTGCCAGAGCTGGTGACGGGCTGTTTCAAGTGCAACAGTCATTGCTCATGCACTCTGATTCTTCAGAAACTCTGTCCAAGAGGACTGTGAGGTATCCGTGACTTACACACTCAACTGGGAAAGAGGTCTTTTGCTCTGTGAAAAGAATTGAAGAGATGTCTATGGTTTAGAAGTTTAACTAAAAATGTTCCTATGAAACATCAGGCTATATCATATACGAAAAATACATGTTCTTTTTAATCTGCCTGTCTAGCTTTTCTTACAGCAGCTATTCCAATTCCAAAACCATTAAGTTAAACCCTTTTTTTTTTTTTTTCATTAAAGATGATTTTTTTTTCTTTAACAGAATTTTTACATTATGAAGGAGACCTCAGAAAAAAACAAGTGAAGTGTGCTAGGGTTGTGAGGCCCTGGCACAGGTTGCCCAGAGGAGCTGTAGTCGCCCCATCCCTAGCAGTGTCCAAGGCCAGGTTGGATGGTCCTTGGAGCCACCTGGGATAGTGAAAGGTGTCCCTGCCCATGGCCAGGGGTTAGAATTAGATGATTTTCAAGGTTCCTTTCAACCCAAACCATTCTGTAATTTTATAGTTCTGTGTGTCTATGGTTCTATCAAAATGTGCTTATTTAATGCACAAATGGCAGGGCAAAACCGCCAGCAGAAATTTTGTCCCTGTGGCCTTTTTTTTATGAGAATAGCAATTAGGTTAATTCTGATCATATTTTTCTGATTGCGATGAGTAGCATCTGGACATGAAAGTGTTGCCTTTTGCCCCACCTGGAAATGAAACTCAAGATAATTTTAATATTAATATATTTTAAATATAATTTTAATATTTATATTACCTCCTGGTAATATAAAAAAGGATCTTCAATTAAGACCTCCAGGAACAGTTATGGAAAGATGTCCACAAAAGCCCATCCCCTCACCCCCTCCCCCCAGGGTTGAGTACAAATTTATAGGTTTTAGAAAATTTGCATAATTGATAAAAACCACCAATTAAGAGGACAAGTGGTGATGTAATATCCCCCCAGGTCAAGCCCCTTCTCTGGAGCCCCCCCTTCAGCACTAGTTGTACTTTGTCCATGAAATGTGTCGAAGAATTATTCTTAGCCTTGGTTCCCCAGAAGTGCCAATATAGCATGAGGCCTCGTACTTCCTTGGGTTTGAAGCCCTGGAATTTGTTTTGTCTTTGTGCTTAGGGAAAGGCCATGGAAAAGTATTGGGAAAACTAGCTACTAATACAATAGGTGAGAGTTACAAATATATGTGTGAAGAATACAGAGAACATATAAAAGAATAAAAGGCAAAACCCAAACAGCATGAAAAGAGATCCAATTTCTGTTCCCAGGACAAATAGAAAAAATGTCATAACATTGGGCAGCTGCATGGCTTTCCACTATTATCAGATAAAAATTCCCAAAATGAAATTTAAATATCAAGACCACCAAATCCAGACTCATGTCTAAGCTTAGAAACTAATTCTGAAGGAAGGTTGAGCTATTTTTGTAGGCTTGGCTGACTCAATACTTTGCTTATATTATTGAGTTGATTTTCATAGACTGAAATGATTCTTGGGTTAACTACAGAATCATACTTTTTAATGTTTTTTTGATGGGTGTTGAATGCATGCTGTTCCGTGGCACTTTCACAAAAACTTTGAAACTTCTTGAGTATTGTGTGCCAAAGCCAGGCTCCGTCACAGAGGTCAAGCTGTGGGAAAACAGTGTTCCTACCTCTAGCTGCCATGACCCATCACCAGCCCACAGAGCTAACAAGAAGCTAGCAGCCTTCAGAGTGTTGAGCAGAACTCTGAAGCTGAAAAACTCACAGAATTTTTGAGGTTTGTTTACAATTCTCACTGCTAAGCTTATTAAGAGTTCTGGCCACAGGGATACAAATGGAGATGAAATTATATTTTTTCTTCAGTAATGGGGAGAGCACTGCTACTTTTCCAGGAAAATTTATACTGAAATTCTTAGCCATGTTAAATACTTCCTGGATTTTTACAATGTCACCTTTTTTTCTTGATTGTCATAGCATTCATACGTCACATCATCACATCCTTCTAGAAAACTAGTTATTTCCATTGGTGGGTGAAGCTCTAAAGAAACTGTATGTGTGTTCTCTGGAAGTCTCTCTTAGAAAATGGTCTTGAATGGATGCTCTGACTTGAAGAAAAACTAAAAATGCATAATTAAAACCTGCAAAGACTAAAAATAAAATGAAAAAAAATTAGTAGAATGGACTATAAGAAATTCTTCATATTGCAGTGCTTAGACAGTGACCAAATTTTAAGGAAAAATTTTATACTGAGATTTAGAAACAAAAAGTATTTATTTGAAGGAAATTTTCTGGCCTGAAGTAGTTCATCCTATATCTTATTTTCTAGAGTTCTGATTTATAACAATCTTTATCAAAGGCTATAATTTTCTAGTTTGTTTGACAAACTGAATAAAAATAGTATTAAAAATGTTTTCCAATCTGAGATAATATGGACCTTTACGCCTTCTGAAATGATCCCAAATTCTTGGAATACACAGCCATTTTCTAGTTTATTGCTGCACTTGAAAGATTTTTTCTCACCTGGTCTTGTGAAGCCTTAGCTCAGCTAGGAGCTGTTTCCAGATAGGAAATGTGACACATGGAGTAAAATTGAGATAATTAAGAAGAAAGCACAGCTCTAACATGAGCTTATACATGAGCTTGGGAAAGAGCACTATGATCACCTGGTGATGCAAGTTATTTTGGAGTAAATCTGATGCTATCTTAATGACCTCAGGAAAACATCAGTAGCAACTAGAGAAGAAGCTGACCTTTTCATGACTTAGTGAGAGTATTTCAGAACCAGAGATAAACACCTAGAAGTGTATGCAGGTGAGACTAACAGAAAAACACACATCTGGGGAAAGATGGATAGGAAGCAAAGGATGCTGAGCCTGACATGGTAACTTCATACTTGGAGTTCCATTGCTTGACTTAAAACTGATTTTACAAGTCACACTGTGCTTATTGTCAGTTTAAACATGCCAAAGAACCATTCGTTCTTCTGTCAAAATTACCAAAGAATCTATGTAAACTATTGGGATTTTCCCTGTTTTAGGTACAAGACATGGTTTTCAGGAAAAGGGACAAGGCTGGAAGCAAAAGCCTCTGGAAATGTACCAGAGTCTGAACTGACAAAGTATCCAGTCGCAAAGCCATCAATAAGGTCAAAGCATTGCTGATGGGGAAATAAGTGATGTATTGCTGCTCATCTGGTGAGCAGTAGCAGATGTGAGGGCCTTGCAGGTCATCTTCCTAGGCATGGAGAAATCAGCACTGAAAATGCTTGCTACATGGATGCATCATGCTGGGCAAGCTCCATTGTTTACCTTCTATCCAACAGCCTGGAGCAGAGACATGGACATGCAGAATATAGCCATCCTCTCCCTAAAGGTCCTCAAGCTGTAAGGTTTATTTCTAAATTGTCTCAAAACCAACTGTCATTAGGCAGAAAACAAACTCTTTTGTTTCTGTTCCCTTAAAACACTGTATAATAATACTGAAACCAAACCCATTTTTGAGTCCAAACTGTAATTCTGCAATGAAAGATATTGCAGGACTAACTAGGAACATTAATGGTTAGGTCAGCTCATGTTCTAGCATTTGCCACACCCCATGGCCTCAAGGACCAAGATTTGTTGCTGTAGTCTGTAAAAATTATTTCTCTTTTCTTTTTAAATTTTATTATACAAGAATATCATTGTATTCCCTACAATGTTCAACAGATATATTGATGGATACATATAGGTTATACCTCTTTCTCCTCCTAATGATTTCAGCTCTCTCTCTTATATTCTTACTCTCACCAATTAATCAGCTCCCCGGTTTTCTCTCATAAACCAGAAAGAATAGTCCTGTCCATGAGTGTCCTGTCTTCAATGACCAGGTAATATTTCAAAAAATATTAGTAAAAAATCTAAGGTCTCTCTTACAAAAAATTTCAGTAGAAATTCATCTCTTCACAATTCTTTTTGCTTTTGAGAAATGTCATAATAATTTTGGAGCCCCACTTTTTAATTTTGATCATTGACTACACTATTGGAACAATCTGTTTCATCCTGTACCAATGTGAAGACACAACACAGCAAGAATGAGCCGATTTTGGAATGGTGCTTATGAACAATAAGAGACTGATGGATGTGTCCACTCTGTGACTCACTTCCTTGCTAATTTCCATGCATCCCTTATGGAGGCTTCCAGGATGAAGGTTGTCATTGAGATTTTTTTACTGCTGGCAGCTACAGCTGAGTTGCAAATTACATAGCTCAAGCTGGGGCTGTTCTTTCAAGACCTTGGCCACAGAGCAAGGCAGGCCAAGGAAGAGAAAGTTGAAAAATTGATTAAAAGATCTCAGATCTCCTTCTCTGTTCAAACTCTCCCATAGAATTGTGAGAAACTTCCCACCACCTTTCCCAGCTCTGGCAGGTGTTTCCTATGGGGACATTTTGATGCCATCAGATGGAAGAACAACTGAAAGGCAAGAATGGGTGTCTTATATCTCGGTGGAAGGGAAAATGCCCTAAGAGAAAGCAAGTTGTCATCACACTGTGGCCTTTGTCTGTTCTGGTTAGAACGAGCTGAAAATTTGTCATGTAACCAATTTATTTCCTATTGAAAACACTGGTTTATTACAATTGAATTGTGTGGACTGGGAAGATGGTTTCACTGGGGGCTTTGACATAGAGGGAGAAGATAAGTTGATCTTAAAAGTTGTCAAATGTCAAAAATTAATTTTTGACCTTTTTTAATATTAAAAAATTAATTTTCTTACATTGTCTTGACAAGGGAAGGCTTTCTTACACAAGCAGTACCAGAGGACTGTGAAAAGGGATGAAATTATGGGGGGCAAATAACAGTGTTACCATAAAGCTGCAAATGTAGGTTTGTTTCTCTCCTGCATAGGGAAACCTATTGTCATTTCAGGGTGGTTTAAACTGAGTGAAGTATGAAAACTACTGTGTCTTAGAGCCAGAGGAGACCTCCAGAGTCCACAGCTTTGTTCAGTTGTACTTTTGTGGCTATGAGTTATCCACGTTAAGATAATTGCCCGTCTTAAGAAAATCAAGTGTGGTTTGATTTGCTCTTAGTTGCCCAGCAGGTAGCAAGAACATGCCACAGCATTTTTTAGGACCTCAAGGTAATTCATTCTCATAAACACAGGGGAAAGGAAACTGCCTTAACCCCAAGTACAGTAAAAAGCAGAATTTTGGGTAGTGACTCATTTAGCCACACAAGTCCCGAATGGTTTCGCATGTCAGTTTTGTGGCACATTGACTCTGTCCCTTCTGGATAAGAGTTCAGTGTACTGCAGGAGGTCAAAATCACAAGAAATACATAGGTCTCGGAGACAAAAGTTTGCAAAGTTACCAAGGGGGAAAAAAAAAAAAATGCCTGCATATTGGTTTAGAGACCAAACTACTTAAAACAAATATCCTAATCCCACGGAAATTATATGGTCCAGTCTGGAAAAAAACAGATTGTTTCCACTGTGGTATAGGGAAAGGTCCTTCTTAAGCCTTCTCCTCCCAAAAAATGATCTTTCAAAGTGTATTTCATCTTCTAAAGCAAAAGCCACTCCCTTCCTTTCATCTTTTTTTTTTCATTTGTTTACCTCTAATCTAACATTGAACTGAACACAATTGCAGCATGCAGGTGGATTTCTGATCCAAATAGCTTCACTTTCGGCAGTCGAGATTATATTTTTTAATCTGCACAACTTTTGGAAATTCTCTACATCTCTGCTTATAGATGCCTTCATTTTGTTAAAATATAGTATTGCATTTAATTCAATGTTTTTGAAGGCTCAAAGAATTTCAGTAGGTGCAGAAGCAGCTTGTGACACTTGTCTGTTCATGCAAGCCTTTCAGATTTTTTGTTACTGCAGTGAGAGTCACTGTTTTGCTCCCTCAACAGCTGTTTTCAAGATCTTCTTAAGGTTCTGTACATTTTTTGTTCTTCACTTCTCCTGCAGAAATATTAAGAAAGGAATGTTTTCAGTGAGCTGCCTGGGAGGGGCAGAACACCTGCAGATTTTCCTTAGACCCCATTGATTTTGCATGGGAAAACTTACAAAGTATTGAACTCTCTAAAGTTCGCACAGATTTGGTGGTGGGTTGACTTGATATTGAAGAAAGTATTCCTTGGTGTAAGGAATAATGACAAATCCACAATTTCTTTCATGCCTTACTCTGATATTGCATGAACGGCAGCAGACTTCTCAAGCTGTGGATGATGTGAGCAATTCCTTTAGCAAGCATAGGTTTATATTTCAGAAGTGTAAGTCCCTGTGTCCTGCTGATCTGAGTGACTTGTGCCCTGCAGGATTCTGCAGGATGAAGGATGAACATCTCCCTCACCAATGGTTGTTCATTGGTTTGTAGTCTTGGGATTTGCTTTTCCTCAGCTCTATGCAGTTACAGCCATGATGCAGATCTCATACACAAGTCCTCTGCTTCGTCCTTGTATCATTATTGATCTGGCAGCAGCATACATTTCAGGTTTTTAGTCTTTCTTTTCTCAAAGGATTTCCTAGTCTATCAGGTGACTAACATCCTCATAGACAAGCTAGCATGGAAGATAGCAGTGGATTCTTTAAAAGGCTGCTTTAAAACAAACAAAAATCAGTCTTGCCAGCGCTTGTTTTAAAGGAGATGAGTGTTTGATCCCAGAGAATAACAAGGAACAGAAGATGGTTTCCCATTTTATCATGAAATCCTGAAGTCAAATGGCTGATGATGTCTAAAAAAACCAGAAGATGAATCTGTGAACATTGACTACTCAGGACAGAAATAGCAAGCCCAGAGCAATTCAGAGGGTTTTATTTCTTAAAGCCTTTTAAATGTTATAGTTCATTTATGTTCTAATATAATTAAATATGTGATAATGTTCTTAATTGCAGTCTTCAGAGTAATTCCTGCCCTTTCTAAAGAAGTATCCCTTTGCTAGAAAAATGATTAATGAAGAATTATAATTTAGAAGAGATTGTCATAGCCTTCAATCTGATGTGCGTAACACCAGACCACAAAACCTTGTAGCTATGTCTGCACCAGGCACTTAATTGAGTTTAAATAATAGTTTATCTTCAGCTCATTTTCAAGTGACAGAAAGTCTTCCATATACTCAGTTAAACTGTTTCAATGGTTAATTATCTTCACAGTTTAAAATGTACAATGCATTCCTACTCTGGGTTCACAGTAGCTTTGTTTCAGACTACCAAGTCTCATTAAGCTTTACTCCCCATAATTTAAAAATTGTCTGTTTTCTAAAATCTCCTCCTAACACAGATATTTGTAGACCATGACCAATTCATCTCTTACTATACTCCTGGATAAACTGGATAGATTGGACTTCTCTAAATTTTTCATGGTGAGACAGGGTTTTCCTGCTCCAATTCATGCTTGTAATGTTTCTCTGATTGCTTTTGGACTCACACATAGCCTCTTTTAAAGTGTAGAAACCAGAACTAAGATGCCATCTTCCTTACCAAGGAACATTGCTTCCCTTCTTTGTTTGATAATTCCCCTACTTAGATGTTCAGGGCTGCATTTGCCCTCTTAATAACAACATTGGGTACTTATACACACTTGAACCTACATGCCCACGATCTTTTTTTAGCAAGACACCTGCTTCTTTTGTGGTGTCCATGTAGCCTTCTGTTCCAGAATGTAGTCATCTCAGCAAAGCATTTCTCTTATCTAATATTGGTGGAGGGCAGGTTAGATGGGATTTTGGGAAGAAGTTCTTCACTGGGAAGGTGGGGAGGCCCTGGCACAGGTTGCCCAGAGCAGCTATGGCTGCCCCATCCCTGGAAGTGTCCAGTCCAAGGTTGGACAGGGCTTGGAGCAACCTGGGATAGTATCCCTGACAATGACAGGGGATGACAATGACAGGATACCTGGAAGGTATCCCTGACAATGGCAGGGCTGTGAAACTAAGTTTAAAATCCCTTTCAACACCAACCATTCCATGATTTTTGGATGCTTTATTCTTAAGTGTCCATTTTATGCCGTTTTATGGGTTCTGAAAAAACTTGCAATCACATACTGCCTGTAGAATTATTGCTCCTTTATGTCAAGGGCTGTGTACCAGAGAAGCCAGTAATTACCTGAGACTTATTGTCCTGAATCATTTCTCAGCCAGCAGCTGCAGCATCTCAGACAGGCACTTGGACATACTTGAGATTCTTCTCAGATAATGCTCTCACATCCTCTGAGGTCGCCTCTCATTCCAGCACTTTCACAAGGAAGTGTGCCCGCAGAGCACTCTGAGTGCTGTCATACCCCACCTGGCTTTCAAAAGCTTCCAGTTCACTGCAGACACCCGTTGTAAGAAAGCAGCAGGAGGCAAGATCAGTAACATAAGTCACCCTCTGATTTCCTCTTTGTCTCCCTAAAGAGATCATTCTTGCCAAGAAAAGTACTTTGTGTGAGCTGAGTATTTACTGCTCTTTCAAGATCCAATTCTACTTCAGCTGACCCCATTTACATGCTCCTTCTCATACCCACTTATCTGGCAAATTTCCCAAATTCTGTTGCAGGAGAATAAAGTGATTGGTTCCACTTGACTGTGCAATTGTTGGAAATCTGCAAAAATGCACGCAGCAGTGGACAAAAGAGAGGGCGAGAAGAGAACTGAGGTTCAGAACATTTCATGAAAGGCCTCCACCACTTAGTGTTATTACCAACTCTACAACCTGAGGCAATTTATTAAGAGTTTGGAAAAGCGGCTCAAAGAGCTGGATGTGGAGATTTCCATTAGAAACAGATGACTACTTTAAAGGTTGCAATTGGATTCTAAAGAACAGGCTAGATGAAAATTGTGAGGTGAATAGCTACTGAATACTGTGGGCTGGGGGAAGGGAAGAAAATTGCCACCTACTTGAAATAAATGGTTCTTCTAAAATAATGGGGTTTAAACTTTAAAATTGTTTTGTTCTGTGACATGCAGAACGATGTATTTATAGTTATTTTCAACTTCTCCAAACAGGGAACATTTGCCTGGGAAATAATTTTCATATAAAATATGACAATGTAATTATCCTCTCTGGTATTTTCTAGCTTTTGATGCTTTATTTATAATAATCTTTCATATTTTTCAGCAGTTTTATCTATCTATATGAATTCCATCTGTGCTACAAGACAAAGAGGGCATTAAAAGGAACTGACTCGCTCCCTCCCTCTTTCCATTAACTTTTCCTTTAAATTGATGAAATGAATGCTTGCCAGAAATAAAAAAGGTTATGATTGCTAATATTACTAATAGTAATTATGTTGATAGGGAGTTACCCCAAAAGCATGATTTTCAAGAGTCATATCTGGAGATGATGGAGTGGGTTTTTTGTTCTCTTGCAGGTTATTTTACAGTGGAGATTTAATCCTGTGGGGTAGAGGAATATTCTTTTCTGTACACTCGCATTTACCCCATGTACCTGGCTCCCACAGACTTTGGTTACTTGCAGTGTCAATGATTTAGTAATTCCATGGAGCCTGCTGTTCCTCTTCAGCCCCACTGGATGCAAGTCAAAATGTCCAGTGACATCAAACATTCTCAAGGCACATTTCATGAATGTGAACCTTGAATCAACACTTTCTGGTAGAGAACTCTTGGAATCATAAACCCATGGAATAATTAATGTTGGAAAAGCCTTCTAATGTTGAGTCCATTAATCTAACACTGCCAGCTCAACCACTGAACTATGTCCCCAAGTGCCACATCTACACATTTTTTTAACACTTCCAGTGACAATTCTTCTGGACAATACTTGATCAGCTTAAGTACACAGCTTGTCTTCCTGTTTCATGTCCTGCCCCCTCAGGGTTGGTAAAAAATATTCAGATTACTGATTATTTCCAAAGCTCCTCCTTTATTAAGTAGCATAAATCCTATCTGCTCAGAAGTGGGGTCTCAGCAGTAAAATACTAATATCCTCATCACTGAGAATATGCAGGTCTGTGTCAAAAAGGCTGAAAAGTGAGATTTTGGGTTGTGGGATGGAAAGACAAGAAGAAGTCTCCTGCCTGGTTGACAGATAATTGCATAGAAAGGATAAAGGATGGGCTAAAGGAAGACTATTTGATACAATTTTTTAGTTTTTTCACTAATCAAATCAAATTCTTACCCTCAATGCAAATTTCCAGTCAGCTTGAAGGCCGAGGACAGGGTGGTATAATTAGCCATGTCTCACTTATTTGAGTTCCTAGTGATAATGATGCTCGACAGGATCATTTAATATGTCCCTGTTACACCTCATTTTCACCACATTTAAGTAATTCATGATCCTGCTAGAATGGCTGCAGGAGCTATGTTCATTTAAGTACAAATGGAAGAAGGTGGAAAAGGGGACATAATCTGGGATGCCTTCCAGAAAGCCATAGCCACTAAATTGAGGTGCCAAAATTAGGAGTGCAGCCACTGGGAGCTCCTTTTTGTTTACAGTGACAAGGAGAAAGCAGGTGCTCCTGCTCTGATGGCAATTCAGAAATTGGATGGGTTGCTTTCCCTTTTTTTACCTCTTCAACTCAAAAAGCAAATTCTGGCTAAATATCTTCAAATTCCTGTTACTCAAAATAGAAAAACACCAGAGAGGGCAGCTGTTGGCATGAACTTGGAAGTATATGCTCATGAAAAATAGAGTTCCTGACTTCTCTCCCAGCCCCAATAATTCCTTTAAACAAGTTTATTAAAGGTATTTTTGATTTCACCTTTCCTTTCTTTTCACCACTCTAGACTTATCCATCACACATGAACCACAATTTCAGTAGAAAAACACATAAAAATATCATTGGAAGCTAGACTTTCTGGTAGATTTGTTACTAATTTAGCTAAATCAATAGGCAAAGAGGCCAAAAAAAACAAGATTACCCAAAATGATACATCCTGATGAAGATGGAGAGAGGCAATGAAGAAATCATAGCAAGCCAAAATATCTTTGATTGGTGACAAAAGAGTCTCATACCTCTTTAAAGCATTCTTGTTTACCTGAGGTTTATTTTCCTGGAAGGTTTAGCAAAATATAATCCATCACCCAAAATGTATGAATATTGCCATGCAATCATTGTTGCCTTTCTTTTTCCATCAGTTCTTTTACTGAAATAGACTGAATCTGATGAGTGGAAAGCACATTTTTTAAAAACTTTTTTTTTCCCACCCACACTCAGCAGAAAAAGGATGCTGGGGAGGTAATCTGTGTGTCTGAAGTTATAAAAAGCTGAAATATCATTTATAGCAGCATTTGCATCATCTGGAGCTTGCAGGAGGAAAAGGATAAAACTATAGGGCTGCATTGGGCGGCAAAGGAAAAAATCCTAACTCTACTACTACATGCCCTTCACAACATGGACAGGTTTCCTGTATCTGAGCCAAATACTCGACCTCACTTTTACCACTCACATCCTTAGTCATGATTTTCATCAAACTTTCTTCTCCTAGCTGATGATCTGAAGAGATTGATTGCTGGATGAAAAATGAAAGGCATAAATTATGCCAGTAGCCACAATTTTGCAGTTTGCTGCCTGAAAACCCAAACACTGGGCCTGTTTTGCAACTCTTCCTCTAGAGAAAAAAGAGTGAGAATCATGCTTGGTGTGTTAGCTCCCACTGGCCCTGGAAACCTGACTCTGTAGTGAAAACCGGTTGGGAATTTTGTGACTTCAATAGAAAATTCTAGCTTCTAAAACTAAGTCTATTCATTTTCAAAAATTTTTCGGTCCCCAAATGGATTTTTTTTGTTTCAAAGGGAAAAACCTGATCAAGACCACTAGATAGAAATTACATGATCAGCTGGAAGAAACCACCAGTTTCTGGAATATTTCTAATATCTGGAATTAATTTTTGATTAAAAAATAATATTGAAACTAAAAGGAAGAAAGGAAAACCAAAAAATGGGTCAAATACGTAGTTTGAAAACTAGGAGTCAACACTGCATATCTCCAGCTATGAAAGCAGCTGACCTTGATGGGGATGTTCCCAATCTTTCCTGATCATTTTCCAGAATGAAGAGGTCTATAGGAAAGCTCTCCCTCCACTAAAAGCAGGGCAGCTGGAAAGGAAAAGGATGTTGCACCCGTCTCCTCCACACAGAACTGCAAAACTGAGATAGATATACCCTCGTCTACTGCAGGCAAGCACCTCTTGGCATTGATCTTAACTTAGCTTTTGGGTTTGTCTTCCTTAAAAACCTTGGAATTTCCCCACGTGAAAACAGAAAAAAAGGAATTATCAGATTTCTAGTGAAGCAGAGAGGTTTTTTCCAGCTTGGTCTGTTTGAAAACTGATTATACCCCATAGGGTATTACTCAGCACATCTGAATTTAACCCAGAGTAGAAGTTTCATATCCCCAGATGCTACAAAAACTCAGAGGGAAAAGTGAGAGGCTGCCTCAGAAAAGATTTCAGATCAGAAGCTGATAATCAGACAGGGTTAAAAAGTCTATAATTAGAAGAGATAAATGTCCATTAGAAATGTATTCTCTTTAGGGTCAGAAACCATGAGGAAAAGGGAGGAGGAAAGAAGTGGGTAGGTGTCAAGTTCTGGTTTTGTCATGCAGATTCAACACCGGTGATGACATATCCCAGAGAAACATGTCTAAACAGCACTTTTTACCAAGGAATGAACAGAACTGAAAAGACCAGAGGATGAGGATTAATTCTGTGAGTTCAACTCTCCATGGTTGAGGCCCTTAGATCAAAAAAGGTAATATGACTGGCCAAGGGAAAGAAAGGCAAGGCAGGTGTGAAGAGTCAACGAGCAGGAAAATAAATTCTGCTGATTTCTGTAGTATGCAATTCACATCCTGATATAAATACATGCTAACAACCTCCTGCCCCTTGGAGAATGTTAAGCAGACTGTAAAGAAAAAAATGTATGGTCAGCAGTACTTCAAAGACCTTACTCAGAAGAACACACTAAAATGTGGAAGAGCAAGAATTCGAATCCACAGCCTTGAACAAAACTGTGTCAACGTTGTGTAGCACCTCAAAAAGGGACATTTCAGTCAGGCTTAAACTCAAGCATGAACTTTTATCAGCATTCAAGACCAGCTACTAAAAACTGTACTTATTGCAGATCTGCAATAAAAAGAAGAAGAAAAAAAAAAAGCCAGTTAGATATAAAAATTTGGTAACTCAAGAAACTCGTTTGCTGAGAAAAGGATTCTTCTAATAAAAATCAATTTTCCTAAACTCAATTTTCTCAAAATCACAAACTATAAAATCATTTGTGGTTCTTTAATAGAAATAAAGGTTTACCTGGCTGTGTAAATGCCAAATAATTTTACTCAGGAAAGAAATATTGACTACAAATTCCAGCACAACATAACCCACATAATATTCAGCCACATAATCCACCATCCAAGTCTTAACCCAACACCACTCCAAACCTGATTTTTTCCTTTTAAATACTAAAACCACTGTTGTAGAAAAGAAATCCACTGTTGGGCAATTTTTTCTCTCGTCACATGCATTTCAGCTACAAAGTAGTCAGCAGCACTTAGACATTAGAAGGACTCCAGAGAAAGTTAATACAGATGATTAGCCCTAAAGGGGCCATAAGATGATGAGAAGCTGAGTGAATTAAATTTATTTCCCTTAGTGTGAATTGGTGAAGTTATATTGAGGTTTACAACATTAGTGTTCAGAGATCTCACTGAATCTGTGTAATGGGAGGAATGTGGTGGGATTAGTTTGGAAAGACAGCAAATTTCAGGAGGGAGGGAGAAGAGGATATATGAGGTCCTTTTATTCCATTTTTCTTTTCCACTGCTAGCTGATTAAGGAAAGCAAGGGCATCTAGGATTCTACATTTGAAAGGCTGCTAGATGACTGCAAGAAACATTAGGCTGCTTGAAAATGTCAGCACTTTACACTTTATATAGGACTGAGCTGATTGCTATGGTGAAGAGAACATAAGTGATTCAAAGGTGAACCAGAGGTCTCTGTGTTAGAGATGTGAATATGAGCAGGATGGGGGAAGGGAGCCTGGATCCATAAAATGCTGAATTCTTTCTTATCTCTAAAATAAGAAAGGGTCAGGGTGATTTGATGTATGTTTTATTTTTATATGAATTAATGAGGAACTTGTAAATTAAAATGCTTTTAATTTGGAATCAGATCTGGAAAGGGAGATAACAGAATCCTGCAGTTTCTTCAGGCAACATCTTTATCTGAAAAAAAGATCTGACTAAAGAGCAAAATGGGTCTTGCTTCCTGAGCAGGAAAGGGAGCTTCAACAAAGCTAACTCAGGGCAGCTAACACAGGGTCAAATGCTGATGTATGACAGCTGTTTTTCTGTCCTGGGCACCAACAGGTTAATAACCACCCTGATGCTTTCCCATGATTTGTCCTGATCTGCTGAAGCACAATAAGCTATAAATTTTGAGATTTTTCTCTTGGATTTTACAATAGGCAGGATTCATCCTGGTTAAACGCAATCATTTCAGACTCTCCACTCTGATTTACGGGGGTTCCACTACAGAGCTTGGCCACTGCAATGGGAACTATCCTGCTTGTCTCAGATAAACACCTCAGGACACACTGCACTGCCCTTTGAAGGTGCTTTTCTTTAATGACCACAAAAATAGACAACAAAATTTTATTTCTTGGCATTTGGTGGGAAAGAATCCCATCTGACCTCTCAGTTAACCTATGGGAAGGAGTATGTGCTTTCCTCATCTAGATTTACTAGATACATATCATCTTTAAAATAATGAGCTCCCAGATGGGATTCATTATGTGAATTAGTTTTTCAGAAATCATAGAATGCTATGTTTTGGGAGGAACTTTAAAGATCATTCTTACTTCCAAACACTTGTAAGGTGAAAGAGGACCTGTATTTGGCTTCTAGTGGGGGCTAGAAAAATAAAAGACAGAGTACATACTCGGAAAAAAAAAAAAGGCTTTTCCCATGGCATAGTTAAGAGAAGTCTGTGGTCAATTTTTGGCTTCCATTTTGTCTTTCTGGAGACTATTTTTTTTAACATCTAAAAATTAAAGTGTTAAATAAAACAGGATATGGAGAACAGGCATTAAAAATTTCACTGCTGTTGAGACTATAGACTTGTAGGGAAAGTAACATGACCATAATTTAAAAGTTATAATTATTCCCTTTTTTTTTTTTTTTTTTTTNNTTTTTTTTTTTAATCAATAGCTCTCAGGACACAAATTAAAGCTCTTTGAGGACCTATATGCTGCCTAGACTTCCATCATCCAAAGGGGCAGACAGCTTATGAAAACTCTAGCTCCAGACAGTATAAGGGATGGTCAATGTCTATGTGTTTATCCCAGGGATGGATTGTGTTCTGCTCCTGTCTGTGGTCCTTATTGATCACAACATAGTTGGAGGGTGTTACTGCACTGATTATGTGCCCAGATGAAATTTAAGCTTTAATCAGAACACTACACTGTGAAATGGCATCCCTAAAAGGAAAACATGTCAGAGAGGAGTACAGGTCAGAGTTTCTCTGCAGAACAGAATCTTAGACTATATGCATACCCAAGATCCCAGCAGTCAGGTCTTAGAAGGGTTCATGGATTCATGTCTGACAGAAGAAGACCTGGAGAATCCAGCCAGCACAGTCATCTCCTGGCCAGATTGCTCATTGACACCACTCAGGTTGACTTTCAGGATTGATTTCAGAGAACACTGTGAATCAATGGCACTGAGAGCTCAGCCTGCACCAGATTGTCAGCTCAGCTCTAGCACACCACTGTATCCACGGGATGAGTCTTCCCACTCATGAGCTGCTAAATTTCACAGCTCTGAACCAGGCCCTACGGACTCACTAATCTGAGTCGTTTTTCCTTTAAGGATTCCTTTGAATCTTTGCTTTAGGGATTTAAGAGGAAATGAAAGATTAAGAGAGTGGAAAGAGAAGCTGCTTTCATTTCTCTCAATGAAAATCATTGGGACTTACTTCCACAGCAAGTTCTTCCTTGTTGTGACATCTAAATTAGGGCAAGTACATGATAGTGTTAGAAACTCCTTATGTAAGTACTGAGAGTTGCTCAAGACAGGAAAAAATCTACTGCCTGGGGAATTGAGCCCTACCAAAGAGCATCACTGACTCCCAGACTCTGCTGTGTAGCAGGCAAGGACAGCAGCAAGTACAGGTTAGCACAGCAAATGGGAGACCATCAAAGAGAGGGCTTTTAAAAAGTCTGTTTGAGATTAATTTATTACTCAGATCTCCAGGGCATTAATTGGTTCCACTTTTACTGTTTTCCATCAACTAACCATCTGTAGGCAACACCTTTTAACAACTTGCTGTAATACATTTACTGGACATTTTGTCATTGTAGTATATTTGAGATATCAGAAAACAGCTGGTAGAAGGCCATAAACAAAGACTTTATTACATATTGTTTATCATCATTTTAGTTTTGGAAGGCTAACCCAGAACATTAATGCACAGCAACATCAAGATGCATCTTTATTGTTGCCAGGAAGGCTAAAGGTTACCTCACTAATAATATGCAAATGGAGCCTTTTACTGCACATAATGAATAATCACTTTAGATTGAAGACAGAAATTTCATTTAGTAGTGCTTGCAATAAAACCTTTTTGCATTAATTTAATAATTAATTTAAAGAATTATCACTTCACTGAGCCTGAATACATTATTTATTAAATGTAATTGAAGTATTTATTAGGCAAGTAATAAATGATGGACAACAGCAATGGGTGGTTTCACTGTTTATAAAATAGCTTTAGCCTGTGATTATAAGCAGAGATGGTAGCCTCTCTGTATTGCTATAACACATAAATTTTCCGCAAGGAAATAGATATAATTGCTTACATTACTTACTGGATTTTCCTTGCTATTTAGCTCTCCTTGGATGTAAGAAGAGGGGAGTTAGAATTTTGTTACCATAGACTACATTACACTGACAGTCTACTTATGCATGATCTTTTTTTTATCTCTGGACTCAGTAAAATTTAGGTTGCTAGTGTGTCTATCCAGCATTTGACAGTCACAGCCTACACATAAAGTCAGTGCACTGGTAGCAAGTAATTTACACATCAGAGACTTCAGATGAGAGCAGCATTGACTTACATTGACAGCAACAACTGCAGAGCTCCTAAACTGTTTCACTTTAAGATGAATTCATTAGAATATAATGAATTTAATAGCAGGAGGATAAACTAGGACATCAGCAATATCAGCTGTCCTTTTATGTTTCTGGAAGAGCCTAAAACATTACCATTGGATAAACTGCTCAAAAACAGCAAGGATGAAGTTGGTCTAAAAGTTTCTAAGCAGCATTATGGGGCTTAGGAAGTCAAGGAAATCTCTGTGTTGGCAATTTACTCTAAGCCATTTTGTCTAGAAGGTCAAGCTGGCAATTTTAATATTAATTGTTATTAAATAGATGTGTTTAAAAAGACAGTTTCTTTTCCATCTCATCCAATGACCTACAATCAATTTGCAGAAGAATTGTATAAATAATCAAAATTATTTTAGGAAGTACTCTTTGGGGGTAAAAAAAGTCTTTTTTTCCCTTTACTTTCTTTTTGCCCACACTACCCGAGAAATTTAAGTTTAATGTGGAAAGATATTTTTTACTTTCTGGGCTTGGTTTTTTGTTTAAAAAAATGCTGCTGTTTTTCACTTGTGATAAAAGACCAAATTTCCATTCTAGTGTTGATGGAAAAACCTTGACTCTGTAATATAGCTATAAAGGGTAAATATCTACCATATGAAAGACCACAGTGTGTGTGGTTTGCTCTGCATGTATTCCACCTGCTTTGTCCCAGAACGTATTTCCAGCTCCAGAAACAGATAAAAACAAGATGTCAGATGAAACGCAGTTTCTAGATGCACTCATCCTGCTCTCTCCCGTCCTGTCTGACCTGACACAGCAGATCTAGCAAGATCACATAAATACTTAGAAACTGGTGGGGTCAATTTGGAGCCAAGAGTTCTGTCAAGAAACTCCAAGTTTTACTGGGAGAAGGACTTTCCAAATATATGAAATATTTGAGGTTTTCCTACATCAAAAAATTACAGAACAGCAAAAGATATTGAAAAAGGGTTTCTTTGATGACAAAAAGCCTCTGTCAATATAAGACATAGACCATTTTCTTATACTCAAAAATATATGACTTTAAAACTAATTGAGTAAGCACACCTACTCATATTTTAAAATATTTTTCCTTTAACAAATATGAAGTTAAAAATGGGCTGGTATAACACATTACCAAACCAGAATTTTAGCAATACCTTGAATTACTCCTTGATCAATTTGTCTTAGATTAAGTGAAAGCCACATTTTGTCTCTATAAAACTTCCCTGTCATATCCTACTCACCTGTATTTTGACTAAAAATTATAGAATATCCTTAGCTGGAGGGACCCACAAGGGATCCAGAAGCTGTCTTGAATAACTATGATCTACAAATCTCAAATTGTACATGATAGACTGATAGAATTGCTAAGTTTGGAAAAGACCCTTAAGATGATGGAGTCCAGCTGTTAACCCAGCATATTCATTGCTAAACCATGTTCCCAAGTGCCACACCCACATACTTTTTTGGATACTTCCAGTGGTGGGGATTCTGTCACTTTCCTATTATAATGCTTGACCACTCTTTCAGTGAGGAAGTTCTCCCTAAAATCCATTCCACTGCAGGGATTTATGAACTCAGTCCTCTCCTCTTAACAATGGAAATGTTTTTTGATAACTGTATAGGAAAAGACATGCAGAAAATCTATGTGAGAACCATCCAGTCTTGTGAACATGTACACACCAAGATCTAGTGACTAGAAGTTAATATTTGATGCTTGGAAGTGATTGCTAGGGAAAGTGGCAGAGTTGAGAGGCGGTGCTCTTGGTGACTCTTGGTGGTTCTATGGTAACACTGGACATTTTCCTACCTATCATCTCAGTATTTGCATTCTTGAAGGAATTCCGTGGTGTCTGTATTGTTGCATCCGAGAAAAAAATTGTGGTATCTGTATGGAAACATGCCAAAAGTCTTAGTAACTGTTTTTGGTGTTGCAGCCTATGATGCTCCTTTTTATTTCCACTGATGATTCTTAAGGAATAATCAGAGTAATTGTGAATAATTAGAAATGGGGACTGATTTTCACTCCCCTGTAGTGAGAGAAAAGAAAAATGAAGATGCCGCAATGGATAGAAACCTTTCAGATTGTCCTTAGAAAACAGGTCTTTTGTTACCCCGTAAGTAATCCCTATGGTCAGTTCTATTAAAAAAAACCACTTTTTTTTCACTGAATTTGTTTCCACGTAATTATTTTTGTTATGATTTTAGTCTACTAGATTGATCCATTTTATAACAAAAGGGTTAAAATGCTGCTTCAGAGTTAAGTGACTTTATCTTAAAAATCTTGTAAGATGTGTGAAGAAGTTGCTCTTCCTTCCCCAGCCCCTGTGGAATCTGACAAAAACAGGGGAGCGTGCTGCATAAATTTTTCCCTCAGTTTTTACTGCAAAGCATCTCAACTGGCTTAATTGATACTCCCACTTGACTGTGTAGTACAAGAGTTTGATGTGTTAAGTTTATACATGTCTATAAAAGTAAAAAAGTGGTATACAAGAGACATTTGTGACTTGTGGGGCATTATCATGATTATTAACTTCTCTGAAGTCCTGTAATGAACAATCTGTCATTTACAAGCCCGTAGTACATCATCGCTTAATGTGCTGGATACTTCTGCATTGCTAAAAAAACTAAGAAACAATCCATTAGGCAGCCCGTCCCACCATAACAGATCTGTACTTCTCCTGGAGGGAGGGTTAACAAGAATCTCTAAATTTTCAGGATGTCTTCTGGATCTGTTACTTGTAATAAGGTGTCCTCACATACTGGAAGTCTTAGCACAGCAGCTCAGGTCCAGCTCACTTTTGTACTTACGTGTGGCAGATGCCTGCCTATCTATTGTCGTCCTTTGGCCCATTGTTGTGATTTATTGCCTGGAAAATTTGTCTCGGCTTACACATGAGGATTTGTGTTTTCAGCTGTATGTCCAAGGATTACTTCTGACGGTTTCCTCAGATAGCTTTGAATGATATGTTGAACTTTTGCAGTGATGCTGAGTTGTGGAAAAGTTTAGTACCTGAGCCAAATTACCTTTAAATCCTTCCTGTCTTACACTGACTGTCTCTAAGTACTCCTGAAAACATTCATGCTGAGAGAAACATCCTACCAAGCCTGGTTTTTACCATTCTGTCCCTATTTTAAGACGTTTAGCTCATCTGATCATATTGGTGGCAACAAAGTTATTTTCACTGATTTAAATTTGCTATTCTTGGCCAGATTTCAGAGACTTTTCTTTAGTAGACAAAAATTGCCCAGTGAACATGTTGGGCACTTTATGTATCAGAAGGAAAATCATAAGAACAAAAGCATTTTTTAAAGGCACATCCATAAATAATTTACCAAGGGCTACAAAATTATTTATAGTCAATAATCTAATTGTTACCAACCCAAACAAACAAATGGATGGTATAGTGTAGGTAACATCTTTTATTGATATTTTTATCTCCATCTTTATCAGATGTCACTTTCTGTCAGCAGCAAGCTTAAAATACCTACTGATCATTTCTGAATCTTTTAGCACTGTTTTATATTACCACCTTTCAAAAAATATTGACCCATTCATAATCTTCACTTTTTATAGTCCAATAAAAGCTTCTAAAATCATCTACACTTGCTTTCTCTGGGATATTTATAGGGAAACTTGTACCAGTATGTCAAACTCCCTGACAGACTTTTCCTTAAAGCAGACATAACAATGTGGTTTTGTCATTTAAACTCATACTCAGCAAATAAGAATTTTGGTTATCAATTTTAACATCAGGCTGCCATTAATTCTTTAGTGCACACTCAAAGTGATTAAACTACAACAATAATCCCAACTGAAAAAAAGTCATTCTGTTGTCTTCTGGTTTTATGTCTGGAAAAATAATGATCAGTTGCTTTGGTTAATAAAATAACTTTCTCTTTCGTGTGGATCTTCAAGTAGTTTTTATGTTAGATGCACATACGTATTTAAGCCATACACAAATCTGGGGACTATAGGATGGTCCTAAGGATATATGACTCATATGTGTACTTATTATTAATTTCCAATATCTACCTGTATGTGTGTGTGTGTAGCTGTGTCTAAATAGCCCAAAACAAAAATACATTCAAAGGCTACTCAGTAGTTATGAAGAAGGCTTTAAAAGTCACAGTTCTTAAATTAAAATGCTAGGCCATGATGCAGAGTCAACAGTAGCAGAGGTGAGCAAAAATATCTCCTCATAAAGTATAGTGTAAACAAAATGATTAGCAACCTCTCAGTCTCAAAATAAAAAATAACAACAACCTTTATTCATAAAACAAACAGACCTCCTTTGGCTCCGAAATAAACACCAGCTTGTCAGACTGCTTGACTATATGAAGCACCTGGCATGCTCTTGATATGCTCCAGGTTGTAAATTAAAATGAGAAAATTTCACAGACCTGAGCTCAGTGACCCATGTGGTTCTCTTCATCTCTGTGTTCCTGTGATTAACTATTCAAACAAGATCCACAGAACCTGGCCTAAATGATCTGCTTATCTTCAGATGCTCAGGAGTACCTCTCCATCTGTTTTCAATGTATTCATCCCCGTGGCACCTGGGGTAATTAAGCATTAAAAGCACAGGCAGAACTTCAGTTAGCCTGCTTGAGTTTTTGCAACCTGAGCCTCACTTCAGCAGACCCAAGCCTTTAGATCTGCTTAGGGGTGGGCTCCTGCCTTTAATAAAGCTTCTGGCTTAGTCCAGTTTTCAGACGTTGAGGCACTTTAAGGTTCTGAAGTTCAAGGGAGACGATCTACATCCAGGCAATTCCAAAGAGTCGGGCAGGTCACCAGCTGCACCTGGAGAGGGTCTCTTTGGTAGGAATCTGTGATTTAGGTACCAGTTAGGTGTCCAGACATTCTGTACCCTAAAAGAAATTGAAAGACAGATGTCTAAACACCAACAAAATCCTGTGTGTCTAAATTTCTATGAAGATAATTATTTTTATTAATGCAGAACGCATCTCCAAATTCCCAATCTCTTTCACAGATTCAACTGTTTGCGAAGCAGGTACATGCAGAACCCCTGTACAAAAAAGGCTAGGCAGTGCAGGAGGCAGACTGCCATAAGGGAAGCTGTCAATTTAAAAGACCTTTATGCTCTTTTTTTTGTTTTGTTTTTGGCCTATAATTCTGGAAAGACATTTGTTGGAGAATATTTCCTGTCTATTGAGGATAGAGTAATTTTCAACTGCTTTATTAAAGAGACTTTCCTATTCTACCTCCTTATGTTCGCATTCCACTACCTGTCTTCATTTACCACTTTGTCACTGGGACATTTGAAAAGATAATAAGAAAAGAAAAAGAAAAAAAAGAAAATAACAAGAGAGAGAGAGAAAGAGGGGCCCATATGGTTTTCAGGAAGAAAAGACTTATACAGGCTGAGAATTAGTCTATACATTGATTTGTCTTTTATGTTGTTTAGAAAGCCTGAACTGTGAGACAGGATTTTTTGTCATACATCATACACACTCTTACGCTGAAGCAGCCTTTATTTGACCTCTTAATCAATCTCAGTTCCAATGTAGGGAAAAAGAGGGAGATACAAGATAGCTTATATAAACGCCAAGTTGGCTGTGTTCCTCTGAACCATCTGCACTTCTAGCCATGGTCGGACTAAATGCCTGCTAATGGCCCCCTTCTTCTATGATCCATTTATATGTCCCTCCTTCTCTTCTTCCTTTTTTTTTTTTTTTAAAGTGAAAAACAAATGGCATTATTGGACTTGCTCTGCTTCAATGCAGCTGTGAATTTCAGGCGTAGAAAGGCAGCCAAGGAGAAGTCAGACAGCAAAGCCTTTCTGCTTAGAAAAGCAAGGCCAAACTGCTGATTTGGCTTCATTATGATACATGATAAAATTTTTTTTAATCTATAAATTTAGACATGGCCCTTGGAGGACAAATTTTGAGCTGATGTATTTTCCATTTCTTTTCTTCTTCTACACACTTCAGAAGGAAAGAGGCTTACTGGAAATATTCTGGGTTATAATTACTGGACCTTGTAACTTGTTAATCCATCTGCAGATAGGATAAAACATTAAAACTAAACAAATTATATGTGGCTGATAAGGTGGTGGCCAGGGTTGGCTTTCTGGAGGAATAGGTTTTGGCCATAATAGAATGTAATCTCAGTAGTGCTTTGGTAATAGTGAAAGGTGTATTTTGTGAGAAACACGAGAGAGGAAGGGGACACCAGCCAGCAAAACAAGACCCTGAGTCCAACTGAAATCTCCAGGTACTCCTATAATATAAATAACAACTAATCATTGCTCCTTAAAGCTGTGTGTGAATCTTTAGTGCTTCCTCTAAGAAGCCTGGATTTTTGCAACAGTCCAAATTTGTGATGTTAATTTTCCCTACAGCCAAAAGACTTAAATAGTCAAGTATAGACTCCTCGTCAACTTCACTGACACACACATCTGTAAGGGTATTTCCCAGGCTGTGCGAGTGAGGCCCAGCTCTGATCTGGAAATCCCAGAGCTGGGTCAGTGCAGCACTGGGCCAAAATCAGGATCTGCAAAAGCCTCCTGAGGTCTTGATTCCGGAAGAGTTT
>VWZU01006909.1:3706-48316 GCA_013397095.1 Sterrhoptilus dennistouni | reverse complement strand
CAATCAGGACTCATTGATGCACCACCACACAAATAGTCACTGGAAGATGAAAGTTCAGCTTATTTCCCACCTGTATCCTTCTCCAATAGCCTGAATAGTACTCTAGCAAGTGGCCTGACTGTCCTGTTCCTTAGGCTTGCAGGACTGGTAGAAAAAAGCAATGACTGCTCACCTTCACCTTCTTCTCTCATTCTGTGGTCCACCCCTCAATCTGAGAAGAGCTCAACTAGTGGACAGGTAGCTGTGAAGAGGTAATTTAATTTTCCAGGCTTTAATTTTCTACACTTTTGTATCAGTGTGTTGTAGTTACTATTCTGGTCCTGAAGGAGGAGATTTCATGAGAGTCACTGCTGAACCTTTAGTATTATTCTTTCAATTGCTGGCCCTCTCCCAGTTTATATTAATCATGCTCATAACACATAATTTCCAGTAACTTGGGTCAACTTCATCTTTGTTGCTATGTGCCCTGTTTTGATATCTTTATCAATAATCTGTCATACTAGCTGTACTCTTCATTTTTCCTTCTTCAGTTAAAATATTTTGTAGTTATGGATGATCAGCTCTTCGTCAACTGTACTTAACAAACAGTCCATTTCTCAGTATCAGAAACTGTGGTGCTTTGGATGGCCAGGCAACATGGAAACTTTTACCATTAACTTTCCTGGTTGTCAGTTAAACCCTTTTGAATTTCTGAATGGGAGGGCTGGTTCTACTGTGTCTGTTTTCTTCTACTATATGAAAACCTGTAGTTTCTTTAATGTAATTTAGTAGTATTCTTTTCTTTGGATTTGGTAGCCGTATTGTATAAGGTAACCCTTGGGTGTATTGTCTCAAAATTACCCAAGTCATTACAGACCCAATAGTTTTCAAGAGAAAACTTCTTGTGATTAAAATTCTTCGCTCATATTTTTGAAAATATGTCTTTGTCTTCAGGACTAACAAAACTGAAGGGATTAAGCAGGACCATTCCCTGGCACCACAGGCAGGAAAAACAGATGGTGTGTGTTTTTAAAAAAATTGTTTTAGGACCTGTACACTGAAGGAATGGTTTTGCTTTATAAAATACTTATAAGCATTTAATGCATTGCGTTTGCATGTAATTGTTTTATCTCCCAAATAGAATAGATTTTCATATTATTAAGAATTCATAATCATTAAAGTAAATGTAGCATATAAAATTACTTCCCACCAACTGAGGTGGGTGGAAGGCAAAGTGTGGTGAAGTTTGTTACCTCAAAACTTGAAATGTCCCTCAGGGATTTAGGAGGGGAGTAACACACCAACATCAAACAGAACAATAACAAAAGTATTGTGCATTTTGCACATAAACACACTTAGAGAAGAAGTAATTGAAATGCTGAAGTTTTTTGTAGAAAGATTCAAACTTTTTCTTTTATTTTTTTATTAATAGGCATAACTTTAATGGCTGGAATATAAAGCAGAATTCATTGCTTATAGATTTCAGATGCAGTCTTCCCCAGGGTATAATTAGTAGTGTTGTGAGATATTTTTTGCTTCATTTCAAATATAAAATTCCTGGCCCTAATTCTACTTAAGTCTATGGCATTATTTTCATTAACTCTATCCTGTGATAGCCTAGTTAAGCTCAGAATGAAGGAAATTATTACCAGGGTGCTTTATTTAAAGAAATGGCTTTAACTGAGGTAAAAAACCCCGAGATCAGCTATGAAAAAATCTAAGATTAATATGCATAAACTAATCTATTTTATCCATATGATACATGTCCCTCAGTGTTAGTATTTGGAACTGATTATTCCATAATCAGTTGAAAAATTGGAAAACAGATATGCAATACTGTCTTATTAAAGGGCTTTATAATGAGAAGTGAAAGAAAATTATCTGGAATATCTTCTGAGTAAAAAGAAGCATATGAAATGTATAGCACCCCTGAAGACAAGTGCTAGAAGAATATTTATTGCCAGCAGGAATGACATGAAAGAAAATCTTTGGACTATTATTGTGATTGATAAGCATAGTACACAAAATATTTTTTTGTGCAAATATAATTTTTGGAGCAAAAGAAGCAGTTTATTTGTTAGTAAACCTTGTCAACAGAACTTAACACCTCAGGCAAATTTATCTGTAACTTATTCAGACCTGGGCTTGAACTATACAGTTTATCAATAGAAATGGTAGTCTTTCTAGTCTTTCCCTCTTGACCAGAAGGGGTTTTATCACTTTTGTTCAACCCTGCCAATCTAGTCTCTTAAAATTATATTTCTTCTCTAGCTCCTGTTTTGAAGTAGTCATAAATATTCTTGTTCTGACTACTCAGTCTTGATAATATGTTGAAAGAACGCCAAAGTTTTATTAGAAACTTTAATGTCAGGAGACCTGAGTACTCCAAAAAATTCTTAAGTACCCCATAAAACAGCAACTGTTTCAAGGTATTTATAAAACCACATAAAGCAGGACTGCCTATTACAACAGCACAATGACAAAGTATTAGAAATACAAACAATGTGAAGGCTGGCAAAGTAAGTATTTTCAGAAGTGACTGTAGAGTTTTCGTAACGTGATATAAAGCCAAACAACTCAAAACATACCACAATATTAGCAGACATTTAAAAAACGAAGCAAATATAAAGACTCAGAACTAAACCCCAACCTAAATTCAAGCATTCTATTTCTTTGCAAAACCAGTCCATTGAAGCTTATTGTTTTCCTACAACAGCCAAGTGAATTTTTAACATGTGAAAGTAGCTTGAGAGTGACTGTATGTATTGCACATCTGAGAATACATAATTTTAGAATTAATTGTCTGGATATCACATTAAAAATAGTTCTGGGATTTAGTTTGGAAGAGTTTGGACAGCAAATACTTAATATTTATGTGTAAATAGTAAGTTTAAAGAGTTACTTAAGAGTAGCTTATAGAATCTTAGGTCCCAGAATTGTTTAGGTTGGAAAAGACCTTAAGGAGCATTGATTCCCACCATTAACCTAGCACTGCCAAGTCCACCACTAAACCAGATGGTGACTCAACTACTTCCAGGAGAATGCTGTGGGAAACGGCATCAAAGGTTTTACCAAAGCCCAGGTAGACAACATCCACAAAACTTTTCCTCATCCACTGAGTGGGTGACTTGTCACAGAAAGATCAGGTGGATGAAGCAGGACCTGCCTTCCATAAACCCCTGCTGTCTGGGCCTGATCTCCTGGCTCTCCTGGGCACAGGAGTCAGCACTCCTGGTAAATGCTGGCAAGTGGCTCAGTGAGCACTTCTGCAAATTTGTCTTTGAATGTGGGACATTGCTTTATGGATTTCACTGTGTAAGGAAAGATTTTGATTTGTTGTTGTTATAGTATCTAAATATTCTTTCACTGAAGCTGATTTCTGTTGAAAGTAGTTGAAGAGTTTTGGGGGGTTTTGTGTGCGTGTGTGAAAAGCAGTAAGATTTAATATAATTACATTAGCAGGAGTTTAAATGCTACAGTTTTTAAATTAGCAGTAATGAATATGTTAAAATGAATAGTTGACATATACTTCGTGAAATAGCAGCTTGGAGGGCTTCATCTTAGTTGTAGCTGACCCACATAAGAGTCCTACTCCTGAATACACTAGATTAGGAGGGAAGAGAAAGGAATTATTTTTAAAACAGGATTTGCTGTTCCCTGCTGAAGGAAAGTGCCCTATATCTGTCTCTGCCAGCAAAATTCAGGCTCAGCAGTTTGATATGACACTAATTTACTTGCAGGGAGATTTATAAACCTTCATAAATAGCAGAACAATATGATTAGATAGTACTTCTGTTGATTCCATTACAACAGAGGTTTAAGGATACTAAGAAAAAAAATCAAATGGCCCAAGCTGGAATTAAGCTTTCTTAATGGAATGGGAAAAAAAAAAAAAAACCAAAACAACAACAGCAGTGATAAAAAAAGAAACAAAGAATTTCTGCTGTGATCAAGCAGGGAAACCATTTCTTAAACTTTGATGGATGGATTGCCTTAAAAGTTGGAAATCTGAACCACACATCATTCTCCTTCAAGATGTAGATGTAATTTATAACTTTAGTGAATTGTTTTAAAAATTATTCATTTTGGTTTCCACAGGCCATTTGAATCTTTTCATACAGATTGGGCTATGTACAGAAAAGTACCCAGAATACTGTGAGGGCTTTTTTGGTAGTGACATATTACACTTCTATTCCTTTTAATGCACCATGTCAGCAGTTCTCTGACCACATCTTTTTTAAGCTGAGCAAGGCAGGAGTTACAAACTATCAGCCAGCATATGAAGCTGTCTGGAAGCTCAACCATATGTTACAGATAGGATGTGCCTCTTGCTCTTTGTCTTTTTTGGACAGTTTTCTGTGAGGAGAAAGGGTTTCCTACTGAAATGAATGCAGACCATTTATATGTTGTAAACTTCAGCACATGGCTTAGCATCAATAAATCTTCAGTCCAAAATCTCCATTGGACAAGGATTTATTTAGAAAAAAGTTTTAAATGCCACTGTATAAAGCTTGGCTCACTCCTTTGCTCAGCTACTTGTTTGGAAAAAATTACATATATGTACATATTTGCACATTGAAAAAAATTTCCATATTTTCCTGACAAAACATTTTTAGATGCTTATTCATGTTTCTTTACTCAAGGAAGTGAGTATTGAGTGCTATCAGTAGGTAGGGAATTTATTTAGAAAGTTGAATACCTGCATTTCAACCCTAACAGTAACAAATATTCAAATGCTGCATAATATTTGGTTCTGTCATTCTAAAAAATACAAGGTTTTTGCTCAGCCCACTGTTAGATTGTTTTTTCCTGTTCTTGTCCAATAAAAATTAGCAGTTTGAGCAATGATGCTGGATTGCAATACAAACTTAAGTTTAACATACTCTGCCCTGTATCTTGGAGTCTAAATCAAAGATAATTTAGCATGTCTATTTCTTTGAAAAGGCTCACATTCAATCCCCATATTTTTAAAGCTGATTGCTTCCCAGTGAATATGAAACTGAATGAAAAATAATCTTGTGAACTGCATCTTTAGAGGAATGGTAGCATAACTGAACCCTTATCTGGGCTCTGGAGAAGATTAATGCAGTTACAGGAAAAATACAGGAAAAAGTGGTTGTTTTGGAGAGGGTAGGTAGGCTGGAGACCCTTATTTCTGGTCAAGTGCTGACTCTGAGCCTGTATCTATTTACATCAATTAAGTTTTTAATGACATTTAACTGTTTAGTGCTGCTGCATCAGCAAACTCAACAATGAAATATCCCATCAGGGCTAAGCAGAACTCCAGCACGAAGTTGCCAGTGGTCCTGTCAGGAAATAAATTAACGGAAGCTGCATTTTCTTTAAAAGTTGTTCGTTCAGTTTCCTGGAAAAGCCAAAGGAAATGCCACCAATTCTTGTTCTGCTTTGACAGAAACCATAACATTACAGTAAGGTTGCAGAAACCATCAAACAAAGACTCTATAGAACTTAATGCTACTCCTCATTGAAAAAAAAAATTTGGTCTTTCAACATAATTGTTCTTATGTAAAACAGTTTAATTACCTGCAGAGGAAATCCTATTTTTTCTCTTATAATCATCTAAAAGAAATATAATTACACATAACTTGTATACTAACTAAAATTTACTAGTTTGTAGGACAACTGTGTTCTTTAATACTTCTTCATTAAAGTGTTCGGCTCAATCTGCTTATTACTTTTTTATTTCCCTTTGAAAGGGCCACGGCCTTTCTGTGAAATAAATATCCCCACTATGTCTGGGAATATATGCCCAAAATGTTCCCATGTTTTCTGTAGTTAGTAGAGTTATGGTTATTTTTTTCAAAACAGAAAATGAAAATACAGACATGCACATGAAACTTAGAAATGTGAAGATATTTTCTTAGATGCAATCTATCCTTTGAAGGAAAAGAAGGAAAAAAGATGACTGGTGACTTCTTTTTGGTATTATTTTGTGTTATAACTCTAACTGCAAGGATACTGAGAGGAAAAAACATCCAGAGGGAATAATACTAAAGCAATGGTTATAGATTTCTAGAACAAAGATTTCTGCTTCCAGCAAAGACAGGATCTTATTAGGTGATGAATATATCCATAATTTCGATTTTATCTTTACCAATACAGAAGACAAAAACTCAAAAAAACCCTCAAACCCTCTTCTACTTGCATCTTTTGTACAAATAATAGAGTGTAAAAGAACAATAAAGTAACCAATAAAGTATAAAATTATGCATTTATTAATTCAAAAGAATTATTTTCTGTGTAACTTCTTTCCAAGTTATATAGAAGTATATAGATAGTGATGAGAGAACTTACTCTTTCAAACAAAAATATTTTAATGGCAGGCAAGAGAGACTAACTTTATAGCTTTGCTCAATTCATGTCCTGTAATGTTTAACAGAAAAATATAAACAACTAATTATTCACTGAGTCATGTATATGCCATCAAACCAATCTTTGGCAGAAAGTGACTGAATTAATATCGCTTGTTTGAATGCACTTCTGCCAGTCACAAAACAGGGTGGAAAAAAAATCCTGAAAAGTTGAAATCTCTCCTTACCATGACAAATACAACAAATCAAGAGCTCCAGGTTATCTCTCAGTAAATATAAACACATAAAAGATTCAGAAAAAGGTTGTTTTAAACAAGTACTTTACAAAACTTTCTTTGAACCTTCAGGGTTCAAACATTTAACCGTATGTCAGAAAACTTTTGTGACAGTGACTGACCCCACTTCTTTCCTGCTCCCTTTGATAAAATATAAAATCCAATAGACTTTCTATAAAAAAAAACCCTTAGTCTTCTTTGATACACTGGACCTTTATGTCAAAAAGCTGTGACACTGGGCTCTAGGACTGCTATTTTTAGTCTCTCAATATGTTTGGGAGAGGAAAAATAATCATCTTGAAATTATCTGTAGGATTTGAGCTAAGGAAAGATGCAACAAAAAAATGTCCATTTACATTTCCCAGCGTAGACAACATAGATACAAACGTCTGTGAGAACACTACTGTGAAAGGAATAGAAACGAAGTTTAAACTGGATATTTGAGACAAAATTGTAAGTTTCTCTCATCAGCTGGGAACCCTGGCCTCATTGCCTCATGAGATCTTGCTTACACGCATGGTATCTTGTATCTCAGGTTGTCCTCCTTGGAGAGAACACCTGTTGGCAAAGTTTATGTTAAATTTTATGTCCAATCCACATGGTTCCTTTTTCTTTTTCCCTGCTCCTCTTATCTGCTCATTTCTTCTGCTTCACCCCATTTCTTCTGTCTCTATTTCATTCAGGCAAGAGTGTTATCAAACTTGAATAAATCAAGGAGAGATGCACCTTTTTTGAATAAGTAGATATTCTGCTCACAGACGGATTTCTTCATCTTATTGATGATTTTCCAGCTTAGTAAAGGTAACCCCTCAGAACTTCATCATCAAAACGATGAAGGTCTTCATTTGTACGATTTCACATAAGCTTACTGAAAAATACTATTGCTAAAAACACTGCAGTTCATACAGGGTGTTGGGCATTATTACTAAAACCTGTTCTGCGATGTGATCTGCTCGCAATATCTTTAGAATGTTAATAAGTTTTAGACTGAAATTCAAGGCATATTTTTAGGAATATAATAATGGCAGCAAACACACTGTAGTAAGGAGTATTTAAATGTTTGAAGCTTAGCTGCATTGAAGCAGCATTACTTACATATCTGTATACACCTGAAGCTTTGCATGCAATATATTAAATTGGGAATATGAATACTAAGATTTCACTATTCATATTTTTGTAGTGAACCTCACAGAGAAATTATGCCTAGGTTTTTGGGTTTTTTTGTCTATATTTACAAATTGTAGAATGTAGTAATTAAACTAAATGTCTATGCTAACTGACTTGCCTCTAATTTACTGTAAAATTTTGCAATGCATTTATTGGGTTCTAGGGCACTCCACTTAGAGCATATTAGTTTAGCAAGAGCACCTCTGAGTTCCTCCATACATTCTGAAAGTCACACTGTGACCAAGGTGTTATTGTCTCTTTGTTTAACACCTGCATGTGTTTCATTTACCTGTCAGTTTTCTCTTTATTTCTGCATTCCAAACAAGCTCCAGCTGCACACCTCATAAGCTGGTGTTATAAAGAGACACTTTAAAAACTTCTAGGAATTCACAAGGTGATTAAATATTTTAATGTGGGTTCCTCATTGCATCTAAAATCCATATTATGTAAGGTTGTATAGCAAGGTATTCTGGTGTCTGGTGCAAGCTTTAGAGTACCATGAATGTAGTGAATGCAATGGTTGTGCATGTCCTGCACAGTACAGGAATGCAGTCAGGGATGGCAAATATTTGCAGAATTCACTGCTAAATTCTGACCCATGTTACTTCAGCATATGCAAATTTCATTTTAATAGCTGCATAATAGAGGAAGATCTTTAGGAAACAAGAGAAAAGGCAGAACCTTATCTCTTGTCAGTCCTCTTTCAAGTTTCAGGTTCTGCTTCAGGCTTTAGGGCTTCTGTGTGAATTTGCTCTTAAAATTTAATAGGGCATAAAAACGTGATTATTTTTTGTTTATTTTTCTTGAACATAATTGAGCATTTTCCTGAGATTTGTCTAAAAATCTGAGCCACATTGCTTGCAAAAGTTTGATGTATTGTTTCAAATTTCACAAAATTTGTTGTAGTTAGTGAAATAAAATAAAGGAGAATTACAAACTTAGAGGTAACAATATTTAACACAGAAATTCTTTCCTGATTATTTCAAAAGCCGGGCATACTTTCACCCAGCACAATAACAGGGCCATTCAAGTGCTTCCCTGGGAGAAAAATCCTGTAGTGCTTTACCTCTCTTGAGATGAAAAAGAAACTCTGTGAAGACTTCAGAGGCAGAAGGACTTTTTTTCCTGGACTAGTCTCTTGTTACAGCCACCTTGCAGTCTTGCTGCAGGTATACTAACAATGTAAACCACATTTCCATGCTTCATGTAGCAGTTTTGCCTTCGGATAGTCACTATACTGTTTTCTAAACAGTTGATGAATCCAAGCAGCCAGCTGTATTCACTGAGCTAGATGAGGTTTCACTAGTGTGGCTGTAAGCAGAATTTGACCGATAAAATGGTCCCTTTTTTATCTGCAATATTGCTTGTGTCTGCTGGTGACAGGGTTGCTTGTTTTATCTCAGTGCTTTTATCTGTTCTACTCTCCAATAAGACCCTTCTTCCAAATGGCTCCATGCTTCCAGGCATATTTTAATAATTCATCACAAAAAGCTAGAGTAAGCAAGATAAATAACACAGCATGATCTATGGCTGTGCCTCAAAGGCAGGAAGCACAAATCGTGTTTAACCACATAAACATCAAGCTCTCGTCTCACTTTACAGGCAGGGAGGGAGCAGAACACTTAGTAAGAAACCCAGCTAATCTATAAACACCTGACTTAATATTAAAAAAGGAGAAGAAATTAATGGGAAAATTCATGAAATAGATGGTAATTATTTAAAAGAATCATTATTCAAAATATGAAGGTGCATTCATGCGCATAACAGTTAACAAAAAATTACTAATATAGAACCAACTAAATATGTCAGTGGTAAATGTCAGCTCCATTTCTCTTATGTTGTGTTTTTTGGCTTTCTGTGAAGAAAATCCTCAATAATTATTTAAGGTCTTTGTTGAAACTGAGGACTGTGTATGTTATTCAGGATTATTTGGATTATTTATGTAGAACTGGCTCATAAAAATATGTCTGACCCTGCAACTACTTGACAGTTGAGTTCTCTTTCTTTGTCCTCCTTCCCTACTTGCTTCAAAGACCCTATCCATTCACCTTCCCAACTTCTCTAGGTTCTTAGCAAATTCTTACTTCTATACCTGTCCCCACAACTCCTAGCTCTTTGTCTAACCTTATTTGGTGATATAGTCTGTCCACTCGCCATATTTCTAAATATTTTTCAAAATAGTTGATAAACTATTCACATGTTGGCTGTATGCTCCAGCGACAGCAAAGATATAAGCATTCCCAAATACCTGGCAGTGGAAAGTGAAGCTATAAAACAACAATGTGTAGAGGAAAAGAGGGCAGGTTTTTGGGGATACCCAGTGGGAAAAAAGAATGGCAGCTTAAAATGTTCATAATAGCATTATCTTCTGCTCTATGCCTTCTGTTCCAGCTTATGGATGAGACGAGAGGATTAGGAAACCATGGAGAGAGCAGGGAGATAAGGTTCATTGTGCAGACACCAGGGAACGAACTCTGTTTATGATACAAATGCACCAGGAGATGTGCCAGAAATTTCCAATAGCCTCACAGATCTTTAAGCTCACTGGCTTTTCTAACACTTTTCTTCTTTCTTGGAGATTTGCAGAAGCATTAGTTCTCAACAATTCATCACAAATCTTGTACTATGTCTTAAAAGGTTCCTTTAACTTAGGTATTCGTATATAGCAAGTTTGCAATCTGAGAATCTCTCTCTTCAAATGATGCTTTTCCTTTGGTCCCAAGTCCATTATTTACACCTTTCTCTTAGCATTCCATATTTTTTCCTGTAATTCTTTCAGTCTCATGAAGTTTCATTCATTTTTTACTATAGATTACTCACAAATTGAGTCATTGGCTCAAGACGGAGGACTGATCAAACAGCTGCTTTTATGTATTTTTAAATAAGACTGATAGTGTGGATCAATAAAACTCTATTCATTCACCAGGACTTTTGATCTCTCCACCAACTGTAAGTTGTGCAGAAAAATCTGTGATACCCATGAACATTCTCACATTGGCAATTGAGAGGGCTTGATACAGATGAAGAACAGACATGATAAGGACTTGGGTGGATACGCAGTTGGATACGAGCCAGTGATGTCCACTTGTATTCCAGAAACACAATTGTATCCTGGGTGGCATCCAAAGTAGCTTGGACAGCAGGGTAAGGGAAGGGATTCTGCCCCTCTGCCCCACTCTGGTGAGGCTGCACCTGGAAAACTGCATCCAGCTCTGGGGCCCCAGCACAGGAAGGACATCGACCTGTTGGAGCAAGTCCAGAGGAGGACACCGAGATAATCAGACAACTGGAGCATGGCGAAAGACTGAGAGAATTGGGATTGTTCAACCTGGAGAAGAGATGGCTGTGGTGTGACCTAATTTCAGCCTTCCAGTGAAAGGAGAATGATGGAGAGAGACTATTCACAAGGATGTGTAGTGACAGGACAAAGGGAAATGGCTTCAAACTGAAAGACAGTAAGTTTAGATTAGATAATAGGAAGAATTTTTTTTTACTGTGAGAATGGTGAGGCAGTGGAACAGATTGTTGAGAGAAGCTGTGGTTAACGCATCTCTGAAAGTATTCAAGGCCAGACTAGATGGGGCTCTGAACAGGCTGGTGTAGTGGAAGGTGTCCTTGCCCATGGCAGAGGGGTTAGAACTTGATGCTCTTGAAGGTCACTTCCAAGCCAAACCATTCTATTATATCATTTAAACAGTATGAATTTGGACAGTACCCAGAAGGGTTAAAGCAGGCTGAATGTTTCCAGCACTTTTTTTCACACTTGAGTGATCCTACTTTAGAGAGCCAAGTAATCTTATTGATCAGTAACCATATAATGTACAGTATTATTCATGTAACTATCAAATATAATAATTGCTGAAGGAAGTTGCATTGGGGTTGCTTGGCCAGGTTTTGGTAGCAGGGTGGTTGCAGAGGTGGTTTTGATACCTAAAGATTTTTCACCTTTTTCATATTTGTAGTTTGGTAGATTTTTCATATATAGTTGCACAGTTTCGAGTACTTTTCCTGTTCTCTATCACAGTATAGCTACGTGTGCATATAACCATATTTGTGCACACCAGAAAGACTTAATTAAAGAGTTGTTTTTATCTTATCACTCTTAATATTGCTTGGAAAGGTTTTGTCTCTTGATTCCAGGCAACAGTTCCTGTGAGAAGCTTCCAGAAGCTCCGTCCATGTCCAACAGAGCCAGTACCAGCCAGCCTCAGGACTCATGTGCCGCTGGTCAAGGCTGGGCCAATTAGAAATGATAATAAACCCTCTATGATAACTTTTTTAACAAGGATAAAAACCAAAAACGTTATTGCACAGATATAATTGTGGCCAAAGACAAGTGGGGTGAAAATATATGAGAGGAGCAGCTGTGCAGACCCCAAGGTCAGTGGAGAAGGAGGGGCAGGAGGTGCTCCAGGGCACCAGAGCTGAGATTCCTCTGTAGCCTGTGGTGAAGATCATGGTGAAGCAGCTGTGCCCCTGCAGCCCATGGAAGGACACAGGACACATATCCACCTGCAGCACATGGAAGAGTCCCACGGCAGAGTAGGTGGATGCTTGAGAGGAGGCTGAGATCCTGTGTGAGGCTCTTGCTGGAGCAAACCCCTGGCAGGGCCCTGCGGACCCACGGAGAGAGGAGCCCATGCTGGAGCAGGTTTCCTAGTAGGATTTGTGACCCTGTGGGGAATGTACCATAGAGCAGGCTGTGCCTGAAGGACTGCACCCCTTGGAAGAGTGACCCACACTGGAGCAGTTTGTGAAGAACTTTGCCCATGAGATGGACTCACATTGGAGAAGTTCTTGGAGAACTGTCTCCTATAGGAGGCACACCACACTGAAGAAGGGGATCCTCTATGGAGTGAACTGACCACAACCTCTGTTGCCTCTCTCCTTGCTCTGCTGGGGGGAAGGAAGTAGAGCCCAGGAAGGAGGGGGGACTGGGGGAGAAGGTGTTCTAAAGATATGTTTTACTTTTCATTATCCTGCTCTTTTTTTGTTAGTAATAAGTTCCATGAATATCCCCAATTTGAGTCTGTTCTGCCTGTGAAGGTATCTGGGCAATGAACTTTCTGTTCTTATCTCAACTCATGAACCCTCAGTTATATTTTCTTTTCCCTGTCCAGTTGCAGAGGCAAGTGCTTGGGAAGTTTTGGTGGGCATCTGGTGTCCAGCCAGGGTCAACCCAATACTTAAAAATACACATTTGACAGGGGGTTATGCGAGTCCATCTGTTGTTGTTGTCACCTTTTCTGTGTTCTTTTTGAGACAAAGTGTTCCTCTGCCATATTATCAGTCCCATTCTCCTGTGACTCCTCCATCTGCAAAGTGAAATGTACAAACTCCCAGGATTTGGGACAGAGGAACAGAAAGACTTTCCTTCTCTGGTAATTGTGCTTGGTGTGAGAAGAAATCTCTAGTTAATATTTTATGCAGTAGCTGTATTCTTTCCCTGATGTGTTTCAGATAATTAAATGCTGCCTGTAATGTAAACTATGGGATTAGAGAGCGGGTTTTTGCTTCAGGTAGTCATAAACTCTTTCAAAAGACTTTGAAATATCAATATCAGTTAAAAAAAGTCTTAGTGGAAAGTTAGCTACTGTGGAGATTTAATGGAAATTTTCAATACAGTGCCTTTGTTCAAAGAATGATATCAAGTTATCATTCGGCTGTGACAGAAGATAGTCAACTGGATGCTCCAAGAAGCATGCATCCTCTTCTGAAGCCCATGTGTACTGAAATGATGCTGTAACACCCTGTGCTGTTTTCAGTGCTGATTTTGTCAGACTCCTCATTTCCTGCATGCAAGATGTACCTGCTTGAGGCAAAACCATCCTGCATTTGGGTTTTTCATCTTTTCCCCTAGCAAGCCTTTCCTAAATTTCTTATGGTTTTTGTTGAACCTACTCTTGTCACGTTAACTTATTATATTCTTCCTTATTTTCTGGATGTCTAAGGAAATATTTTAGCATTTCAACCATCTGAATAATTGCCAAGAGAATGAGTTGTTATTGCATGTTAAATATCCAGATGAAATGAGATAGGAACAGACATTGTCCAATGGAAGAGATCTAAAATTTTTGAAATTATTTAATTTAGAGAAATTTTAATTAAAAATTTTGAAAGTAATCAGTTAATATAAAATGAATACACAAAATATGATACATCTTTAATTTTTTCCAGCATATGATATGCATAATAGTTTTGACAGTTACCAAATTGCTATTTGCTGGCTCTTTTGGGAATATACATATACAAATATATATATTAATTATTTCCAAGAGCTAGGAAGCATTTACAGTGGTTTAAATGTAATATTTCACATAAGAAATTATTTCCTTTTTATCTGTGATGTTCTCAGAAAAGGTACATTTCACCCCAGTCTATCTTCCTGCTGACTTAGCTGCAAGAAGATCATGGTAGAATAACTGATCAATACTAATGCACATTTTAGTGACAACACCATCAACAGAAAGGAACCATAGGTAGTCCCTGATGCTATAAAATGTTGACTTGGATACACTTACGTGATACAGCAAATTTATTATAGAGTTTCTAAAGTTTTTTATGTTTTAATAGCATATTGCTTTTTACAGCACTGTTTGTTTTTACCCCAAAGGGGCATAAGAAAGAAGACACTTTAGACTATTTTTTAAATTGCGTAAAAAAATATCTTGAAGCTTTTGGAAGTTTTCAAAGAGGTTTTGTAGAACACAAAACTGGAGCAAGCACTGTGGAAAACAGTCCTTTTGTTGGGAATATCTCATGCAATTCTGTTTAGGTTCTTAGTCTGTTTCTTCTTTCTTGTTTTCATCACCTCCTGTGAGGTCCTTTTTGTGAGATTTAATTGCAACAGAGAGGTACTGAAATGTAGTGCCAATATTTTACACATAGACTGTTATGCAGTGTGTAATTCTGCAAGAAATAGCAGTAAAAATATTTTACTCATTGTTTTAATATTCTGGTGTAACAACACTTATAAAGTTACAAAGAAAAATCAGTTTTGTTCCAATCCACATATATTGCTATGTAAACATTGGTTTTGGTGATCTGGTTTTCATTTTGCCTTTCAGAGCTGGGAAGGAGAGAGAGGTGAGTGAAAGGTGTTTTTGAGGTCTTGTGTTGCTTCTTATTATCCTGCTCTGATTTTGTTAGTAATAAAATTAATTATCAGGGTTCCAACATATTCCCAAACTGAATCTGTTTTAACAGTGTAGTGGTTTCTCATGGTCTTTCTCTCAACTCATGAACCTTCTGTTATATTTTCTATCCCCTGCCCATTTGCAGAGGAGAGCCATAGAGAGGCTTCAGTGGGTGCTTGGCATTCAGCCAGGGTCAAGCCACTAGAGCTACTTGTATAAATACACAATCATTTTTGTTCCTTTAATCCCAAAATTGACAACTGTCCTTCACATGCATTACCGTTCATTGACAGTTAGGATGGGACTTGGTGCAAAAGGCTGAGTCAACACTCACAAAGTGGAGAATCACATTTTCTAGGTTACTGTGTCTGTTATTTTCTATAGAAGAACCAAGACTACCACCCTCAACCAGACATTTGACTTTCTGTCATCAAAATTTCAGTGAAACGTTTCCCAGGCACAGCACATAGCTTGCATTCTTGTGGCCTTTCAGACCTTTGGTTTCAAAGTTGGTCCATTCTATGCAGTCTGTAAGAATTCAGCTATGAAAAGATTTCTTTGTAAGTTTGAGTTCCCCTGATTGAAAGTCCAGTCCAGTGGAAATGAGTCCAAGTAAGAACACCTGGCTGAAACAGGTGAAGGTGCATAGATCACAGAGCTACTCTCCTGACCAGATTGTTTTAGAGTCTGTCTGACAGAGACATTATTCATGGTAGGTACCAATGTACACACAGCTGAAGTGCCATTTCTGATTTCATCTTTTCTAAGCATTTGGTTTTGACAGTGATATTCATAAGGTGATTTTTATGAGTTTTAGATATTGTGCTGGCATGATTTTTAAAAAGAAATAGATCTATGAGCAGTATTTGATGATTTTTCTGTTTTTTCAAGATTCCTTACATCAAAAAGAAAATAGTATGTTCAAGTTGGCCATAACAATAATATTTATGTAAAAAAGAGGCCAGTTTTTAAAGATCATGAAATTAACACTACAGCTAAACATTGACTTCTGTGACAATTGCAAAAATATTCGTGAACATAGTTTTTTTTTTTATTTCTGGTCAGTTCCTTTCACATTACAGCTTACTTTGACTCTGTGTAAATACTGCCAAACATAAAAGGCTAACATGTTGAAAAATGGTTCTTACTTTAGTATCTTCCAAGAGATTGATTTGGATGTGTCTATGCATTTTATTAAAGGTAATGGCACCAATGTTTCTGATGCTGAAATTAGTTCAGAACATTTTTCAATCAGTTTTTATAACACCTTATTATCATCCCTCTAATTGTGCTTCTTCATAGCTTGGATGAAATGTCAAATATTATATGCATGTGTTCATGCTGTAAATCTCTGATTCTTTTACTTGTTTATTTGATGGTCAGAAGACATGAATCCTGTTCTATTTTACTATGCTTTTATTGCTTTGTCACACCAATTGCAAAGGGATATATCTGTTTCATCATTTTTAAAAAGGTTAATATGACTATTAATCTCTCTTGAATGTATGCTACACACCATATCTGCTTTATTGCATACCCATTACAAAACCAAAGCTTTGCACATTTGACCAAAATCTAGTACACTATCTTTTCTCTTACCCTCTCAAGACCCCTTGTTTGCCTGAAAATTTAATGTAACTATTTTTTTTAATAATCCCTTTAATATTTTCAGTGAATTAGCTACCAGGTACTGTAGGGGTATCTAGATAACAGAATAACTAGATATCCACATTGCCTTGTCTAAGCTAGTTTAAACTGTGCTGGCAGTGAACCTACTTCAGTGGAAGAGACTTAAAATTTGTAGACTTGACTCCTGGTATTTCTTTGCAGGCAGATCTCAGCCTCCTCTCAGGCATCCACCTGCTCTGGTGTGGGACTCCTCCATGTGCTGCAGGTGGATATGTGGATCCCTGTCCTTCCATGGGCTGCAGGAGCACAGCTGCTTCACCATGATCTTCACCACAGCTTTCTTCATTAGTAATGGNGCCAGTCAGTAACATGCATGGCAGCAGCAGTGTATTATTAAAAAAAAAAAAAAAAAAAAAAGACTTTGCTATGTGGAATGCTTAGAGATGCCAGAAACCCTCAGATAAGGATCTTCCATGATCCATTTCCATCTGTGGACACCCAGCTCTGTTTCTGAGTTATGAAAAATGTTGTGTCTCTTGGGGTTATCTGCTGAGGTGAAATAGAGAGCTGCAGCAGTTGGTGGTGACAAGACCTGGAGACACCTTGTAATGGGCGATGTAATGGGTGCTATCTGTGGAATGCCTGTCACCTGCAAGAATGGATTTAGTTTATGGAAAATCTATCAGTGGGTGCTGGAGATTTGCAAGAGACAAGTCTAATAAATAAATAAAAAACAGCCCCATGGAGCATCAAAGGAACTCTAGTGAATTTGGAAGGGAGGACACACTCCAAAGAAGTGAGCCATTGGTGCAGATATTTGCAAGGTGTAAAGCACAGAACTGTGTGCTACCTCACAGATGTGATGGCTTTGGGGCAGAGTGTGGTTTAACCATGGCTTCATGCACTAGCTGCATGCTTATGAACTCTGCTGGGAGGATTCTACAAGAGTGTCTGCTTTTCTGATTGTGTACAGTTGTAATGCTTTGGACCCCAGCTGGCTCTTTGTTAAACCAGTGCAGATGCTTTCTTATCTTACTTTCCAGCAGTAGTATTGTGCTTACATCATCTACTTTGTAGATGCCTTGCAACACTGGCAAGAAAAATCTTATCTATTCTTGCTTAGGTAACCACTGGGAATAGCAAAGCAATGTGTACATTAATTGTTTTGCAATCCTTTTTTTTCTCCTAAGTATTCTGTTTTCATTGTAAATAATACTTAGTTTTACATGACTATGTAAGCTTAGTTTTGACTATGTAAGATTTAGAAAAGAAGACTCACAAATACTTGAATTTATTTAAATGTTTCATCTAGTTGTTAAAGGTGTAGGAGAATTGCAAAAATAGGGAAGGAGAAAATAGCACAGTTGATCTATAACTGACAGAGAGTACCAGCCAAAATAATGTTGTTCAGGTTTTCCTACTAGAAAGGGCATCTGGAAAAGCCTGCTTTTAAGAACGAGAAACAAAGTCAGGTACAGCCTCTGCCATTCAGTTTTGGAAGGCACAACAATATTTGTGCTCTAGGATGTTGGACTGGCTTGTCAGTTTGTAAAAAAAAACAGCCAAGAAATTGCCCTTTGCATTACTATAGTCTTAATTAAAGATAATTAAAGAAAAGTTTCAGATACTCAAAGTTATCTTCTTAGCAAGACCCATATGTCTAACACTGAGAAAAAAATTCAAAACTTCAGGCTCCTTTCCAAATCAAGCCTTGTTATATTTTCTTCCTCTCTAAGTTAAAAATAGGATGGATCCCTCCTGTGCTTTTCAGCATTTTAGTCACTTTGCAAGCATAGTAAGCATGATATGCCTGCATACCCATAAACACAAAAGGGAGGACATGTCATCAGCATTTTCAGCCTTATTTATTACCAAGAATGTCACAGGGATTAGCAAACTAAGGAAATCTATGCTATTATAAGTAAACGTTTCAGACCCTGCAAGAAAAATATTCATTTTTCTTCAACTGCTTTCTCTTCTTGCTAGTCCTCCACAATAGACTCAGTATAACTAATTCTTCATCTCAGCTATCTATTTATTGCTCTCTGTATTTCATACAGAATCGCAGGGGTGTCTTGTAAAGGCTAGATTCAGAGCTGCTTAAGATTCACCCTGGAAAATGTAAAAAGAAACAGATAACATATCTACTATCCAACCTGTTTTATTCCCTGAAGGGATCACTTTCTGATCCATGAGTTGTTTTTCTTTCTCTTTCAAACAGAAGAAGTCATTAACCCTGAAATATATCTTCAGTTGCCTTGTGCAGTGCAACAGGTCCACACAATTGAATGCCTCTTCAAGTCTTCAGCCTGTGTCCCAAGAAACCATTAGGAGACAAAGATGATTGCTTATGATACTTATCCTTTCAGTAACTTCTCATTTTTTTAATATAGCAAAAAAGGAAAGAGAATATTTATGGCAGAAAGGAAGAAGTCCTAAGATGTTTTCATGACCTTTGTTAGTCCTATTGGAATTAAATTAAAAATTAATTTTTAAAAAAGAGCATTAAAGGCATTTTCCATCTAGAAGGGTTCTAAGCTAGGATTCTCTGATGCTTAATAACCTGGACTCTCAGGTTTCCTTCATGGATGGAAAACATTTGGATGAATGGGAATATAAATTGTAGAGTCTTAAACCCTTTGAAAAAGAACAGCAAAAAGACCAGTTTTTGCAGATAGGCTATGCAATATTAAACATCAGAAAAACTGACCCAAAAAGCACTCTCATTCTTAACTGTCTTTTTGGTGGTTTTTCCTACTTTTACTTTCCCCTCTATACATAAAGCTTTGATGAAGAGGAATGAAGGGACAGACCTAAAGACAGATTTACCCAATGGTACAGCAATCAAGTTATATCTTTATCAAAGTGACATCCAGCAGAATGCACTGAAGATCAGTTAACAATGAGGCAAATACTTCACGAACATGTAGTGCTGCACTGCAGAGAATGATCAGGGACTGCCGGTTGCAGAAGAAAGATGAACACTTCTGATCAACTTGTTGGCCAAAAAACCCCAATGATTTTCTTTTTTCACCTGGAAGTTAACGGAAATCTATTTTTCTTTTTAAGACTAAGACACTAACTCTGATAGTGCTGAGTTTTTTTAAATTACTGTTTTTTGTTTTTACTCTAGTCTGGACATGCTGATCACTTCTGAAATTTAAAACTGATTTTACAATTCAGTAGTGGAGAACGCTTAGGGTTTTGTTTTTTTTTTAACGGAACAAAAGGAGCGCTCAGTACAGGAAATGTACTTCCAGTCCAGCCCTGGTCATAGTGCTTTTTGATTGTTCCTGGAGATGTTCTTTGGATGAAAGCTCCTGTCAAACTCGATAAAATGACTGACAAGGCCAAATTGGCATGCATTAAGGGAAATGACAAGAGAGAAGCTTAATCATGCCTGTACCAATAGATTGAAGCTGTTTCAGTGATGGCAATGCCATCCTGTGTGTGTCAGTAAGGCTTCACTTTCATCTCTGTAGGAAAAGCTATGAGGCAAAAAGGCACTTGGCCTTGATTGCATGCCAAGAGAGGCCAAACAGAAAAGTAAAGCTTTCTTGGCACTGATAGCATAATGGGTCACACTAATACATTCTGCTGTGTTCCACAAAACAAATGGGTAAATTCTAGCAAAATGCAGGAATTAATTCTTTGGCATGAAGAAAGCTTTGAAGTATACCCATTGGCTCCCTTGGTCCCTAGCCCTGACCCAGTTCTGTCAAAAAATAGTGACTGCTAAGTGTGGAATATTGTTACATGAAAAAACCAGTGGAGTAAACATCAGGCTGATCCTATATAATGGCTATTACTACAATACTATTATTACAACTGATATTAAATATAAGGTGCTAATTAAGGAAAGGTTAGTCCAGCCCTCTTTCATAGTTCCAAGTGGGTTCATTGAAAATCCACCATGAAGAACTTGGGTTTCTCCATAGCCTATACTGAAGGGTCAAAAACTCTCTTATGACAATTTTTGAGCAACATAGCTGGCAAACCTTTAGCGTCTTGGGGTAGTGTTGGAAATACAAGAGTCCAGCTTGCAGATAGAAGTCCTGAGTGTCTCCCTCTATCATGTTGGTTTTTTAAATTTTAATGTGCAGGATAGTCATGACAGAAGCATTATTCTGAGAAGCTGGCGGCTGTCAACCATACTGTAAGAGAGCTTTGGAAGCAGATTTTATTCCATGGACTACAACTGGCCACCCATCAAGTATAGGTGGGTGAGCTCTAGAGCTGAGTTACCTTCTTGAATATTGTTTTTCTGTTTTCCTTATTTTCCATAGGTCTTGATTAGCATTGTTATTCAAGAAAAAAATCTCCACAGGGGATTTCCTCTGCTTTCCTCCAACCCTTTGCTAAATTCATAGGAGAGTAGAAAATGCTAAAGAAGTACTAATTCTCTTCAAGAGAAAAGGATGCTACTGTGTCACCCAGGAGTTTTTCTGGAGTTCTTAAGCCTAGTTTCAGTCCTCCATATGGGACAAAGCTCAGACATGAAAGACAAAATTATAGATAGGAATTCTTTGCTTTTCTCAGTTTTGTTATTTTATGTCTCATTACCACAGGGTTGGGCGAGGTGGGGGGTCAGAATGTTGGTGGATTTCTCCTATTGCTCCTCAGTCCATTATTTCCTACTTTTATTTTTCTTCCCTTCCTTCTCTGATCTAAGTGTGATTCCCATTCTTTTATTTCTTTATTCCTTAGTTTTGCCTACTGTAATGCAGAGATATGATGCCTCTTTTTTATATGAGGTCATCAATGCTTTTTACTTACCATATCTTCAACCTCTCCACTTTAGCAACAAATTCCCTTCTTTCTAGATACTAGGGGACTTTGTCAAAGTTTGGCTTCTCAGCCTTCTGCTTTTAATGCTTTTGAATTTTACTTATGTTTTTTTCTTCTATTTTTCTTCTATTATTTTTGACCTGATGTCATTCATTAAGCTGACTCCCCTTTATAGCATGGGATTGTCTTTACCTCTTGCTGTAAAACTGCAGAATTCTTCTGCTGGATGGTGGCTATTGAAACTTCTCTCTCTGATATGTTTTTTGTTCTTTCCTACCCTAACTAATGCTCCTCATTTTCTATTCTCACTCCAGTCACCAAGGCTTTTTGCTGCACATTTTTAATAGCATTAAGATCCTCAGGAGGTTTCTTAAGTCTGGTTAGTGCCGTGAAGTGTCTGATGTGTTTGTGGACTACAACGCTATTAAAAACATATTGGCTATATATTATGAGAAAAGCTATGTCAAATTATAAGAAAAAAAACAAAAAAACAACTTTCTCTAAGATCCAGCAAAAAAACCCACCCCAAATTCTTTTCACGTTACATATAATATATCTCATTAATAGAATGAGCTCTTACTAAGACAATACCAGCTTTCAAACATGACAATCCCTAAAATCCTTATGCATTTACTGTAACATGCATGACTCATTTTTTGCTGACAACCTGAACTGTAGCAGGCTTATAAAAACACAAGGCTTTAATAATGCCCAGTAGGGCTAGGCTATTAAAAGTCTTAGTTGATATCTCTTTTATGATAAGGATTTTCAACAGAACTTGAAAATTTCAGATTATATATCCCACCAAAATTCAAGACCAAAGGAATTTGTCTGAGATTCTGCCACTTCAACATTTACCAAATTCCCAATCCTACAGAGTCACTGTCAATGTTAACAAGTACTTAAATGAAGTTCAGGATTCAATCATGAGTCTTTTTCTTTCATTAACCTTAATGGGCTGTGAATCAGAACTATTGAACAATGGCAATGAGAAATCAATTACTTATTATAATAAGGTATGGTGTGTGAAACAGAGGCAGATCCTACCCTTTCATTTCTTGCCTTCCTGCATCTCTCAGGTTTATTTTTCACTTATAAACACACAGACATAGCAAATTCTGTGGATTCAGAAAAGCACACACCAGACTCAGAGAAGTGTCCCTTTAAAGTGGAAACCAAATCTACCCAACACATATCATGTTCAATAAATTAGCTAATAATATAACTTAGTAGGTGGTAAATGAGCTAATAAAATATGTAATATATTTCTATGTTGGAGTCCAAAACCAGTGTTAAAATAACATTTACCGTTATGTTTGTAGTAATTTGTATAAACTGCCCGGTGGGAGGTGAGTGTGCTGCACTATTACAAAAATTATAAAAGGAAAAATCTAATTACTTGTAGCTGGCATGAAAGGAAGTCTGTAAATTTTTCTCACAAAACATGCTTTAAGAAAGAGCAACTAAGCAAAAAGGTCAGCATTGCATATTCAAATTTAAAGCCCAAGAACTAAAAACAACATTATCTTGTGACTCAACAAGGACTGGAGTAATTGATCACATTGACTAATTGTCAATTGTCATGATCAATTGACTAATGTTAGTGGAGCATTGCATGCTCTGAAGAAGTCATAAAATTAATAATGTAATTTTGATTCGAGTAATTTTTCTGATTTTTTTTAATAATTCAACAGAATTATAAAAAAAATTAAAACCTCTATTGAATCCTAACTGAAAAATCTACAAGACAGAGTTATATCCTATGGCTGCAAATTCTGCAGGAATTGCTCTGAAATGTATTAAGTGTCATGTAGGGAAATGATCATGCTGGGCTTCTTTCTGCACATTGTTTTTAATGGGATTGCATTTGGGTAAGCAGTCAGGATTGAGCAGCAAATGCAGGCTAGAGCTCCGGTCAATGGCAATGCCACTTGGCTCCATACTCGCATAGACCTGAGAACAGAAGAGTACTGTCAGAATTTTTTCCCAGTGTAACAAGTGGAGATATGCTCAATTCTTTTGAACAAAGGGTCAGGTAGGTTAATATTTAATTGAACCTTCCTCGACTATTACTGCTTGGGGATGCCTGCTCAGGAAGACACATACACCAGTGTTTAAATAGTCCCCTTCCAAGAGGCATTTAAGCATACACTAACCTTTGAGCTTGGTAACTCCACCTGTGTAAGTGCTCTCCTCTACTCCCTTTATCCCACAGACTGCTGCAGGTGGGACTTTTTGTGGATGAAGGTATAAAATGTAGAATAGCATCTCACAAGTGAGTCAGCCATGGTCCTTTGGGGTGGAGGAATGCTAACAGCAGTTGAGCTGTATTAGAAAGACAGTAGCTAGACGTTAAGTGCCATGAACATTCCCTTTTGCTTGAGTTTCTTTATGCTACACCCAGTACAGCTTGTTCAGTTTTGGGCTACTTGATTCTAGACAGGGATTTGTTTAGCCTGGAAAAAATTCTGTAATAACAGCTAATTGTTTTCCTCCAGTACTTAGGACCTAAGGAAGAGCTGTGACCAGATTTTTCAGAAAAGTACAGTTAAATAGATAATCACAATCACAACAGAAGCAAAATGACAAGTTTGTACTTTTACATATGAAAAATATTTTTCATTATGAGATTGGTGAGGCACTGAACAAAGTGACACAGAAAGGTACTGGAGTTTCAGTACCTTCTTTTAATTTTCTGAAGATATTCAAAATCTCACAGCACAGAGCTATTTTGAAGTATAAAAATAGCACAGAGCTATTTGGAGTATGAGATTGGATTTTTAATACAATTGCTAGTATTCATTGTGTAATTAGGTAATTGCAATCTTCTCTGAGTCTTTTTAATGTTTAAGAGAGATAGATCTGTATATTCCCACTATCTGGAAAATATACTCAGATATACTAGTGTAGATTTTTGTTTCAGCTGCTCATGTTATCACTTTACTGGTTTAGAACACACCAGTAGGTTTCTGGAGTCCCAGTTTTTAGCTAAAGCAATGTCCAGAAGGTATAATTCAGGATCATAAAACACTATACTTTACAAGGCCTTAAAATGTAGATTTTCATAATTTACATGCCCCTTTAATTCTCAATATTATTTTATATTCCACTGAAGAATAAATATTCATTATTGTGAGTTTTCTGTAAATGCAACTCACAAACACTCAAAAACTTAGAAACCATTTAATAAGAAATATTTTCTCAGAAACTGGCAACATTTAGGAGAATTGAATTGGAATATTGGAATTATTTTTAGCTGGAAAATTCAGGTTGAGATTGATTTTGAAATGTCTTTAATGTAGAACAATGTAAGGGTATTCTATTGAGGAACATGTGAACATAATGGTATTGAGATTCCAATAGAGTTGTAAATGTTACAAAATGAACTTGCTTCTTCTTCTTCACAAGTGAAGAGCTGTGATTCATATAAAAGTGTTTTCAATAAAAGAAGATAGTAAAAGCATTGGTTAGCTTTTATTTGACTCAATATTTCCTCTCAGTATAATAAATTTTGGCTCTTCTTTATGTCTACAATGACAAGTGCCTTTTAAGACATGTTGTAAATGCTCTGTATCTTTATACAACCTTCATGTAATAATTTCTTAATAGTCTTGTAGATGAATAATTACATGATTTATGAAAAATATATTGAGGTCATTTGATAATACAACTAGTTATTAATATAAGAATATTGATACTAACTGGAGAAAGTAATTACCTGGCAACACTTAGGCAAATTCCTTCCAAGCACAGCAAGGCCAGAGCACTCTTTCCAGAGGGTGTTAATACTGTTTCAGACTTTGAGAGGATTTATATCAGAATCTAATAGTTTTTTCTTGAAATAAAAGAAAAAGAAACAATTGTTAAACCCAAATAAGATGAGACAGCTTACACAGAATATTAAATGAGTAAAAGAAAATATAGCTAATACTTAATAGGCATCTGGAATTTGGTGAGAAAAAAAAAAGTTTTAATCATTCCTAAAGACTAATTTTAAAACACCTAGGTAAATCTGACATGGATTACTGAGGATGTAACATAGCAGTGAAAGCAATTCCTGTGAAACACCAGGTTGCCCAGTGATCCCATGCACTCAGAGCAGAGGTATAAGCTAAGATTTGGGGGAAATAAAGAGACATGACAATCCAGGACTCTTGATCTTTAAAGATTTTCCCTCACTCCCTATGTGCCTTTTCTAGGAAATTTATTTGACTGTTATCTTTCGGTTTTTAGGAATTATTTTTAGGCTACAACCCCTAGACCTGTTAAAAGATATTCAGGGTATCTAGTCTCCCTAGGGCAAAGCTAACTGACATAAAAAGAGGCTTACCTATTTACATCTTGCTTTAGCTGTTTTTAGTGATCATATATATGGCAGGGAAGTCAGGTCTGTCTCCCCTTAGGGCAGACACTTGTGTGTTTTTTCAGTCTTTTAATCCAAGGTATGAAAGGGCCTGGAATTCTTTTTTGCTTGTTTTGTGAGTTTTTGTTTTTCTGTTGTCTATTTTGGTTTGAATTTTCAGTTTTTAATGTAATAATATTACTAATGCTAATGTTGATCATTATGATTATTTTACTTCTTTCAACCATGACAGCCCTAGGGCTGGGCAATAAAAACAGTGGAGTTACCATTTGGTAGTTGCTTCCACAGAGACAGTAAATAAGAGCTTAACCCCACCTTTTCTCAAAACTGCTTGTAGCTGTTTTTCAGATAAAATTGTTTGACATTTAGCTAGAGACATATAATAAGCAAAATTGTATAAGCAGTGACAGGGAAGCTCACGGAAGAAAAAATCCTTTACTAGGGATCTACTAATTAAAAATAACTCCAGCTCTTTTTCCTTAAATGAATAGACAGAACAGCTGCGAAGAGAGGAGGAAGTCAGTGACAATATAATTGAAATGATGGACGTGTAATTTCTGACAACAAGGAAAAAAGAATTGTTCTTTCTTGTTTCAGTCTATTAAAATCACCAAGAAAAAGTACTTTGTTTGCAAAATAACCCTGCACTAGTATAGAACAAATGGCAGAAAATAGGCAAAAGGATGTAAAAGGTCTTATGAGTTTTTAATTAAACGGAATTAAAGTTGAGAGGAGATTTTTTTTTTCTAACTACACTAAATATTTAGACTTGTGATAAGTGAACTAAAATGTAACCTTTAATGGCAAGGAAATAGAGTGGTATAAAAAAATTGCCTTCTGCCTATTGACATAGCTAGATCAATGTTTGATTAGTTCAGAGATGGTAATTGAATTAAAGCTTGGAAGTGCAATGGATAGAGCATTGATTTTTCCTGTTGATTAATCAAGACGCAACAATTTAGATGCTGAGAGGGAAAAAAAAGTTTGCCAGAAAGTATAATTGCTACTAAAACACACATTGTAAGGCAATGACAAAATCAATACAAGACTGAAGCCATGCAAGTCCGGGTGCATCTAATTGCTCAAGATTATTCAGTCTAAATTCTGTACTGGCTTTACACTACCTATAAACTTATTGATTTCAGCATGAAATTTGGTCTGGTACCTAAAAAATTCTACTCTTTTTTGTTTTCCTTTCTGACCAGGGGGCCTCCCTTGCTGAAATCAATAGCAGAACTCACATTAAATCTCAATAATGCATGATCATGGAATATTGATACTGAGCATCAATAAGGGACATTCGTATTAAAAATGGGAGAAACTACTGATAACAATGGCAGCTATAATGATGAGGCTGTTGCTTTGCTACGTTAGTTGCCTGGTTTAAATCCAATTGCAAAAAATCAGTTTACATACAGAGGCCTATCTTAAGGATTAGGACTTAAGTAAGGAATCCAGGAAAGCATATCTGTGTATCCTTAACTTCAGTTGTATAAGTCAGTATAAGTCAGTAGGATTCAAATGATGATTCAGTCAAGTATAAAACTAAGGATGTGTAAAAAGATTTTTTTTGCTTGATCAGTTGAAATTTACAAAATATGTAACTACCCAAATATTTAACCCAAACGTACTTTGAAAGATTTGTCTTCTTCCATGTGACTGTGGATTTGTAAAGATGTATCATTTTGGAGAAGCAGCCTACCTACTTTGTGCTTTTCTGAGCTTGTATTTGTGGAACAAATGCATTATATTTTAATTTTCTTTCTTTTACCGTTCCAGAGAGCTCAACGATTACTGTGTGATGAGAGTCAGACACTACTTACAATGTGGTTTTGTTGTCCCCACACGCCTTTCAAAATCTGTCCAATATCAGGATTTTGTATTGTTCCCCAAGTTCCCATTTGGGCTAGTCTGTACAACTGTCCAACTTTGTAGCTGAGTGACATTTAGAGATGAATACTGCTAATGTTTCCACATAGTGTACTTTGCTTCTCTATTGGAACTATAAAGACACTTCTTTATTATGCTTTAACATATAATCATTACCAAAATGTGCTTCATTTAAACAAAAGTACTTTCAAAATCCAAAGCTTCAGATATAATTTGCTGAGGCCTCAGTGGCTGAATGAAAATACGCCTGCCTGTCTATTATGCCAGATGTCCCATTAGAGATATGATGGCTCTTTTCAATCTCAGTGATTAATATACTGTGACATCTATAAATAGATAGGAATTGAAGCTGATTCTATGTTAGAGAATACTATCTGGTAAATTAGGATATGTATCTATCTCTACATATATATGCACATGCACCTTTTACATATGCAGATGCAAATGGAGTTCTATCAATTTGGCAAAATTTAATTATAATTACAAATATTTTAAATTTTTTTTTTAACAGTAATTTTCCTCTAGACATTCTCCTGCCTTCACCTGCTAGCCTTCTGAATACCATCTATACTTTTATACATCCTACATTTCACTGAAATGGAAGGCCACTGGAAGACTCCAGTCCATGAATGAGGACTTATGAGTTTGAAGGAAAGTATTTTTTTCCCATGTCACAAAAAATCAACGTTTTTATCAGGGTCATGGAAGATGAGAGATGTGGACCCTGGCTACTTAAAGAAAATGTGTTGTTTTGAGAGATTAGGCAAAATCTTGGTCAATTATATTAACAACACAGAAGTTTAATGTGATCAGAACTATTGTTTGATTGGGAAAGCTGCAGATCTCCAAGCAGAACATATCATACACCCAGCATCACAGTAGAAAGTCAGGTGGTTAACGGAAAGCCATGTCTTTTCAGATAAGAGAACCAAATGGGTAAGTGAGGTGACTGAGAAAAGTAGAATGCAAAGTTCAAAAGTGAGATATAAAAGGCAGCTCATTGAGTGCATCCCTCTGTTCTTAAAGAGATTATTGTAGAGAGGAGAATGTAAGATTCATGCTGGACTTACGAATTTAGGACTGAGTTGCTTTGTGAAAAAAATTATTCTGGGAGCAGACATTGATTCAATTGGACAAATCGCAAAAAATCTCAAAATATGCTGAGTTGGAAGGAAACCAGGATCATTGAGTTCCATCTCCTGGTGCAGGACACCCCGGGAATCACACCATTGTCCAAACACTTCTTGAACTCTGTCAGACTTGGTGCTGTAAACATTTCCCTGGGGAGCATCTTGTAATACCCAACCACCCTCTGGGTGAAGAAGCTTTTCCTGATGCCCAACTCAGCTTCATGCTCTTTCCCCAGGTCTTGTCAGAGGGCACCACAGAGGAGAGATCAGTGCCTGCCCCTCCTCTTCCCCTCACGAAGAAGTTGTAACTGCCGTGAGGTCTCCCCTCAGTCTCCTCTCCAGGCTAAGAGACCAAGTGACCTCAGTTGCTCCTCATACAGCTTCCCCTCAAGGCTCCTCACCATCCTTGTGGCTCTCCTTTGGCCTTTCCTCTTCAGACTGGTCTTGGGTAAAGTTATATTTGTGAGACTCACTGTTACCTGTCAGGTAAGGTTCAGCAATTTTCTGGCTGGAAGTTGTCACTATCTTCCCTGTAAGTGCTCTGACTTCCAGGCTAGAGAGAAAGGTTTGGTTTTGTGAGGTTCTTAAGGAGCAAGGCACTCTTTACGGTTCTTTGATTTCTCTTTCTCACTACAAATATTCATGGAAGTTCTGGCATTTGTGATGTAAACACTTTTTGACAGAATGAGAAAGAAATAACGTTCACATTTTAATTGTTAATAACAAAATCCTGGTATTTTCCTCACTTACGCATTTTGTTAAAAATGGTCAACATATTAAAACATTAGGATAAAGATATATCAAAGGCCAGTTACGTAGCACAAGAGTTAGTTTATGTTCACTAATGTTCTTCTGACAGTAGTTCTTCTGAAAGTGTTTTCAGAATATCTGGGGAATAATTACATTATATAAAGTACCAATTTCTTCAAAAACATTATTCTAAATGCAGAAATCTTGATAGAATTTAGCATAAAGATATATATATATTTATACCATAGCATCTTCTGTGTATATGCATGCTTATGTATACAAATACATATCTAAACCAACTGCCATAGAATATGTAATGGGTAGATATGCTGAAGACCAATTTGAGGTGATACGCAGCAACCATAAAGTAACAAGGCATGACAGTAATACTTGAGCAGCTTTCCTTGCTCACAATCACCTCAAGAAATCTGCTACGATTTCATCAAAGTCATGTTAATTACTCCAAATCTGCACTTCAACCACTTCACTTCATGAAGCCTTAATCCCTGCCTGGAAATACTGGGGAATGTAATTTACTTGTGGGCATTGTCTGTACAGGGCATGGAATTAGGCATCTGAATTTATTTGAATGGATGCTGCCAAGTGGTCATCACTCTGGATCTTAAGTCTCTTGCCCTTTGAGATACCTAATTATTGCCCCCCATCTTTAAAGGTTATCCTGCCTGGGGATTGATATGAAATCCCGTCTGTTATTGATAATTAGTGTATACAGCATTGTGATTGTTGATTCATTAACTAAATAAGTTTAGACTTATATTTATACTGTGCATTTTTAACTGCATCCCAGTATCTCATTTATATTTCTTGGTTTAGCCACCTAATGGGCTACAGAGTTTAAGGATTTGTCTGTAATAGTTCCCAAATCTCTATTTAGGTTGATGTCCTGATGCTCATTTTCCATTTAGCAGCTATACAATTTCTCTTTTTTTGATCCAAACTCATTAGCCTGCACTTAATTGCATTTGTCAACCATGAGCCAGGTGCATTTATTTTTTACACTATTATGTATTGCATTGCTTTTCTTCATTTGAGGTTTTTTCGAAGCACAGCTGATAGAAAGCTGACTAGAAAAGAAAGCATATTAGATAGAAAATTATCATTAGGACCTAATCCCAATCTTGCCAAATCATTACATTTCTTTTTACTGATTTGAAGAAAAGAAACATTGAGGTTGGTTCTCTACAATTTATACAGTTGTCTACAACAACTTGGACAAGTATTGGTAAATCACAAATCTTCATTAATTACTCTACATTCATGAATTATCAACCATAAATCATTGCTCACATTGTCCTGTCTGATATTTACTGTTCTGTTTGTTGGGTTTTTTTTCATTTCTAAAACGATTGTCATCCCATGGCAAAGAAGAAATTGGCATGATCTGGTGAGGCAAGTAATAAGCATGTACCTCAAATATCAATAATCCTATTTCACATGCCTTCAGTGCACTTGCTTATCTGAGGGGAATGGTTTTCTTTCATTAGCACAACTCTACATACTGCAAGTAACAGATGCTTGTGCGAGAACGAGTGAATACTCTATGAATGGCTACACATATGGACATTGATTCCTTGCCTGTTAATACATACCCTTATCATTAATTTTTTTATTCAGTTTACAACTATATAATTCACTTGAGTAATATTTTACTGCTTGGCAAGGTATAGAACTCTGTTTATAAATCAGATACCCCCTTCAGATATCTGCTGGAAGCACAATCTGCTCTATATAAAACACTTTTTGTATGGGTTTCTATTCTTGATTATCACTGCATTCCACTCAATCTGATCAAAACACCATTATAAAAATCACTGATGATCTTAAATGAGCTTCCCTATAGTATTATACTCTTTAAACCCTGCTGGTTTGTTTATTTATTTATTTATTTGATCATCTTTCCTCACTAAAAGGATGGTCCTGACTTCTGTTGCCTGGACCTTTATGCCCAAATCTAATTGTTTTGGGAAAACATACAATTTAAAGTGCTCTTTTATACTGTATTTAGCACATTCTTACTGAAGCCTGGCCTGTAAGATTCATTCAGGAATATCTAGAAATTTGCAGACAGGCACAGTAACTAAGTAAATCCTGGAGACAGGAAAATGTATTTCTCATTAGATAAAGATGGACAGATGCACTCAACAGTCAAAAGAGTGTATGAAAATTATCTTTTTATTTACCTATTTCAAGTTGTTTTCCAAAGCAGTCTTAAAAATCTGCTCACACATTTAGTGTATGAGAAGCTATTAATGAAAAATCCAACTGTGTAAATTAAATGCATGAATGGGGGAGAGGAAGAGTGCTCTTCTGAGCCATGTCAGGGACATTTTTCCTGCTGAATGAGAAATGGTGTAAGCACAGTAGTTCCAAAACTCCTGTAAAGCAATAGACTTTTGTCAGATAGATAGGTCTGCACAGGCAGAAGATCCAAGATTAAACAAAACATGATCATTACCCTAGAATGGTAGCTACCCAAGTAAAACCAATTATTAGCAAGTTGTTCTGTCCCTGGTCATTGCATTGGCCTCATGTAAGCTCTCCATTACAAGGTGAATGCTAGGTTCTCTTTCTCTACTCATATATTGAAAAATATTAATGTTTATATTTAAAAAATCCTCCATCAGCCTTGAATATTATGTTCTTTTGTTCACATCAAATCCCCTTTGATTCCGTAGTACACAATTTCACTTGCACGCTGCATACTACAATTGCATAAATAATTTCTTACAGAAAAAGCTAGTGTATAATTTTCAGGGCTTATTTAAGCAAGTGTTTTAATATTTTAGTATAAATAATTTTATTTTAATTATTTATTAATTATGATTATTTATTAATCAATACTATAGTTATTATTTAGATTTTTAATATTTATAATACATTTAATCTAGATGGCAGTTAGATCCAAGTGTCTTGATAAACTGATATTGATTTGCTTAACTGCCCTAAACAAAATGGATGTTATAATTTCTTTTGTTGATTAGTAAATGCTCTGTTTTATCTGGCTCTATTTTTAAATGGTTGGCAGAATATTTGGGGGAAATGGAAGTACCTTTTGAAAACAGCAACATTAATTTTTTTAAAAAAATTTATTTTAATGTTATGTTTAGAAGTATGATCATTGCAAAATTTATACTCTCACAAAATATAGTGATGACATTTCCAAAAAATAGATTTAATAGTTCCCTTAGAGAATATGAAAATTATTTTAGGAAGAAGTAACTGTGAATTATACACAGTTACATCTATAATATTCATGTGAAAAATGCACAGGCAAATGTGACATTTATGAAAACCCCCAGTCATTCATTGTTCCTCCAAACTGAATGAAATCATAAAATTGCTGCTGGAACATTCTCAGCAGGCTTCAAATGTACTTTTCAATTATATAATAGTCATTCACCATCTGTCAACCCCCATTGCTGGTCATTTATCTGTATGATGACTCACTGCAGGGTGCTGTAAGTATCACCATTATTTAATCAATACTCTGTCTATTTGTACCCCTCTTGAGAGCCTGTGTCCATACCCTTCATTCATTTTCAGCCTACCATCAACATGGCAAGAAAGGCATCTCTGGCTGCTGTCTCATGGCAGCTGCTGCCTTTGGACACATCTGTCCTGCATCCGTCCCATCACCGCTGAGTCCATTCTCATTGCAGCGCAACCACAAAGCTACTTCGGCCCATGATTCTCCCAAAGGAATGGAACTTGACCAGGAAAACTGGCATCTTGAGAAAAGACAATCATCTGATGATATAAAGAAAGAGTGAAAAGGGGACACTGTTTTCCTTTCCATGGAGATAGAGCCTCTCCTTCGAAAACATCAACAAGGTCTTGGTGCAAGGAAAATTGCATGGATGTTCCTTATTCCTCATGGAGTTCAAGTTGTTCCTTGTGGGAGAGAAAACCTCTTCTCACTTCTCTCATGCAGGAGATCCTGGAATCAGGTACACTCTGTGGAGTGGAAATACCTGAGATTATTAATTAAAAGCTGCTTGAAATGCAGAAATTTGCCAAGTATGAGTGCTGAGTAATTTGCTATGACCAACATGGGAAGGGTCTGTAGAGAGACTAGAAAAGGAAAACCTGTGAGTTAAGTTGCAATGAGAGTTGCAGGTTTGTTTTGAAAAGAAGCTTCTGCTATTATATATCACAATTTCAAATTTTATTAACTCATGCAATTAAAATTCTCTCAGAAAATCAGCATATATTACTACAAAGTCATTAGACTGGCATCCAGTTTATCTTTCCTTGTAATTTGGTAGTTTTATGCCATCTCTTTTCCCTAGGAAAGTTGAGAAAGAATCTCCTTTAAAGTCAATTCTATTCTGTTTGTATCCTTTATGCAAATAACTAGTCTGGATGAACTTAATCACGGGTTATTTATTCTGTGTGATAGGAATCTGTTAAAGAAGTTAAAAAAGTTTCCATATGGAATAATTAGTCATTGAAAAGGATGTCCTAGCTACAATAGCCTCTCTTGGAGGATATACTTGCAGATTAATTTACTTTCACCAGTGAGGGTAGAAAGGAAGGAAAGTAGTGCAACGTTTCTTTAAGCAAAGTAAAGAAAGGAATGCTCATTTGTAACTGACTTCCATTTGGTTAGTTAAATTTTACAGTGGCATAAAATATGGTTTCTAGATTTGTAATTAGTTGACTGTAGAGTTTTGAAATGTATCAGAAGTGAGGGTCAGCCATATAAATGTTAATTTCACTGGTAGAAATGAAACAGCATTTAAAGTTTAATGAGAAATGCTTATCTGAAGTGGAAATAAGAGAAAAGTTATTACAACTTCTGGAGGTATAGGTGTACAGGTGTTAAGATTTAACCCTGCTCATGGGAGAGGTTGAAACTATTCTCATCAATAATGCAGAATAATAAGGATAATGGCATAAAAATCATAGATCACCTTCTGTTTGCACCCAGACTATCATAAATTATTACTCTCTGACATTGGGTTAATCAGTGTACACAGATCCCAGGAGAAGATTTTCCAGGTCTTTTCTTCTCCTGGCTTGTTTCGTGCCTCCACAGAAGGAAGAGTCACCTTGAAATTTGAATGACTTTACTCTTTTCCCTCAGCTCAACACAGAGCATCCTTCTGTTGGTGATGAAGCAACAAAACACCTTTCTTAGTTATTTTAAGTTAAATGCTGAAAAGCATAAGTGCCTAAAATATAGGAAGTGATTAGTATTCTAGGAGAGGACACCATGAACACAATACTTCACCTTATATAAATAAAGCAGGTAATAAATATAAGGCTACAGCTAAACTATGCTGAAGAGATGTAAGAGATTAATGTATGCTAATAAATTTCTCTTGAAGTAAGGAGCCATAGCCAAGAAAGGAAAACTTGTCCTAATGGTATTAGATAGAAAAAATATGGATCACAATTGCTGGCAAAGATTCTAAAAGTGGAAATTCTCATCTGCTTTTAAGTGATTTTATCTCCAGTATTTGGGCAGCATTATCATCTGACTCATGTGAGTGGTCAAAACTGGAAACTGGCCCCCAACTTTGAACATGAACTTCAATGCAAGAGCACATTCACTTTGAAAATCATCAGAGAACACACGGAAAAATTCCTGACAATTCTCACTTCAAGTTCCAGCCCAAGACTGATAATCATGGATTTTCTCCCTACTGCAACGAAAGTAGCAATTAAAAGAGGAAAAACATGTCATCCTAGAAGGCCAAATGTAGCATAGGGAACTTGAGAAATGTATGAGGAAACAGCCACAGAATACACATCATGTGCTTGTGCACTCTTGCAAATATAAAAAATAAAATACTCGTTTCCTTTAAATAAACAGAACAATAAGTTTTGAAGCATACTGCATGCTATTGTACAAAACTGGCAAGTATTGCAACATTTTTAATGCTCACATAAATTAAACAAATATGAGTGCAATTGCTTTGAATGAGTTCAGACTTCCTCAGAGTACTCTAAGCAGATACATTCCTTCTTCTAACAAAGATGCAAATGAAATGGCTTCTTGCTCAATAATAAATGAAACAGACTGGTTAAACAATCTGTTCTTTCTTTGGTTTTGTGTTTCTTTTACATTCTTAGCAGAATAAACAGAATCAAAGCCTACAGTATACTAAAATATTGTCTAATATTTACTAGATTTTTTTCTTTTTTCACTATTGTGTGGAGGAGCAATCGTCTAAGAAAAATAATTACACACCTTTTCCCTGATTTTGAAAAATGGAACTCTTATTAGCTCTTCAAAATGCTTCTAACTGTATGATGTAGTCACATAGATGAACTTTAATTGTCAATTTTTTTCTTGATTGCACAGAGAGCTGCAAGCCAAATTATCCATTTTGCAGGCTTCTGCTTTGTGATCCACTAGTCTAGAGCATCAGAAAGAGGTTCTTTGAAACCGTAAATGCTAATAAGGCTTCCATGAGTAATCTGTCCAGTCTCTGGTACTTCAGTATTCTGTCAGTCTAGACAAGACTGACGCTTCCAGTTAAAGAAAATGAAATGAAGTTAAAATAAAATTCTACTTATTTACAGTGGGCACTCCCATAGAATTGCCCATATTGATACTCAGTTGTTCTGGGACTCCTGCTGCATTTTTGTTCAAAGTGTAAAACTACTAATTCACAAAGTTTAGTTCTTTAGACTCTATACCTCAAAATGATCAATGTTTGGTGCATAAATTTTATTTAGCTTTAAGTCAGATTTTACTGAGAAGCTAGCCCTAAAACTTTGTGAGAAGTCCCTTTTAGGATAGTTTCTTTAAGCAAATGGCTGAGTTGTCTAAGAAATTAGGCTTTCTCAGTCAGTAGACCATTTTTCAGTAAGGATGTAATCCATTGCTTAGTATCAGAGTGGTCTAGACATGTCACTCCTTTCTGAAGTTTGACAACCATTCTCCTAATCGATCAAAAATAGATAATATGTTGGTTACACAAGAGTCAAAAGAGTAGAGGTTATGTGTTAAAGATTCAGTGCAAAGTTACCCCTCAGCACACTTGACACCTGGTGAGATTTCTTGGTATTTATTAAATACCAAATGGTGACATTTAGGAAGGCAAAAACACATAACCTGCTACTAATAAGCTGTCAAGAAGCTACTGCCTACATGACCATAACTAAAATAGCAGCAGATATATTTGTGTATACACATGCATAAACACACATACACCAGAAGTTACAAAATCACTAAGCCATATGCTGGTCCATGCATTATTTAGCATTTTATTATTCATTTATCATATTCTGTCTTCAAAAGGTTATAACGTGTACAAGTACTCATCCACTTTGTCCATTCACATCACTTGGTTCTGGAATATCTGCTGATACTGAAGGGCATACTGGACTTTGATTTTGGGTGTGTTTAGTCACACGTCCTTTAGAAAAAGTGTTCATGGGCAACCTGAAAAATTCTAAAGCACTTCAGAATCTGAAAAGAAACCACCCTTTTGCCTTTTTGTTTTGGTGTAATTTTATGCCCACACTTGCTTTTTCAGGACTTATGTTGCCACCCTCTTCTAAAATTCATTTACTGGTCTTGTTGCTCTGTAGATGTGTGACATCCACATAAGAACATCAGCAATAGGCATGCAAGATTTTGGCTCACTATGTATTGATAGTTTACTGAAGAGTTAACTGAGGGGAGATTTGGAGTGAGTCTTTTTTTCTAACCATCAAGGCAGAAAGGATTTGGTAACAATGGATCTTGTACAAAACTGATTTGCTTGAGGTTTCTTTTTCTATTAATTTTCAGTTTAATAGTATTTGGGTTAAAGTTGTTTCTAGCTTAAGAGTGTTACGTATTTAGTAGAAGGTGCTTTTATACAAGAACCAAGCATAGTACATTGCTAAGAAAATGGATTACAGATGGTGTGTTCCAGATATAAAATGCATTATTTTTAACTTGGACTATTTCTGAACTGTAATGTTGCTTGGGAATATTTACTTGTAAATCCTGATGATATATATTCTTTACTGATATGTATCTACTGATTGGAATTATTAAGCAAGTGGAGTACAAGAATAAATGAATGAGGAAAAAGAGATGTAAAATAGGAATGGGCAGAACGGAATGTTTTTTGATTTTTATTACAGGATGAAGCAAGTTGTCTTGGGAGCTCTATCAGGATGTGATCTACCAATGCCAGCTTTTGTAAACCTGAGGAGTTTTTTCATATGTATAAGAACAATAGACTAAAAAAACCCTCAGGCTTGCCTTGTTTGTATTTTTTTTTCAATAGCCTACAAATAAGCAAATAAGAACAGGGATTTATACTAAATAAAAAGGTAAAATTCAGGCTTGAAAAAGACAATTCTTATTTCTTATATTTATCAAATTATAAGTGGGAGATAGTAAACAAATAGATCATGACTGATAAACTGTTAATGACTTTTTGTAGTCCATAAAAATAGTCAAAATGTAAACAGGTAAGAAGGAATTCAGAAAATTCTGGAACTGAATTCTAGAAACCTCTGAATTTTCAGTGACACCTTTAAAGATGGATGCATAGATCACATATGCACATACTGGAAAGAAGTTACAACAGAGTCTAAAAACTGTAAGTAATGTAACAATTCTATATACCAGTTGCCAGTTAAAAGATTTGTATCCAGGTCTTTAGGCTGGTAATTTTGCCATTATACCCTTTAATAAGCTGCAGGCTAATGTTACGAAAGGAAGAGATGTAACTGTGTGAATGGAGGCCCTAGAAGAGACTAGAAGCATATTCAGAAGCAATACCATGGCCGGTATGATTAGCTCTCCCTGAATCAATGGCTGGTAGTTCTAACTTGGATGTCAATGATTCCTAGAGATAGTAGTAAATCAGTGTCATGAAGTTTCAGAAGACTTTGGTATGCCTAAAAGTAGCTTTTGGGATGAATCATCAGGCAAAAGAAATCAAACATAGCAAATTCACCCATTGCAAATGACATTAAAAGCAATATATAATTATACAAGATTTCTAGCTGTGCTGTGACATTACCTATTTGCTGCCATCACCCCAAATTTAAAAGCTGATCATCAAAACCAAGTGAGATAGAACAGACATAAAATGAAGCCATAAAATGAGGATTAATTTAGCCCAATCTTAATTGCAATGATTTATCATTGTCCAGTGGGCATTGCGAAAAAAATTTAACAAATCTTGCAGAAAGATTAATTGGTACCCAGTAATAAACCCAGTCTCTACATCACACATAAAATTAAACATGGAGTTTCCTCATGAGACTTGGATTATTATTTAAATACTTGAATTATTATCATTTTAGTGTTTCTATTCTGCAAAATTTCCATTTTTGCTTTAGCTTTAAGTGAAATCCCGTTTGTGCACAATTGTCTTGACAGCCTCAAGAATCATGAAACACACAGTGCTCAGTGCTGCTTTGTGATGAGCTTGGCCTGTAGCATTCTCATACCTAACTTCTCACCAGGAGAATCCGGGAACCTGATGAGGTCCCATATGGATCCGTCTGCTTCATTCCATCCAGCTCTTTCCTGAGGGGTTCAGAGTCCCACCACTTCTGAGTGCAATCCTGTTGTGAAAGGCAACCACTAAATGCTGGAGTCATGTGAACAAAGTGATGCTGAGAGTGACAGTGTTATGATGTAAACACTGTTGGGACACATTCAGTATGGGCAGCTCAGTGAGCAGCAGCAGTGGGAGCTGCAGGTTCAGCTCCAGATGGTGGGAGCTGAAGTGCTGACACTTTGCATAAAAAAAGGGCCCAGGGACCCCTGTGGCCCAGCCAGATGGCTGGACACTCAGGGACACAACAGGAGCCAAGGACACCAGACTTTTGCCCCCTTAGACTGAAGGTATAAAATCCCAGGGTTTTCTTTTTTTGGGCTCCTGCCTCAGAGGCACCAATTCAAGTTGTTACTCAATTTTTGCACCAAGATTAAATGATCAAGACATCTGGGAAATCTAGGCTTGAGCTAGTAAGGAAACCTGTTCTGACTGTGTGAGTGTGTGGTCCCAGCTCAGGCGGTGTGAGTGTGACTGCCAGAGTGACTCCTGGATAGTTGAACAGGGAAGTTCCCCTAACAGCACTCAGGCTCTGACTTCAAGAGATCAATGCAGAAACCCGTAGCATTGTGCTACTGTGTGTCCCTCAAAGCAACCTGCCCCTCCAGGGACTGCTGCACTCTGCTAACAAGTCGCCGATGATAAAGGCGAGGAGATGCGGTCGCGTTTGGAAATCTGAGCGCTGTTTACTGTATGCATTGTGGGTACAGCCTCCAATGTGTTCCAGGGACGAGAGCCAAAATGGGGCCAAGGATCCAGGGTTATATACCAGAGCTTGAGGGTCAGGGTCCAATAGGGATGAGGAAAATGGTGCAAGAGAAGGCTAGGAACTGGGGGGACTAATAAGATCACAGGGGTGTGGTGCTGCGGCAAAAATAACCCAATGGCATCCAGGGGAAGGAAGAAGATTCTGGGAGGTGTGCATATATGGTAACAGGGTGACATGAACTTAACAAACCAATAGAAAAACGAAATCTAAGAAATATTAACATGGGGCTGCGAAGTCCCATAGGAGGCAAGTTTTTCTCACCCTAATCTAAAAGGGTATCTCAGGCCCCTGGCCTCCACACAGAAACCAGTTGGGTGTCCTATGATGGAAAGAACCTTATAATGAACCCAAACTCCTGAGAGATGAAGAGAAACATCCAGTATGACAATTAAATTATTTATATGTTACCCAAAACTTAGGTTGAGCATTAACAAGTGACTCTGGGCTTTGAGTGAGGACCTGTCTGTGTTTAGCATATACAGACCTGAAATATTTTTTGAAAAGAAATCTTGAGTAATTATTTTCTTTCAAATCATGATAATAGCAAACCCACCTTTTTAAATGTTGGCCTTTGCTTGAAACTATCATAGTAAGTCATAAAGGCCAAGTGGGCTAGTGCCTTCAATATTCAGAAGATCTAGTCACCTTCCAAGTTTGTGGCATAGCATGGTAGACATGTACAGAAGGTGAGTACAGCATCTTGCCATCAGGAAGGGCTTCTCATGTTTTCCTAGCTGGGGTTACAAAGGAAGCCTGTGAGATTTCCTAGAAAGGCTGGAGGTGAAAAAAGAGGAGGTTAACTTATGGGCTTTAGGGGCTCTCCTAATTTAAAGGGGCTTCTTTCTCAAATAGGTAACGACATATCATGCCACCATAGGAGTAGCAGCCTCATAACCACAAGATATGGAGAAGTATTTCTCCTTTTCACAGATTGAACTGGCAAATAATGGATGTTTGTATGACATGATTAATTCAATAGGTATGTTTAATCTCTTTGGCAAAACACATTTCACAACTTCTGACAAGAAACATCCATTAACTGCTCTTCCTACCCTCAGGTAATTTCTTTCTGATGTCTTTAATTAGACTTTTAAAAATGGACTGATCTTCTTGCATGACATTTTCTCCAGAATTCCTATGTGAATAGAATTTTATCAAATACTTGAAGGTACTTCCTGTTTGAAGCTTAATCAATAAAACAAACAAGTAGAAATATTAGGGGAATGCAAATAAAATGAGACAAAATTACATAAACAATAATCAACATGTTTCTTACAAGAGGATCTTAAGTTTAGGTATAGGAAATGGTTTTGCAGAAGTTATCAGATGACCATACGAGTCATTCATTTCAATATGTGGGCTGAGATCTGGTGGGTGACTAAGATATTCCTTGTTTATGCACTTAGGTACTATTTTGTTGGAATATTCTCCTCAAGTGTTATCTCTACTAGAAAAATTACTCAAAGTTATAATGTATAGCTTCTAGTAATAAAGTAGCTGAGAACTTGTATGTAGTTAAATATTGCAGAGTTGATGACTGTAAGAATTCTGATTGTGTCATATTATTCATTCCTCCCTCCTTTTCTAGGGATGTGAGTTTTTTGAAATTATGGAATATTTGATTTCAGTTAAAAACAAAATATTACAAAACCAATCAGCAAAAAGTGCAACAATAAGCAAGAAAATACTAAACTACAAAAAAAAATATAAAATTCTACAATAAAATTATAAACTGCAAAGCAGAATTTCTTTCAATGCTTTATGGATGTGCTGAGACTTTGTAGTGTCTCCTGCTGTTAACAGCTCTTGGGCTAATTAGCAGATGCTTAAAATCTCTGAAGATTTGGCCCAGAATTGCTAATTATTTCCTCTATAGCCCAGACTGAAGAGAGGCTGTAAATACAAGGTATGTGCCATGCACCTTTCAGGCATGCACTCCTCACTCATAAGAAAAACATGTGAGGTTTTTGGAAACACCAGTTTTTGATTGCCTCAAGATGCCATTTTTTAAAAGAGGTTAAGATCAGGTCACATTCTCACCTCTGATCTCTCACATTTCAAGAGAAACCTGATGAACTGGATAAAAGTGATACCAGCTTTTAATCTTCAAGAGAAATGCTTGACAGTCATGGAAACAACACCCATACTTACAAAGAGCAAAGCTGCTCATTGTGTTAAATGGTGTCCTCATAATGTTTATGTGCTGTTTAACATGAACACGTTTAAATCCTAGAAAAACTAACCAAGCAAAGTTCCTCATTTATAATGGAAGCTTCAGAAAGTGATTTCCCTAGCAAGAAGCCTGATACTTTGTTTGGAGATGACTGGGATTTTATAAGGCTACATTTCTGCATTTTAAAAAATGCACCACAAAGCACTGACAACTGACTCATCTTTGAGAAAAAAATCTTTCTCAGCAACCTACATTTTAGGGATGTATCTACAAACAGGTACTTCTGTGTGAACATATGTATAGTACAGGAGAAACACTGTCACAGTTTGAATTTCTCTGCCCAGTTTTATAATTTTTTCCACCTACTTAAACTAACAACTTCTTTGTGTAATGAATAGAACTACGTCCTTTCAGTAAAGCTAGTTTTTCTAATACTGTTATTAAATAATCATGGCTCATATAAAGCTCTGATAGATTTTTTTTTAATCTTCAGTGCTTTTTACAGAATGAGTTATTCCTGTTAGCTCAGCTTAACATAACAGCAGTCAAAATTGGGCCTGTGTTGTTTAGAGCTCTATTAGTCATGGTGACTAAAACACTTATACTTGTCTATTCTTAGTTCAGTCCCACACTATCTAACATCTCAAGGCCTAAAAAACTCCTAAGAGTATAGAGTGTTTGTACATGCAAGAGGTAACTGTTCCAAAGGTCCCTTGAAGGAAAGAACTGTATTGGTACAATTAGAAGCAAATTCTGTGAGAGTATTTTGAATATTTTCATGGAAAGAATGTTGAACCTCTCACAGGATCACCTCTTCATTAGTGTTGTGTGTAATAGTAATACCAAATAGTGGATGTGACCTCTTTTACCAACACGGAGCTAAAATCTATTCCTGGCTGTGCTGCTTTCAGCTAGGATAAAGTTGCTTTTCTTCATAGGAGTTGGTATGAGTCAAAGTTTTGAATATGTGCTGTACACAGTATTGATAACACTGGGGTGTAACTGCTGACTAATGCAGTCAAGGACTTTTTTGCTTCTCACACTGTCCCACCAGTGAGGAGGCTGGAAGTGTACAAGGAGGTGGGAGGGGACACAGCTGGGCCATTCAAATGCACAGAAATGGGTCCAAGAACTACAGTAGCTAAAAGGATCTTTCACTTACAGGACAAAATCTGGGGTTTTGCCAGAAAAGAGGAATGAAAGCTCTTATGACTTTAGATGCCACATTTAATTCACAGTTGTGTGCTTACGAGAAAAAACAACAACCCAGTTTGACAAGAGAAAGAAAAATTGAAAAACTATGTATCTATCCATTGGTATCTTCTTTATTGACACTCTGCTATCATGTCTGCATATATAAGCATTTTCTGAAAACTCCATTGAGTACTTTCTATGTGGTTCAATCATGGTTTCTGTCATAGTTGTAGTAGTAGTAGTAGTGAGTAAGATCATAGGTTTTGTACAAGGAAAGTGCTAAGATGCTAAGGGATGTTAAAACCCTTATAATTTAGAAAGAAAAAACGGAGTTTTTTCTCCAGAGAAGCTGTGACTCATCTAGTCACTACCTTGTTAGATGGAATTTTTTGGTATTTGTACTTAGATTGTGTTTAAATGTTCAATATTTTAAAAATTTAAAAATTACTTTGAATCTTTGGAGGATATTTAGAACACATTAAATGTCCAGAACGATGAAAACAAACATCAAAATAGGTGTTTGAAATGAGCAATATAAATTTACTATCAGCATTTAGGATTCTGCTTCCTCAGAACTTACTTATATGGAAAACTTCAATATTAAGCAAGATAAATTATGTCAAAATAAATCTGTCATCCTCTGTCATGCTGTTTTCTTGTTTGAATTGTTGTTGCATTGTGTCAGTCATCAACATGAAATCCATGAAAATGTATGGATCACAAATATTCTATGAACGATAGTTATTCAGCTAGCAGGCGTATTTCTTTGTAATTTAAATACAAAATTGTGTGTGACCAGTGGCACAATTCAGTGCATTGATCCATGCATAATGAAGAATACTGAAAATGTGGACTGAGTAACAAGCACTAGCAGAGACTGAAACTGCAGCTAGTAAGTCATAAAATATTTGAATGTTTCTCCTCAGCTTACAATGTTTGGAATAGAAAATAAAATTTCTTTACTGTTTACATATATATAAACAAAGTCCCTAAGAAAGAACAGACTTGAAACAGACACAAATGTTAGAAATTAAGGCACTACCATTTTCAGATCCCCATGCATTCCTGGAAACTCTTTACATTAACAGTTTTTACATTTTTTCCTGTCCTTTTTCTACTCGTTTTATTATTTAACACACTTCTCATTTCAACAAATAGATGGCATCAAAATTCACATCAGATTTTCTTCAGAAATCTGTACAAAGATCTTTGAATGGATTTAAAATGCAAAGGAAGGGAGGGTAATGTGGAAATTACTAAGACCAATGTAAAAGCAAAATACAAAAACACATTCATGAAACTTTAGAGAGTAAAGAGGCACCATTGTTTGTGACTATCTTTTTGAAAGTTAAGTGCTTAAAGAAGGAATCATTCTTTATTTCTGATTCTAGCTAAACTGAAATAATTAATTACAACTGAACCACAGAAACCCCAAACTTTTATTTTATTTGCTCTCTAATAGTCAAACTTCCACAAAGCTTCTCTTTTTTTTT
>VWZU01006906.1:51299-76197 GCA_013397095.1 Sterrhoptilus dennistouni | reverse complement strand
ATTTTTCAGATTATAGATTCTGTTTGACTTACTAGACATAATTCTATTAGTGAATAATTGATGCCATTTATTGTTGCTGTATTATTTGCTGAGCTGAAATGCCTTATGTGAGCATGCTAGAGCTCTGGAGGGTATGCCAGCCTTGTGTGGAGGAGCAGGGGCAGACATTCCCAAGGCTTCTGTGAGGCTGCAGGGCATTTAAGAGCCTTTCTGCAGGTTAACACAGCTTGATTGGCTCAGGCTTGGCATGGTGTAGCAATGGGGAGCAAAGACGCACAGACCTCCTGGCTTGCTCTGAAGAAGATAATTTATTGCAACAAACCAAGCCTTTTAATGTTCTAAACTTAACCAAAACAAGCATGCATTTGCTGCCTTCCACTGTGGTGTCACTGTTCACGTGTCCCTTTACCAGCTATCTGGTCACTGTGTGTCCATGTGCCTTGCCAACCAGTCACTGCCTCATAGGTGACCACAAACCAAAAATACAACCTGTTCTCTGGTTATAGAACCTGTCTTTCACCTCACTTAGCTGAACCTTTCCCAGAGTGCTTTTTCGTGAGCAAGGGTGAACTGAATTCAACAGGATTTCTTATCTCCCACACCACGGGTATGTCCCCCAAGCTACAGAGTCATGTCTTCTCCTCTCCTCTGTCAGATGGATTTGCTGTGGGATTCCAGCCTGTTGCCTTCTCCTGTTTATCTTGGGACCATCCAAAAGGCATTCATGCCATAGGAGCAAGTGTATCTCTGATGTCACCCTCCACCTTCATCTGACATCCCAATGGCTTGGGAGAGAGAGGGCTTGACTTGGCACTGGGCCTGGTTGTATATGGACATAACCAAATTGTCTTAAATTCTCATTGATACTGCACAATAACACACTTTTAAACACATTAATTTAAAACCTATTGGCTTGATATTTTGTGCCTTTTAGATGTCATGTGGCTAACTTACTGTGGTCTGCTGTAGATGTTTGAGAGACCTTCACTTTCCTGCAGTTGTCACTGCTTGTGCCTATGATTTCTGTCTACTCCCTTCTGTGAAGGTCAACCTTCCTGTGTTGTTGCCTGACCACTTTGGCCTTAGAAAGTGTGGCATGCATAGAAGTGGAGGTGTTCGTATTTCAGAGATGGCTCATGGATTTGTGCCTGGACTGGGATATTCTAAATGAGCCTAACTCTAAAGTCCACTGCTCCTGCTGGAGTGGGCCCAGAGGAGCTGCTGGATTGTGCTCACACTTGCCATTTGCTTTAGTTTGCAGTTGCATCTGCCTGAAGAGCTGACTTCTGACCCTGATGTAAAATTCATGGCCATGAGCCCTCCCTTATCTGAGATATGAGGGATGCAAAAGAGGCTTTTGACTTTTGCTGCCTGCAAAATACTGTGCAGACAGAGGAGACGGGAGCTTGGCAGCGCTCATCAGCTCGTGCTGATCTCTTACTTTTCCCAGAAGATGTTAAGTTATTCACAGCTCCAGCAAACAAAGTCAGAATCGCTGCTGTTCTAAGCTGTCATCAGTGCAGGAAAGTACAGCCTCTCCTGCATAAGCTCACGGGTTCATGGCTGCTCTCCATCTGTTCTGGTTGGATCAGTGGGAAGCGAGGAGCCAGGCTCCTGTGCTCAGTCAGGTCTCAGGGGGCTACCAGCAAGTCAGCTGTGAACCTCTGGTCGTTGTGCACCTCATTACAGAGTCTCAGCCTCGGTTTCTTCTCCTCTAGACAGAAAGCAGCATTGCAGCTGGACAGATCTGTCTGGGAGACAGCTGGCAGCATTTATACATTCTGTTTGCAGGTGGGGGGGAAGGGACAGGTACACCAAAGAACAAGAAAGGAAATAAATAATCTGCTAGAATTTTGGGGGTTTTTTTTGTGGCCTCAACCTGATGAGGTTTAAATTATCAACTTAGTTAAGCACTCAAGTTTTTTAGCTATTGCACACATTTAAAATGAGTTCATATATAATTTAAGCAATTAAAATATTGAGCTTATACTTAAATATTAAAGCTCGATTCCTTCCCAAAAGGGAAACCTTTTGTATTTGAATAAAATAAATGAATGCAGTTAAATTGTTTCAAGCTGAAGTAAATCACAAAGGTATAATCTTCAGGGGATGTGGAGAAATAAGCAAAGCATGAAAGAAATGCCATTTCTTCAGTTAAAAATCTGTGATCTTCCACTTTTGCAATGGGTATAATCTCAGCTTTTTGGATATCTGTTTTAGATTCAGCATGTAGAAGTTCATTAATAATATCTGAACTGCTAAAATACATGTCATCATGACTGAGATTTTTTTCTTCCCTCGCCAAAGTGGGGCTTTTCAAATGAAAAAAGCCCCTGATTTACCAAGGTGCCTTTGCTTTATTTTCTTTAAGATATTAATTAGAAATTTTAAGAGAGTTGTTAACTTCAGTATTTGTAGTGTGCCCACCTTGCAGGCGAGTGTCCTAGGTTCGCATCCTTACTCTGAAACTGGCTATCCTGAGGGACAAGAGAAGTTCTTCTGGCATGTTTTGTTTTTCATCTTGTTCATGAAAATATTTTTGGAAGGTTTGTCTTACATAATGTTCAAATGAAAGTATGAATAATACAGCTGCAGACTTACCCAGAGCAGTCTCCAAGCTCAGCATGTTGGCTAGTCCTGGAGATGAATATCTGCTCACTTGGGGACATCTCCTGTGCTGCAGGGGCTCAGAGGTGACTTAGGGACACATGGACCTGTAGGAGCTTCAAGGAACCTGTGGTGTGATGGCTTCACTTTGGGTCAGCTCCTGACCAAGAACAGTTCTCAAGTGTTGCTTGAGTTTTTGTAACTTGAGTACATGTTAAGCCAGGTTTTACACCCTGCTGAATATATTTGAAGGAACATAAATAAGGTTCCTTAGATTGAATGAGATATGAATATTAATACACGTTTTCATATCTTTGTCCATTGAATTTAAACTTTTTATTCCTCACTTTCAGAACTTTGCTTGTTGTTTGACTGACCTGCCTTTCAGTTTTGAGTTGCTAGTCTTTGTAACACAATGTATCAGAAAATTCTACTTTTTTTTTTTTTTAAATTGATTTGCTACTTGTTTTTGCACGAGTGTAGCTGTTACTTGTGAGGTAGGAGATACGGAGATTGCTATGGTGAATAGTGAGAAAAAGGAGAATTAAGATGCCTTTTTNAAAAAAAGAAGTGTAATATGTCTTTTTTTTTTTTTTTTTTTTTTTTTTTTTTTTTTTTTTTGTTTTGTTTTGTTTTGTTTTGTTTTGTTTGTTTGTTTTGTTTTGTTTGGCATTCAAGTTTTTGAAGAAGCTAGTTTTACAGCTAAAAAAGGAAACATTAGACTTCTGCCCTCTCAGGAGGTGCAGAGTTAAGTGTTTCAAGTTGTTGACTAGTGGATGAAGGAAGGAATGTGTTTTGGGGACTGCTTGTATGTACAAATGTTAATACATAGACCTGTGTGAGATTGTTGTGTGCTGTTGTAATTCGCTAAGTAGAAATGATTACCCATCTATTAGTTGAAAGCAAAATTGATCTGAGCTGCAGTGTCACCTCTAGAGGGTACATTTATCACTTTATTAATCTCTAACCCTTTCAAATCTAATCGATTCTTTCCTACAAGAAGCTTGATTAGTACCTATAATACATACTGATATGTAAGCATACAATGCTCTGCCACTGAAGATAGAGATTTGGATTCAAGTTAATCTTCAGACCCAAGCACTTTACCTTTCCAAGACATGGTCAACAGGCAGCCCATGTCCCCCAGCCTCTGCCCATCCTTGCTCATTCAGGAACAGAGACAGCAGGAGGGTATTTCTGTTAGCTTGGTTTGTTTCAAACCTCTTCCACTTTTTAGAGTTACAAAACTGTAGCTCTGTTGTTCTGTGTATGTTGACCTGTGGAAACTCACTCCCAGGTGTTTGTTGTTTGTTTGTTTGTTTGTTTTTTGAGGAAGGTAGGTTTGTGGAGTTGGTTTGCATCTTTCAGGGATCAGGATTGCTTAAAAAAGGTATCCACTGAGATTTCTGCATCTGTTATTCCAGATGGAAAATTAAATACTAACTGAATAAGTAGGAGACTGTATGATCCAGGAGCATTGCTCAGTAGTCTTTAGTAAAGAAATTTGAGGCAGTGGCAGTACCTGATGTGAGTTTTTGTATCTTTCTGCCTCAGTCCTGTGGCTGTAATGAAGTGTGAGGAAAAGGAAACTCCATCAGTCCCTGACTACCAGCCCCTCTGGGACCAAAGGCAGCAGGGAAAATGGTACATGTCAGCTCCCCTTTCAGTGAAGAGCCCTGAATAGGGCAAAAGGGAAAGTCTGAACTTCCCAAATTACTTTCTAATGCTTTAAGGTACAGCATTTTGGGTGTCACTCTTGCACATGGGGATGTGCTGGTGTTTAGACCTCCAATAACCATACAGTGTACAGTTCAAATGCTTGTTAGGGCTGTCTAGCAGAGACCTTGAGACATGATGGTATTATTTTCTTTTTTTTTACTTTCCATGTTCTAATTGTACTTTTTTACCAGGGCAGGGTTTCTTTCAAGTTTCATGGGACTATTCAATGTTTTCAGTAAAGATCTGCTATCATGGTATTTCATATGAGTGCTTTTTGTCTCTAATGTTTGCTTCATAGTTATTCCCATTTTACAGATGGCAGAAAATCAGCAAGAGAGAAAACTGTATTGAGCTTGCCCAGCACACTGAAGGTGATGCAGGGAATAACACATAAATTAAATGTTTCCCTCTGTTTTGTTGTGTTACTAATGCCTTAGGCAAGGACAAGGAAAGCAGTCCTTTCTTCTAGAGAAATTTTGAGGCTAAATAAGCATGTACATAAAATGTGCTTCCATGTCCTTGGACACATGGGATAGAGAAAAGCCTCTTTTATTTCTGTTATTGCTCAGTAGAAGATAGAAAAATGTGTCAGCTAGAAATAGAAGAGGAAAAGAACGAGAGATACTTGGTTATACCATGTTTTGTGCACTAGTTTCAGGCTTAGAGCTTTTGCCTTTGACTATTACAAGTCTGTTGTGTATACTGGCTGTTGGCTGTCCTTCCAGTGAGGAGTGGGGACACAAGAAGAAGAAGAACCACTTAGAACTCTAAAATGACACACGGAATACCTGAGGAACCTCAAGCCCTGGAGGTGCCAATCATGTCTTTTGGGTAACCAAGTTTATAGAAATCTCTGTGTGTATCTCCTGCTCTGACCTAAAGAACATTTGCTGATCCTGAGCTGCTGGGACTCTGTGGGCAGTCAGCTGCACTCAAGCCACTCTGGGCTCCATCTGTGCTTACCAAGTAGCTGCCCTTAGACTTTTAGCCGCACCAGGAACTGCAATTCTGTCCTCAGATGAGTGAATAGCCTAAAACACCTTTGTCCAAGGAGACCTCAGTGTATAGTCTAACTAGATGTTCATGTTTATTTAAAGAAATGATGGTCCTTTCATCACGCTGTACAAATACACGTAAAATTTGAGGGCAAAGTTGTTTCACAGATTTTTTTAAAATTTTATTTGTTTTTTAATATTTGAGATTTACTTTTCTGATATGTTGAAGATAGAATTGACTTATTACTTGTGAAGACTGGTGTTAATATAGCAGATCAGATTTTCCACAAGACAGCAAGCATTGTTCTTGGGTTTAAGCATTATGGTTTTGTTTCTCTTGCACTGTTGATGCACTCTGTGATCCTTATTTGGATCAATGTGCAGAGCCACTTCATGCACACTTATGGTGTCTTACATGTTCAGAAATATATATATGTGTGTGGGCTTGGAAGAGGAGGTGTAATGTGAGATACAATCATTGATGTCCTTGAGTTATTGGTAAAATGCAGAAACATAATCACATTCTACAGAACAGAGCTCATCAGAACTTCTTTTTCAGTGGTACAATTTCATTTTGAACAATAAATTCCCTGAGACAGATACATTTAATAATCAATGGAAAAGTGCTGGAACATGAATCAAAGGCAGGGTTATTCCCAGGCTCTGTACCTCTGGAGCTGAACAGCAGAACGTCTGTCATCCTTCAGATGGATGTCAGAAGAAGAAGCTGGAAGACCATGAACACAGAGTGGTTAGGTCTCCACTATTTGTGGGATTTCCTAAAGCATTTGCCTGTGTCAGATCCCTCAGGTTGCTGCAGAGGAGATATGACAGCTGAGAAAGTGGGAGCACTTCAGTGGAGCCAAGTGATCCTGCAAGCTTCCTTGGCTTCATGCTGGAGGTGGGTCTGTGGCTATCACCATTGCCCTCTGATATCAGATATCTCTGATATCAGATATATATGCCTGATATATCTCTCTATATATCAGGCAGTCCTGATATATAGAAGAATACAAAGAGGAACCTCCTTCAGGACCTGCTTCTTCCTGTATTGTGGAGTGTGTTTTGCTGAGAAAATAAACTAACTTCCATGTATTTCTAAAACACTTGTTTATTCTGGTACTTGTGGTTTAGAAAAGAAAGTTTGAAACTTAAGCCAAGAAAGTAATTATTAAGAATTGTAGCTCTTGAATATATTATTTGTTTTTGTTGTGACCTTGAAAATCTTGCCCTATTATATAAAGCCAGAGAGGTGTGAATAATGGTGTGGTCTTAGATATAAGGAAAGAAATTAGGATGTATATCACAGATGACACATTGGATATAGTATTTCCATTCAAAACGACATCTGTAATTTTAGGGAAATCGGGGACTACAGTGGAAATGCACTTAGGAGTGGAGTGTTTCAGCTTTATTGGAGCAGATTGAAAGCTGAAGCTTTTTGGCTGACTTCTGATATAGGTCAACATAATTCCTATTCGCTGTGACTTTACATCATATTATTTACAGCATTATGATTTTTTCATCTGCATTGGATGATTAAATTTGCTCTTTACCACTCAGTGTTTATTGCAAAGGTTTTTGTTCCCACTATGCAACATACCTCTGGCTTACTGCATGAGATAAAACCTAAATCCAATGACCTGGGATGCCTGGCTGCAACTGTTGTGGACTATATACAGGGAGACATCCTCTTCCTATTGAGGAAGAAAGGTTCATTATTAAATCTCGTTTTAGAGGCATCTACAAATGAACTGTTCCATTTGCTGTTCTTTATAAAGAGCTGTAATTGAGGGTTTTCTCTGAAGGATACAGATCCCATGTGAACAGTTGGTTATTTAGAATGCTCTTGTATGAAGTCCCTTGCAGAATGTGTCACCAACTTGCTTCATGATGTGATAAGGAAGACTCCTGATGTGCTCTAGTAATTAGTTGTCTTTTAGAAAAATATTCTTTTTTTTTTCCCAAGAAGTGAAATGCTGGCTAACTTGGTCATGAGAACTTAATACAAATTCCACAATGTGATTTTAGAATGGCTTGGTCATGTCACACACAGTTGAAATGTCACTTTAAGTCACTCATTGGTGTGTAGATATGATCATCCTCCAGAAAGGGAAGGGGTTTATTGTTGCTGGGGGCTGCTGGGTCAAAGCTCTCCTGAAGAGTATTGTCATGGCTACAATTGGCAAGTTTTTCAGATTTGTGCAAGACAAGTGCATCCTTTCCTGCACATAGGGTTGCCCTTTCAGAATGATAATGTGTAATATACTTATAAAAATCAGATCTCCTTTAATAGTTTTATTCTTCACATGAAAGTTGTGCACTATCAGTATAGTTACTTAGATAATTTAATGCTCCTTCCGTGCTTTACTATGGTGCTTTCCAACAGGGAGCTATAAAAGGCAATTTTGATCTCCTTAAATTTTGTATAGATTATTAAATTTTTTTTTTTTTTAGTGGCAGAAGAGGGAATTCTACTTTTTGCATAAACTAAAAGCCCCTGAGGACTCACCTTTTAAATTTACATCAAGCAGATAAGGGAAGAGATGGGAGCAGTCAGTCATCTTGCTAAGTGTTCAGGGATTCTTGAGCATCAGCATCCACGGGTGGTGATCCTGAGCTGTGGAGCTGTGCAGTGTTTGGTGACACTCACTGTCAGGTGTTTCCAAATTGGCTGGGAGGTGAGAGGGAATGAAACCGCCAGTGGTCTTATGTAAGCATGGTACTGGCTCTTCCAGTCTGTCCTTTGAGGTTTTGTTAAAGGTATTTTAGTGCCCCAAACACTTTAGAGGAAGGGAGGTGGCTGAGCTGTCTCCTTTTCAAGGTCCTGTTCTCTGGCTCAGCTGCACTGGGATGCAGCCCCTGCTTGGGGTGGTCTCAGCAGGGACTTCTCAAACTTCTGTCCCACACACAGGGTTTGGGCTCTACTCAAGGGAATTGGACTGGGCTGTGCCATGTTCCATGTTCCTGCCTTTTATTTTCTTCTTTGGGAAACTTTCTTTAGAGTAGGATATGCTGTAATATGCCAGGAGAATTAACCAGAGGAAGTGTCTATGTAAAGTGAGAGAGGAGATCATTAATTGCCTAAAAATTAGGCAGTTTCCATCTGAGTAATTGGTGTTGGCTGCCTGGCCAGCCTTCCACAGCCTAAGAAGTAGCTCATTAGTAGAATACACACAGATGGTACTGTGCTCTGAGGTACTTAAAATACACAGGCAGAGAGCTGTGTTAATAAGGCAAACCTGTCCTTAGCCTCTGTGACTGAGCTTGCTACAAGCAGCAGAGGGAAGGGTGTCATTTGGTAAATATTATTAGGTAAATGCATTTCCATAAATTTATTTAGTTTTCACTCTTTTTTTTTTTTTTCTTTCTTTTCCTGAAGATAACAGATTATGATAAATACTTAGAGTAATTTACTGTTTCTGGAAAAATTCTATTGCAATAATAGACTTAGCATAACTGCTTCATTTCTTCAGTAGCTGATTTACCCATGTAATTGCCTAGAGGGGGAGATGTATTCAGAACCCAGTTCTTATTGGAATATATATAGATTTTTTGCTCTCTGTTCTTTCTGTTTGCAGTTTGTTAACAGTTAATTCAAAGTAAGACTTTTCCTTAAGTTGAGTCCCTTGTACAAATGTTAATGGGTAACAAGGAACTGCCCACCCAGGGAGATGTTAAATGCAGAGCCTGGGGGAGGCCTGACACTGCTGGGCTGTGAGCAGGGGCTGAGCAGGGGCACTGTGCCGTCCTCCAAACAAACTGCCTGTGCCAATGGGGCTGCACAGCCCTGGGGAGGGGACAGCCCTGCTTGCCCACACCTCAAAGCTGTGGGAAAAATTTGGAGGTGATAATAAGCATGGCTTGATTTTCAAATGGCAGATTACTGCTCTGCTCCTCATCCCACGAGTCCCTTGAATGGAGAACTGCTCCGTCCCTACTCTGGGCAGTCTCTTTTTTTTTCCAGAGCAGGGTCTGAGTCCATCCTGAAATTACTACCCTTGACTGTGAGCAGCGAGACACTTTCCTAACCCCATCTTCAGATTCCTAAGTATATTAACTTTTGTGTTTAAGAGGCTTTTACCATTAAGACTGGACTGGGCAAGAAATGGGCTTCCGTGGATAACCATTTTTTCCCAAACAGTCTGAGTTTGGTCTCCTATGCAGTTACATTTTGTTTAGAGGAGCTTTTTCTATCTGTGATTGCATGTCTTTGTCATGAACTATGACAAATTCTTTCTGATGAAAGAATTTAATATTTCCCTTGTTGATGCTCTGCAAGCACTTTGTTGCATTTTCAGCAGATGTAATTTATGTTGCTGCTTTGCTCTGTTTTTCATTTCTCATAGATTGGATGTCTGTTATTGGAATATGTGCTGGTGTTGAAAAGAATGGTTCCACCACAGTTTGATTAGTCTCTGCACTGCTCTGTGTGTGTATAAAGCCCAGAGCCACTTTGGTAGATCTTTTGGGGTTCATGTTTGTTTTCGTGGGGTATATTTTAAAAATAGTGTCTGGACCAGGTAACTCAGGAACACAGGTAATTTGTAAAGAATAATTTAATAGTTGCATTCAAGTGTTTTGAATGATGCTGATCCTCCCTGAGGCAGAGTACTATTCATTTAAAGTCCTGGTTTAGGCTTAGGCTAAATCCTTGGTGGCATGCATGATTTCCAGAGCCTGTACTGGAGGGAACAGACTATAATGAAACAGATTATTTTGTGGAACTCAAATATTTGAACCTGGAAACTTTGGAGAGACAATGGAATGTACTCATTGGGCCAATGGGATTCAGTGTGTCCAGGGTCATTTAAAGATGAGCAGGCTGTTTAAAGGTAGGAGTAGGAATGCCACTTAGAGCTGTATAGAGAGATGGGAGCATAAGATAGAAGTCGTACAGGAAGAAACAGGAAGGCTTTTTGCAAGGATATGTATAAAAGAGTAAGACTTTGGAAGAAAAATCTGTAAAATATTAATAAATTATAGATTTTACTTGAATGGAGAAGTGGGGTTTACAAGGACAGGAAACCATGAGTGACATGATTTCCAAGGAAATTTCAGGAGTTTGGTTGCAGTGGAATTCCATAAGCTGTTCAAAGGTGGCAGTGTATGCAGTTCTGAAAGCAAGAAGGGCGTTTAACTGATTATGTTGAAAGAGGAAGAGCAGTATTCATTTTTAGCTTTCAAATTTCAAGGTAATTTGATAGGGTTTACTAGGGTAGGGTTTTTTCCCCTGCTGTAAAGCTATTGAGTTTGGTGGAATTAAACTAGAAATTAGAAAACACGACTGTGTAGCAATGTGATTGTTTCTCTCTTCTGTGTGCCAAGCTTCTGCTTATTTAGTGTGATTCTGCAAAAACATCCATTGATTTTTGGTTATTCAGCAGCTAATTACCTCATAACCCACAGGATCAAGCAGCAGAGCTGCTTATTTAGCCTATAACAACAATTCTTATTATGGTGCCCAGTTATGCTGGCACTTGCTGCAGGAACCTCTCATTCACTGTCCTGGTGAGGTGGCAGCAGAAAGGTCTCTGGTGGCTGCTGTGTGTGCAAAAGGGCAGCAGCTACCATTTGACTAGCGAGTACCTGATGGGTGTGTTTATCCTGTAAATGTGAAGCCTTTTTAAGCTGATTTTTTTTCCTGTTGGTGTAATTTGATGTGTGGCACAAGTTGCTGAGGTGAGAGCCCAAGCTGGAGGAAACAAAGGTATCAGTGGAAGGCTCTGACAGGTCCCTCCCTTGCTTCCACCTCAGGCATTGCAATGGATAAATGGAGAGAAAAATATTAATGTGTCAGAGTAAATCCCCAGGAAGAATCTTTGCCTTTTCTAGGTAGCACCATGTTGAAAATTATGCTGCATTGCATCCTGTGGGGACCTGGATCTTCATTAAAATAAAAGTCAAGCATGTCAATATGGTAGCCTGTCAAGAGGTGTAGCAGCAGGAATTCCCCCAAAATGACACCTTAGCTGTAGTTTGACTAAACAGACAACAAATTGTTTAGTGCAGGCTGAATTCAGATGTGCTGTGCAGATTCCTTCAGCGCATCCACTTGAAAAGCCCTCTAATGCTAATCCATTTGGATACCACAGTACTGTTTCCAAATACAAAATCTGAATTTTAATTGCAGTTTTGTGGTCCACAAGAGAAAAGTAATACATAACTAGTGTTATTTCAAAGACAATTCCTTTGGGAGGATTGCAATTCCTCAAACATATTTAAGATTCTCGGCAGCAAATCAATGCTTTTCTCAACAACAATTATCCTTGGAAACCTTCCAATTAGATATGATATGAAGAAATAAAGCCGTGGTGGTCTCCAGCTGAGCATTGCCTCTGTAACTGCCTTTGCAACTGGAAACCTAAATGAAATTGTAAAACAGAACTTGATTGTATCAGTAGGCAGCTATCTTTGTCAAGTACCTGTGGGGATAAAATAACCTCTGAGGCTGGAATTGTTGACTCATTTAAACTAAGTTCCCATGAGTTGGTGTCGTCTCTCTTCTGTATTTGACTGGAGCTCTTGAGTGCTTCAGCTCTATGAAGGACGAGCAATGCTTTAACAGGGCTAATTGGAGGGCTGTAGCCTGTCCTGAAGTGGTCTTTGAACATAGTAATAATGATAAAATATTAATCTCTCAGAACATCAATTAAGATTACTTATAGACAGACAGTAATACTTTGTACAGAAGAGCAGAAATACTGCAATTCCTGTCAGGACTATTAAAAAAAATTAGAAGCAAAACTATATTACTGATATTATTTGTTATTAACTTTTAATAGACTTGTGAGGATTTGAGTGGCTAAGAGCTGCACTATGGGTCAAGGTTGCTTGGTAATTCTTCCACTCTGAGTTAGACAGTGCTTGCCTGACTGAGAGCACAAATTAATTTCATTCTGCAGGAAAATGCATGAGATTGCCTGGCCATGTCTTAGTGGTCATCTCAGTTCTGCCCTGTTCAGTTTGCAGCAGCAAATATATATATAAAATGAAGTAGGTATATTTAGAGACACTTCTCAGAGAAGAACAGTTTGTTTTGATGGAAGAACCCAGTGCTGTGTAGTAAGTGTTTGTCTTTCAGTCTTCGGAGTGTTGTGGTTGGATGTTGTAGAATGGCAGCAGAGTGTACATCTGGCTATATAAGGCAGAAGTGGGAATACTCATAAATATCTAGGAAAAAAATTGGGTTTGTTTCAAACAAATTCACTGTGCTCAAACATGAGTGTGTGAAGGATACCTCTGCCAAAAATCTTGTTAACTCTGCATTGTTAGAAGGAATAAGACTGGAAATATCCATTTTCTCCCATCATCACTGTGGCTGTGAAGAACCCAGGAAGGCCAGTAACAGCTTTTTGCCATATATATTCCTCAGGACACTCTTGGAGGTCGAGGCTGCAAAGTACTCCTCTAGAAGCCAGGTTCTAGTACCTTCTTCAAGCAGTTTTATGTGAACTAAATGAAGTGAAATCATCTTGAGAGCAGGGGATTTTTAATAAGATGTGAGAAATTCAGGTTCATGCTTTCAGGAATCACAGAAAAGTAACTTTCTCTTAATTTCTGTTATAAATTTTCTTGCTGTGTAGTCATCTAGTAGTCATCTAGGTCTGCCTTTGGTTTCAGCTTTCACAATTTGATTTCAAGTCCATGTAGTTTTTGCCGCTAGATGGCAAAATAAAATGTGGCAGCCTCCTGCAGACATTAAAGGACCTCTAAGTCAAGAAAGATTAATGAAGTCTCTGGGTGAGACTGTAAATTATGGCTACTTTCTTCCATAGTCTTTGATGGCACAGTCAGATATTTCTGCTCCCAAATGCTATTGCAAAAGTATCACTGATGCTGCCCCTTGGTCTGTTAACTTTTATGTCCCTCCATGCTGACAACAGTCCTTCAAGCTGCATCTCTAAACCAGATGAAAAAGGGTCAAAAGCCCACACCTATGTTTAATTCAGATGATTTTAAAATGCCAGAGTTGAGTTCTCTGGTGGTGCACTGCATTGGAAAACTGTATGAGAAAATGCCTTCTGCAGGGCATCACATCACAGGATGATGATAAAGCACTTGAGGTCACCTTGGGCTTGGTGGGGTCTCTGACCTGTTCCACCTCAGCAAGCATTTGCTCTGCTGTGCTAGCTCAGAAAGGGTTAAGACTTCTGAAAGCTTCTAAATACGAGAGCAGTAATTTTCCCTCTGTTACAGTGAAAGAATGACTGTGTATAATCTAATTTTAACTTAATATAGTGTACCTCATAGATTTTCATGTATAGAATAATGCCAAAAGCATTTGAAGAAGCTTTTAACAAACCTGTGTTAAATCTCTGACATCATCAGTGAAAATAAGTTGATTCAAAGAATTTTTAAAAAGCTCCCTCTTGACTTCTGCATTTGGTGATCTAAAAACTCATTATTATAATTAATTTGTTATTCTTGTTAAAATCTTAAGCTCTCCTTTAATAAGATTGTGCTGATAGCAAAGCTTAATATGCTGCTGTGATTTCTCTGTATATTAGTTAAGAGCTACCTAATTAGAAATGTAAAAGTATTTCTCATTTTGTAAACAAATACACGAAAAAAAAAATCTTAATGGATAATGCAGTTTTTCTGTTTAATTTCTGCAGTACTAACAGAGAGAGGGAGAAAAGGAGAAAAAAATTCGAAGTATGACTTCTGAGAAGTGCTGAAGGCCTTCCTACCTTTCAAAGAACTGTAACTCCCAATTTTTGTTGACTGCAATACATTTTGAAATACCAACCCTTTAAAAAAATGTGGCCTTGAGTACCTACTACTTACTCTGCAATTGATGAGAGCTGCAGAACCTAAGCACCACTGAAAATCAAACTTATCAGTCATGCTCACTGGCTTCCTTTGATGGAAACAACAATACGCCTTGGGGAGTTTAGGGAGCTTTACTTAAAATTCCAGCACTTAAATGAAGAGAAGTTTCTGTTCGTTTCTTTGCTTCTGAAGCTGAGGCTCTCCAGTGAGAGCAGGCACCACAGGCTCACCTGAAAACCCTGAACCCACACGTGCTCCCTCTCCCCAAACCTGTGCTGGGATGGGTAGCCTGGAAAGTGAGCCCTGCTTCAAATGCACTGAGATTTATTTATTGTTTGCTGTGGCTTACTGTTAACAAGAGAAATTTCTTTTTCTCTTGAGATACAGTAAAGGTCCTGGGTTTTTCTTTGCAAGAAGAATTACCCATGATGGAAGGTCTTAAATTAGGAGGTTGTACCTCCTCTTTTGCTGATCTGTCTTCACAAACCTTCAAACAATAAAAAAGCACTGTAGGGTTTTGTTAAGCTTGGGTAGCTTCTCTCTGCTGGGGGATGCTAATACGTGAGGTATTGCATACTGGAGTAGCTAAGAAATAAAATCAACAAAGCCCAAACAGCAGAGTGACTTCTTCCAAAGAGTCAATGAGTTCTGTGTTCAGAATTAAAAGTTTAAACTTTGAATGAGGTGGTTTTCTTTTTTGATTGCAGGAATAACTGGAGGAAAAAACCCAACTAAGTATGGAGTGTTACATCCTGATACATATGGCATATGTTGAAAGGCTGATACCCAAACAAGTGGAATATAAGAGCTTTGCAGGACCTGTGCACACTTAGAGCTGCACCTGGCTCATTCATAGCCTGGGTCTCTCTATGCTCTAAGCTCATGCTCAGGAAATAGGGTTTCCTGGGCTTCTGCACAGACTCACTGACTTTGGGGGTTGCAGAATAACTTCATTGCAACCACTGGAAAGATTAATCAAGACATAGCGAAAAATCAGGCAGGTTATAAACTATATAAAAGAGTGGAGCTGAGGCTCTCTGCAAAAGTGTATTTGCTTCATGGGTGAGTGAAGGAAGGAAGAGGAGAAGAAAGTGAAAACTTTTGCAAAGACAATGGCTTTAGCATATGTGGAAACTGGATAGAAGAGTGCTGCTGTACTTGTGTGGAGAGTGGGTTGTTCATTCATTGTGCTGTTCCTCACAGCCTGGGTTAGAATCTTGGGCTGTGTCTGCATGATGCCTTGGGAGAAGAGGGGAACTTGTGGAAACTGGATAGAAGAGTGCTGCTGCACTTGTGGAGACTGAGTTGTTCATTCATTGTGCTGTTCCTCACAGCCTGGGTTAGAATCTTGGGCTGTGTCTGCATGATGCCTTGGGAGAAGAGGGGTTACTTGCTTACACAGGAGCTTTGGCTGAGCCCAGTGCCAACCAAGGTAAACAAACAACTCCCAGCTAGCCTTGAGCCTGGGCTGAGTGCTTTTTTTTGCCCCCTCCCCTCTCCTTGTGGAGAACTGCAGAACAAGGAAAATAGCTGGAGAACAAGGAAGAACAAGGAAGAAGCTGGAACTCCTGTGAATTGGACCCCAATGGGACTTGTAAAGTACTTGTTCATCCAAACTCTGTACAGGTGAGAGGTGGAGGAAAAGGTTGGGCTGTCTATGGGCCAGGGAGGGGACTCACTCAATGAAGATCAAAGAGATACTGAGGAGATTAGAAGAGAAAATTTTAAGCAGTTTAGAAGAGAAATCTCTTGTCTAACATAAAATGGCTAGAAAAGCAGCTGAATTTTGCCTGACTTTACAGCTTCCATTCAGACCATTTACTTTTTTTTTTTTTTTTTTTTTTTTTTTTTTTTTTTTTTTTAAAATTTTTTTTTTCTCTGCAGAAGCAGGGGCTTGGCTCAGCGTGTTCAAGGCAAAACCTTTATGCCGTGCTTGTTGGCTGCAGGGGGCATCAGGGCACAATTCCTCCAGCTTGAAAGACACTGTAGTGCCTGCGGAGCTTAAGATGCTCTGGAATCCCCACCTGTCTTCATGAGCATCGTTGTATGCCCCCCTCGGGCTGTCAGCAAACACAAATAAAGGGCAGATTCCAATTAAAAATGCACAGGGTCATTGTAATGTAGCTAAAGAGGCTCTCTGGGTTATCCTGCAGTCAGCCTTGTGCTGGTGCGTACAGAATGGAAGAGCAAAGCCCTGCTGGAGTGCAAGCTTTGTTGGGCTTTGCTCTCTGTCGTTTTCAACTTGCCTCAGAGCAAGGCTGAGCTCCTCCAGTTTGAGTTGTCAGCTCTGGCCCCGTGTGTTGGTGCTCTGCCCTTCAGAGGGGTCACTGTGCTGCGGGGGTGTCTGATCATTGTCCCGCAGTGGGAGCCGGGCGCAGCCAGGGCACCACCTGAGAGCAAAGGTCTGCTCACATCCCTGGCAGGGACAGCTCTGCCCAAGATGAGGGGCTGCTCTCAAGGTAAAGGGGATTTGCATCAGCAAAGCAAGGATGAGCGCTGGTTCTTTGCCTCAAGCAAGCTTTCCTCGTGTTTGAAGGGTTTGAGCCTGATGCTGGAAGGTCATTTGCACATTTCTTCAGTTACCTGAGTGCTCGCTGGATTTCACTGTATAGCTGCTATTCGAGGCAGAAACCAAAACCAAAGTATAATTAATATATAAAAGCCTCTTTTCTTTGCCTCGGGCTTGTTTCTAGTTTGTTTGTTTCAGTACATTTCAATGTGAATTTCTCTTGGTTCACTGAATCCAAACCAATGGCTGGCATCAAAACATAAAGCCTCGCAATCACTTTTGCCTCTTTCATGTGTGACTGCCTCAGAAATGGTGGCTCAGAGCACTAGAAATGTCAGATACAAGCAGATCTGGGGGCTACAGCTCTCCTTGTTGGGGTAGAGTTGTAAAAAAGGCTCTGCCAGTGGGATGAGTTGGTTCTCCTGGGTGTAGGAGACTGTAGGAGTGGTGCTACTATATTGAAATAAGATTAACTCCTGGACCTGATCCTTTTTCTGTCTATCACTCTAGTTTATTAAAAAGAGGTGTTTATTCCTTGAGGGTTTTGTGTATTTGTACAAAATAAATAGAGGTTTCTTCACCCAGGTTTGATTAAAAAGAGGAGTCAGAGTTTATTATTTTATTTTGAGATATTTCACATGTGTTCACACTTGGTTAACTTAAATACATCTGCCCAGTACTTTTAGATGTAAAAGGTCAGTGAGGTTCACTCTGATTTTCTTCTTGACTTGGTTAAATACATTATTGCAGCTTAAGGCCATCAATCTTAAATAGAAACTCAGGAACTGAGATGCCAACAAGAGTGAATGGAAGATGCTGGTGATTCTGCTTTTTGGGAGCTCGTGGGATCCCAGCAGGGCCAGTCCAAACTCAGGGCTTTTGTTTTAGAGGAAGCTTCACACACTTTATATTTAGTTTCATTTTCAGTTCAAAACAAAACCTCACCTTCCCTCTAGTTAGAATAACATAAATATTTCAAAGGTTTTATAAAAGGGAAATATGGTTTTACTTTAAAGACTCCTATCACTAAAGGATTTCCAAATGAGGGATTTCCAAGTGCAGAATTTTCCTTTATGGCTTTCCTTTGTGTACATTGTTTTTATGTTATTTTGAAAAGAAGCCCAACACACTACAAAGTAATTTTTTAAACAAGAAGGAAGAGTGAAAGGCAAAATTCTAAATCTAATGTGGAACTGCATAATTCTTTTCAGGACCCAAAGATTTCCATAAGCAAGAGTCCCTTGGAAGTAGTTTTCTAAGTAGAATTAAGAAACTGTCATGAGTTGACTCCATAAGCAACTTCAACCAAAATCCATGTAGAAAAAGCCATCTGCCTGGCGCTTGAATTGCAGTCTGTGTGATGATGCTGTGTTTCAGCAGGAATCAGTGTCAATGTGAGGAAGGGCTCCCAAGGGAAAGTGAAATGTGATATTAAGAATGTCAATATTTCACTTTCTAAACTGAAATTCTTGGTAGTGTTGAGGTAATCCATATGTCTTAATCAACTCCTGGTGTTTGAGTGGGAGGAAGCTCACACAGTAACTAGTTGAGGAGGAGGAGCAGTTAGTCAAAATAACTGCTTTTCTCCCTGAGGACTTTTGGGTTTTGGAAATATTTAACAGATGAAATAGCAAGAGCAGCTGTCCCGAGTGAATTATCAGAGAGGCATTTGACATCACAGATCGTATAGATTGCTAAATGAGTGTTTTGTCTGCAGAGGGCCCGAGGCGTGCTAACACCGAGTGGGTTTGGGGGATTTTTCTGGCTGTTGGGATTACCAACAGCAGTGTGGCAGTGGAGGCTCTAACAGCGTGGGCTGTCCCTCCTGCCCAGTGCTCTGGAGGGGGATTTGGGGACAGGAATATGATGGAGCCCCAGCCTGTTGAAATGACACTGAGGTGCAGGTCTGCAGAGCCGGAGGTGAGGGATGCTGTCTGCAACCCAAGGCAGTTGTGCCTCTGGGGCTGTTTGCTGCTGTTGGGACTGCAGGAGGGTTAACCAGAGCACCCATGTCTGTTCAGCTGCCTCTCTGCTGCCTCTCAAGGGCTGGATCTGGGTGGGAATTCCAGTGTCTCCCCAGCAGGTGTGGGGCAGGAAGCACCCCCACTGCAGCTCTACCTTCTCCTAGAGAGAGAGCACCTATGCATCCCTCACTCCTGCAGCACAGGGTCACTGACTGCTGCTCTCCTGGTGCAGCTCCACTGCCACAGTGCTTCCCTACACACCTGGGAATGGGCTGCTGCCTCAGAATTAATAATTTAACTGGTTATGAAGGCACGTTGGCAGATACCATAGTACCCGTCAAATCTAACTGCCTGTAAATTTAATTAGTGTGCAAAAACCAGCTTTGGAGTATACCAAAACTTAATTAGTCAGCAACTTAAGGTTGTTAGCATGCTCTCCAGGGTAATAATATCCAAAAAAGGGTACACGAAGGCTGCGATAAAATAATTAAAAGTGTAAGATCCTCATGGCATGTTTTCTTTAGAGCTCATCTCTGCTGTTTATAAATCAGTATGGAGAGATAAGAACAGCAGCACCTTGGAGCTGAGCTCTGATGTGGGTGTCTTCCCTTAGTGGTGGGGGAACAGTTAATTAGCAGGTGTGGTGGCTCAGGTCTGGTCAATCCCCTGCAGAGAGTTGAGCCTGTTCTAGGGAGCATCCTGTGCCTTTCACCATCATGTGTCTACCTGCTGGTGGTGAGACCCATGGTCTTTACAGATGTATGGACTAGTAATTAACAATTTGGGAACCATGGAATGGCTGGTGGGCTTTCTAAATGGGCTGATGGGGAAGCCTGTAATTAATATATCAAGCCTTTTAAATTAGGTAATTTGGGAAAGAGAAGAGAAACTCTTCAGGGGCATTATCAGCAGCTTGAGCAGTGGTGACTTGTCCCAGGCACGTTCCCAGCACTTCAGGTGTCATTCTGGGGTACTACAGTGACTTTGCAGCAGGGGACAATGGCTTCCTGCCTGGGAGGAAAGCAGGTTTACAGTTTGTCTGCACACTCCTGCCATGCAATGCTTCCGTGGAAAGAGGGATGTGTGACTCGCAGCCAGCGTTACTACAGGGAGGTTTTTAACACTGATGGTGTAACAGTGACTCACTGCAGGTTGTTTGAGAGGAAGGGGATGGGATTTAGTAACACTGAGTGTGCCCCATCTGTCACACCCCAGACAGGTACACACTTGGTTTCCTAATGTTCTGCTTCAGCCCTAAGCTGCTGCAAAATGTTTATCCCAATTACCAGTATTTTTGTGGGAATAGCTTCTCCTATGAATGGAACATGGGCTAAAATGAAAGCAACAAAATTTTCTTCAAGCATCCCTGGGCCTGGCTGTGGTTTGTTGCTAGATGCTTGACCTCTGAGTGCTCCTAGTCCCTCATTATCCCCATGCATCATGGGGAAAGAAGGAAACAATTAACTTTATGATCTCTGAAAGAGTATGTAAAAGTCAACAGTGTCTAAAAAATGTCTAGAGGCCGAAACCACTTATCCATTTACATTCAAAAATTGGAAGGATTAATAAAACATATTTTGGCTCCTCCATTCCCACTCCACATAGCAAGACAACAAATTCAGTTCCTGTGCCCTGCAGATCTGAGAGAGGAGGTATTTTGGAGGCACATGAAGCTCCCCTCCTGCCAGAGTCAAACACAGGTACTGAAGCCTCCCTAAATACTTGTGGCATCAATCTCACCCAGCCAGACTCTCCTAGGCAGTGCAGGACAGGGTTAGTGAGTGGATGATCTGCTCTGGTACTGGGAGAGAAAAAACACATTGCCCATCAGTACTGACTTGCCTGCCTGGACTGATGTCTCCAGCACTGCCTGGAGACCCTATTCCAGAGTTTGGGATTAATGGAATTATGTTCTGGGAAGGGACCTGGAACCATAGCAAAGAGCCTCTCTGGGCTGGTGTTTCGTGGGACCATTTCTTTCATAGTATAATGAACAGCCAAAGGGAAACTTCTGGAGTTTTCCTTAAAATCCTATGGGACAGTATATCCACGTGAGCCAGGGTTTGGTTTTTGGAGGGTTGGCAGAGGGACAAAATGAGGAGGAGAAGCAAGGCTGGGTGCTGTGTGTGCCTGCATGCAAGCATACTTTCCCCTGCATTTAATACACATCTGTTGAGGTTCATTTCACTTTCTATAGAACCTGAAAGCTCAAACGCTTTCTGCAAAAGCTCTGTACCATATGCACAAGGTTCACTTACACCTCAGCCTGGACCTGCTGAATAAGATGGTTTGTTGACAATCCTCTGCCCAGTTGTATTCAGCTCTTGCTTTTTGCCATGACTGTCTCGTGTAACATCCAGCCACCTTAAAGTCTATGCAAATTTGAGATTGACTTTGGTAAATCAGGATTTGAGGTGTTTTTTCTCATCACAGGCTTGTGACAAAGTGAAGAATGGCTGACTGGATTCAGTAAACCACCAGATTTCTGAGAGACAGACTGCACACTGCTGAGTGAGCTTAATTTAATGAACTGAGGGATGCCATGTAATCTAACTGCTTATTATGTTAAGAGGCAGCAGATAATCTAATGATCCACAGGTGGCTATTTTGATTTTACTGTGTGAAGTTAAATACATGCTTAACTCCACCCCACTGAGCAGTGTTTGTCCCTGTGCTGAAGTGGTACAGAGGGGGGCTGGCAGGGTGCTGTGGGTGTCTGCTAGGATGGGGAAGCCTCAGGCTTCCAGGGGTCTTTATTTCTGTGACCAAGAGCTCTCAGTTTTAGCAAAAAAAACCAAAAAACAAAAAACAAAAAAAACCAACAACAACAACAAAAAAACCAGCTAGTGATGATGTGCCCAGGAAAACTTACTGAACACCAGCAGATAGTATTTTTATATTTTAAGGAGCACCTGGTGATTTTATGCATGTATAGGTGCTCTGGAGAAATGCACGTCATTGGTTATTTATATTTGTAGAATGCTTATGTATTTTAAAGAGTACCTATTCACAGCCTGTAATCAGGCTTTAATCATGGCCTGTAATCACAATCAATAAATTAATAGGTTAATGAATAAATTGATGCCAATGAAAAATGATTTTTCTATTGATTGTATGTTTATTGATTTTGGTGCCTGGAAGTGCCAGCCTTGTCATTGGATTTTTCTTCAGAGGAGCAAGCTGAGTTTTAATGAGATTTGTGCCTACCACTTAGAAACACCACTCTTTGGGGGTACCCTGGTCCCATTTTTGGGATCACTAATGTTGTTGATGTAATACTGCTTCCAATCTTTAACATAAAACTCAACTTTACTTTTAATTACTTTTGGTTCTGTTCAGTCCAACTGTAATAGTTTGATTTTTTGTTTAAAATTTCAATCATACTTGCCATATGGCAAGCATCATTTATACATAAAAGCTGCTTGCTGTTTTACCTTTGAAAATCATCAGGGCCTTCACAGTAAGAGCTTCCTCACCATCTGCTCCCTTCTCTGACCTCGTGTTAATGTAGACATCTGCAGTTGTGACTCTGGGGTTATTAAACAGCGATGTCCAGTCAAATGCCCTTGCGCCTGGCTTTCCAAAAATCAGTGCTGCAGAAAGCCTTGGATGCAACAAAAGCCCTTCAATTTGCAGCTGTGGTGGGCAGGCCTGTGCCCCCCACAGCCCCCTGCAGGTCCTGCTGCACACAGAGGCAGAACAAGTGGATTTGGCTGAGGGGACACAGCCATCCCAATTAGCCATGGGTTCAGACTGATGTCCTGTAATCCTCTAATGCCAGGGATGCTCCGGCATTAGACCCCATGCTAATCCATTTTTAGAATGTGCTGTGTGCATAAAAAAGATTATGCCATTTTAAAATGAGCTAATTATTTGTAGTTAATCAGAGCATCCCTCAAATTACAGAAGAAAGTGCTGTAGGTTGAAATCCTGCCCTCCATTAAGTCAGCAGCCAGACTCTTCCTGGGTTCAGTGATGCAGGATGGGAGTGTTGGAGTTTGCTCACCCTGCCACTTCACCAGTGCTTGCTACCTCACAGCACACCTTGCATGGCAGGCTTTGGGGTGCTTTGTTTAATTTTGCTTTTTTCTATCTAGATACTCTGTGCAAGTGTTTGTCAATGAGGAGGGAGAGGTGGCTGCTAGTAATCTACAATCTTGCTGCAGCTGAAAGCAATGGAGCTAGTCATAAAATTTAAATGTCTAGTGTTTCTAGTGTTCTCACACTTGGCACTCTTCATCTGGGTGCTGTGTAAATTGCAGATGAAGGCAAACCATTAATTTGAACACACACATTTATTTAAAAAAATAAAACAGAAAAGGAAAAGCTAATTTCATTTTGTGGTTAATGTGCTTTTGATGATTATTTTTTAAAAAGGCAAACATTGCTTACTAGAGCTGTTAAATTTTTTATATACATTTTTGGAATTGTATTCAGCCATAATAGTGACAATCAGACTTAATGCATTTGTATTAATACTGGTCTGTTTCCCCTAAAGCAGAATGCTTTTAAGCACATGCAATAATTTTGCTATTGCATGTTAAAAATCCTGGTAAATGATTCAGGTAGTATCTTGGTCTAAAACTGATTCTCGCACACATTAGTCCTTTTAAATGACACAGCAGAAAAACTGTTCTAAAATATATTCATTTAGTGGATTAAATATGGCAGTTAAATGCTAGGATTTTTGATAAAGGCCCTCTATTTTTAATGGCCCATAAGCATAAAATAAATCTTGGTGAGGTGGTAAAGGTTTAGGGGAAGAAACCCTGGGCTGGCAGGTACAGCTGCTTAAGGGTTCTCTTTCCCCAGTCTGTCTCTCTCCCACCTGGGCAGGGTGAACTTGTCAGACCCACAGAAAAATAAATACACTTGTATTATTTGATGGTGGTAATGGAGAGCATGTTTCTTCCTAAGTTTCTTTATTTTTCTTAAATAATCAGTCACATGGATTTGATTGCTGGAGTAGAATAATTTCTTTATGCAAGTAGTCAGTAAGAAAATCATTGTAGGAAGTTGAACAAATGACTAGTTTGGGTTGCTAATGTGTCTGTTCAAGTCTACAGAGACAAAAAATGGGTTGACAATGTGCATGCCGTCTCTAAAAAGAGATCAGTAAAGTATCAGAAATGCTTTTTCATTTTTTTTGTTCTTGACCAAGTTTTATAAATACTTTAATATGAAGTATTTGGTTTCCAATTACCTCAATGTATAGATTTTTTAGGAAAGTTGGTGATGTTTGTGTTTTTTGAGAGGATGTGGGTAGGAGGGGTTGGCAGATGGGAAAGTCAGGAGAAGGTTAGGATACGCTTTTTAAAGGAAATGCAAATAGAAATGCAATTTAAAAATAAAAATGAAAGGATAAAAGGGTTTCTGAGTGATCTGTTGGCTGAATTGGGATGGCTGTGCTCTCAGACAAGGGGTGAGGTGCAGTGTTTTAGCTTCTGTCACAGATCCAGAGCCCTCCTTGCCGGGGAGGAAGGAGTTATGGATTCTGGCTGGCAGCAGTGTGGATGTGAGCTGCCTGTGCTGTTCTCCAGCCCGTGCAGCTCCTGCAGCCTGGCTGTGGCTGAGGGTTCTTTAGGGAGTGTAATTGACCTTGAAATGTGCTGGGAGTGTGCAGGACAAAGTCTCTCACACTTTAGGGAACTTGTTTATTGCCAGTTGCTTCTTGTTCCTAACCCTTAATTTAATTCCTTTCAAATGCCTCTTTTCAAGAATCCCTTTAACAGCTTTATTTGAACCAAGGGGAAATGGCACTTAAGGTGTTGCAGAAGTGGGTGCTTGTCTGTGGGGAGGGCTGTAAGGAAGGGAGCCCTGTGAACAGGGATGTCCATGGGGCTTTGCCTCTCTGGGATGCCCTGTGGACCCTGCTGCTGCTTCTGTGGGAGACTGGATCTTCATGGACCTCCTTTCCTTTCTGTCATGTGGAGCTGAATGGAAAGGGGGAGCTGCATGTTAATTTTACTGTAGTTGTTTTATTAAAGCTTTTCTCATGTTGATTTGCACTTGAAATGTGTGCAACCACTGTCTCTGTTTGTACTGCATAAGAGGAGGTGAGCAGAGCATTGCTTCCAAGATGGCAGCATGCTCCTAAAAATGTTTGTGAGTGTGAGGATGAGATCAGTGTGTGATGTTCTCTTACACAGTGAGGCAGATATTCAAATGATCTGCATGTGATTCAGTAGCCATATCCATTCAAGCCTTTGTTGCTTCTGCTACAGCTGTTCAGGTGAATGCACTACACTTCCTGTATTCCAGCCCCACGGTAAATTACAGATTTTTGCAGATCCCAGTACCCATGTTCCATTAGCTCCTGGGATTAAAAA
>VWZU01006906.1:20628-51294 GCA_013397095.1 Sterrhoptilus dennistouni | reverse complement strand
AAAAAAAAAAAGAAAAGAATTTGCCTGAAGCTTGAGGTGGCTGAATACAGCATGATATCTGGGAGTGGGATGGGTGAGTGGAGTGCCTTGTTCCCTCCAGGAACTCCTCAGGTGCTCTATGTGTCTCCTTCCTCAGCCTCTGGCCTTTCCTGTGTAAAGGGGTGAGCTTCAGAGTTATCAAGCTTTCTGTCCAAGTTTAAGTCTGAACTTACTTGGTGCAAATTTTTAAGTGCTTGTCTCCATTATTACATTCGCACTATAAGCCATAGTGCAACACCATTGCCTGTTTCAAGATGACATTTTCAAGTGGTTGTGTCTTTCACATTTTGCTTTAAAAAGCCCTCTTTGTCTCCAGCTGACAACTTATTTCTGGACTAGACCCACCCATTTGTACTAAGAAATAATGCCAGCTTGTGCAGAATTATTTCATCATGGAGTCTCTTTTAAAATGGTTTAATACAATTTCTGGAGTGGAAGGTGTGTGCCTTGTCTTGTTACTTCCAGGGTAAACTGCTTAATACTACCTACCACTGTGTGATGTGACTGCTGGCAGTTCAGTTAAATGAACTGTTTTTCTGCCTGAGGTTCAGCTCCTCTTGTTTCAGCTACTCACCTTAGAACAAAAACCTGTGAGAGAGCTGGAGAGGAACTTTTTGCAAAGGTATGTAGTGACAGGAAAAGGAGACATGGCTTCAAATTGAAATACTGTAGGTTTAAGCTAGATATTAGTAAGAAATTCTTTCCTGTGAGGGTTGCAAGCCACTGGAAAATGTTTCCCAGAGAAGCTGTGGATGCCCTTCTCTGGAAGTGTCCACTTGGGGCAACCTGGTCTAGTAGAAAGTGTCCCCCCCCATGGCAGGGGATTTAGAATTGGGTGGCCTTTAAGGCTGCTTTCAATCCCCACTGTTCTGTGCCTCTGTGATTCTATGTGCTCACTGCACAGGGCGCAGGGAAGCAGAGACTTGACCATTTCCATTCTGAGGTGGGATTTTGATCTATATCTTTTGATAATCTACTAAGTAGCAATTGACTCTGCTAAGGGTTAGGAAAGGAGCTCTGTAGAAGTCCCTTCTGGGTCCATCCTGTGGTGGAAGCTTGATTTAATCTTTGTGCAGAAGCCAGCAGTGGCGTTTTGGGTGTGGCTGATCAGATTTTTGACCACGAGGTGGGAGAGACTCGCATCTGGGAGCCCTCCTGGGTCGTTCCTGTTCCCAGGGATCTGTGAGTCTGCCCGAGTGCCCCTTTGTGCACAGTTGCTCATTTTTCATTAGGTAGTGATTTGATTAGATAAAAATAAAAGTTGCTTGAGCATTCACTTTTGCAGTGATGCATAACAAATTTATGCAGATTCAAATAGGACTAATCTGCATGCAAAATATAAAATGTGATTACTAACCCGTATGCACCTGTACTGAAGTTTAATTGGGTACAAATGTGAACAGGAAGAGAGAAACGTAACAAAATGTACAGCCTTGAATTTGGGTATGAATTAATGCAAAGAGATCCTTATAGTGTTAATGATGATTCAGGTGTTTCCGGAGTAAATGAAATCTTTCAGTAATTTAAGAACACTTATTCTTTAATTTACATTGACTTTATTAAAAAAAAAAATACAGTCTTGTTTTCTGCAGACTTTTCACCTTTTGCTTCCTTTAGCTATATTGTTCTAAGGGCATTCAGTTCATGTCCAGGATCACCCTGAAAACACAGACGATTGATTCTGATCATGTGTAAATCAGTTGACAATGGTCGTAGTTTCCTTGACATAAAGGAAACATTATCAGTGCTAACAATGCATAGGGAGGTCAGGACTTAAAGTCAGGAGAGCTTTAAAGAACCGGTTATTACTCATTTTCATAATAATTTTGGTGGTGTTCGGTGATTCGTTCATCTAACGCTGCAGCTTGTGTTCAAATAGAGTATTAAAGCATATCACTTGCCTGTGAAGGTCTCCATGGTCCAGGAAGGTTGGATGTCAGTGGAAGTGCATTTCAGCTGATGTTTCTTTCTTCCAGGATGCTCTGAGAAGGCTGTTAATGTTCCATGGTTAAGCTGAGGAGAGTGAATTCATGCTGCAGAAGTGAATGAGTTATGAGAAGAAGAGCTGAAAGTCAGTTATCGCTTCTCATTCTTAGGGCAAATATCCGAGGGGAGACTCCAGCACCTGTAGTACCCATCTTCAAAAACAGAACCAGTGTGATTTCTGTAATGAAGTGAATGGAAAGTATTGGGGCTGGTACCATTTCTGCACTGAAAAGCTGGCATTGCTTGAGCCAGGTTTTATCACTCACTGAAGCTGGTACAGGGTACAGTGCTGGGAAGGTAACCCCTTGCCTGGCTGAGGAGGCCTGGGCAGCCAGGAGCACAGCCTGTGCACAGTGTGGGCATCCTGGTCATTAGAATGTGATATTACTGTCTAATACTTATTTATTTTTAATAATTACTTCCATGTAAAAGCTTTCCCAAGTGGTTTTCTTGGGACCAGGTTCATTTCAGTGAGAGAGATGCTGTGATGAGGAGAGCCATTCTCAAGAGAACCTCCTGAGCAGACATTGCACATTGTGAACACCAGCAGTTGCAGCTGAGCCCTGCTGAGCCCTTTGGGTTAAGAACAGCTCTTGCTAGGAGATTTCTGACACATTTTGATGGAGACCAAATGTAAGTAGTGGGAATGCTTTAAGTAAACTGAGCTGACATCAAATAATCAAACCCACTTAACACTGTGACACGAAGTGACAGCATCACAGAATTTCAAAATTTAAGTTGACACTCTGTCCTGTGCATTAGCGGATACAAGAGCAAACAGCACCATGGCATGGGTTAGTTACGGAGTGTCAGGATTTCCTCTGAGTGGCTGTGACACTGTGAGGCTGGCCCATGACCCTGGTGGTGTTTTATACAGGGGAGTGGTTTTGTATAGAAATGAACAAGGCCCTGAAAAGGTGTCTTGAATAGAAGGGTCTCAGTGGAGCACTGTGTGGGAGAGTGGCTGGGGCTGTTGGCTGGAATGGCTGCTGTGCTTGTTGGAAGCTTTGTGTGATGAGAGAGGGTTTGTGACTGGAGCCTTGCTATGCAAATTTATCCTTGTTTAATAAGAATATCCCCAAATGACTGTATGGGGAGCCATAGGTTCAGATTTCTCTTGAAGTCACTCATCTGAGACCTCTCCATTTATACATATTTCCCAGAGGAAAAAGCCTCTATTACTTCCTTTAAGCAGTGACACAGGATATATGCTACCCACAACAGCTGCTGCTTGCAAGAACCTTCATTTTGTTAATGTTACCTTTGCCAGAAAATATTCAAAACAGAAAATGAAGTATCTGTAGTGGTGTGTTCAACTCAACAGGAAGCTGCATTGGTGCCAGAGCAGAGTTAGACAGAATAGTAGAGTTCTGTACCAAATAAATTATTAATCTTTAACGTATAAAAAGAGGAGTTGTAGAAAGAAAAAATGGCATGATCTGGCAATGCTTGCAAGCACCTGTGAGTCTTGGGGCTGTACTGAGTTTCTAAGAAATATCTTTATGTTCTAGGCCCTTAAAAAAATAACACAGTGAGGGAGCCACCTAACCCATTTATCCACTGCCAAGCACAGTGCTGGCTTTACCAAGCCCTGCCACATCTTGGTTATCAACTGTTTGATCAGGCAGATGGGAAAGGGTTTTATTCTGCATTATCATCTGCAAGGTTTCAGAGTTAATAGTGAACCAAAACCAAGAAAAAGTTGTTCCACTGGAAGAACTGATAATTGCTTATCAACAAGTGACTAAAGTGACTTGAAAGCAGACAAATGAGAAGTGCAAGTCTTGTAGGTGAATAGGCTCCAAGAGGTCAATGTTCAGGGAGTATTTGTTGGGTCTCAGGTTCCTCTGACACCACTTGCCTTTTCAGAAGGCATTTGCTGGTGTCAGAATGGTATTTGACAGAGGTTAATGAGCCCTTGAGGAGAATGGAGAAATTTCTTAATGGAAAAGGGGAAGAAAATATACTGATGAGAAGAGGAAGTGAGAAGGCAGTGAGGAAGGCTTGTCTTTTCTGTAGTTATTCTGTATTTAGGTGGACTCTGTGCTCATGCATCTGCAAATAGTCTGTGCGTATAAATGCTCCAGGAAAACGTTGTGTTTCAAGACAAAATACCCTGATATTCCTGGCTCAAGTGAGCTCATGGTGTAAATATAGCAAGATACAGCTTTGGCTGTGTCACTGGCACTGCCTGGGTGACGTGGCATCATCCGGCAGGGCTCTAGAACATGTTCAGGCCATGGAGGTGTGATGTGTGGGCATAACAGTGAATGCGTATTTAGAGCCTGACTTTACATTTGGGTAAAGAAAATCTGAGTTTTCCATTTTGGTTTACCTAGGGTTTGGGTTTGCAGGGTGGTGTGGGAGTACCCTGAGCGTTTACAAAAGGGAATCCAATGAAGTGCTAGAAAGTCACCATAGAAACATTAATGTGTGGAGAGCATGACAGAATTGTTTCTGTAGATAACTTCCTGAGGTTTTCAAGGCTGATACTTTTCAGAAACGGTGGGGTGCATCCAATTAATAGAAATTGGAAGTTTCAGAATATTAGATTTGCGTAGGTGTGTGGAGGGATAGAAATGCTTTTGGATCAAGTCTTCTGCTGTAGTGGGCAAATAGGTCACATACTCCCTTCAATTTCATCAAGATATCTTGTTCATAAACAGTTGGATGCAGGCTCCCAGTACTGCTGCTCCCTCAGAACCCCTGGGCTCTGCTGACTGGACACCTTCTCATACCTCAAAGGTTTCCATGGTTACTTGGAGCAGTGTAAATAGCTTTTCTGCCTCCTTGGTTCTTTCCCCTGTTATACTTATGAGTCCATTATTTTGCCACTTTCGTCTTGTAAAATTGAATCTCAGTTTGCCTGGTCCTCTAGATTATCCTTCTTAGCACTTCTTTCAATGTAAATTTCTCAGTCAAACGTGACTGGGACTGTGAAGTTTCTCCCATCAACTTGTCATGTCCCATAGATGCATGAAGTCTGGAGTAGACATGTCCAGGGACAAGGGTATATTTCTTTTTGGCAAAAGCTTCAAGGTGCTTTTTATTTGAGTTCCTTGTGAAATTAGATGAATTGTCCTTTACAAGAGGTCAGAACTTTTACTAGTTCACATGTCCACTGCTGTGAGGGAATATTAAGCAGTAATTAACCATTACATCTGTTTAAAATTCCCGTGTCAGTTCTTCTTCCACAACAAATAACCTCTTGCTCACTGGCAGTTTCTGTGGTTAAATGATACTTTGTCTATCTTTATCTTGTTTTGGAAGAGTAGAGAACTCAGAGAACCCTTGGAGGTAATTTTTGCTTGACAATTGCTTTGTGAGTGCTGTTGGCAGTGCTCTGTAGGGTTGTCTTACCAGGACATCTGGAAGTTCTGGGACATTCTTGGAGAACAGATGAGGAGCTCAAAGCTTTCGAAAGTTCTTTGCTGCAACCAAAAGTTGCTGAGTCAACTGGAAACATGCACAGGACAGTTGGTGAGAACTGAGCTAGGGAGAAGCCTGTTGAGATTTTGTGTCTGACTTGGAATTTCATCCTGTGTTGCTTTTGCTTTGGTTTCTTAAACTGATCACCATAGGGTCCTGTAGAGTCTTTGTTTGAGGTGTGTTAATTGCTTAAGGCAGTGGCCCTATCTTTGATAGAGCTGGTCATCTTCCAGGAATTTCTTTTATTATTTCACAATATTTAAGGCTCCACATACATAAAAAACTTTCTCCAAAGAGCTACTTTTTGTCTTGGACAATCACACTAAAATATGCACCAGCCTTCTGGTTCTTTTCAGAAGTAATGGCTTGACCCAGTTACACAATTCATTCCTCATCATTTTCCTGAGTTTCTTGGATGGTCATTTATTTCCCAACTCATTGAATATCAAAATGACCTGTCCTATATTTTTCTAGTTATTTAGCTCCTGTTGGGTAATGGCAATTTGTAGAGGTTTGGCTTTCAGTACTAAACAGCCATGTTCCAGAGTATTTTCTAAGTTCTTACAGGAACTGTTTGGTAATGGCTTTTGTGTTGTGCTGGACTAGTTCTCCATGATGCTGCAGAGTTAAAAATCTTCATCAGATGCATTGATTTTAAGCAACCACTGAACAACATTCTGAAATTTGCTTGCACTGTTTTTTTTCCCTTCCCCATTCCCAAATATTGCTACATTATCTCCGTTATAACTAAATCTTGTGGGTTTTAATCTTAAAAAATTACTCCTTGGGAATCTGCAGCTGTAATGTCATGTTCTCTTATTGCTAATACTCACTGTAGCTTGTATTTTTCTTCCCCAGTACTTGTCAAAACTGGAAGTGTGTGGGTTTCTTTGTGCCTTGATAAATCAAATCAGTTCCAATGAATGGCAGTGGGCTCCCACTCTGCATGTCATCCTTGCTGTGAATTTTGAAATGGCATGCATGGTTCTAATATAAATTTTGTCTGTGCTGTTATTGTAGCGCTATTTTTTAATATAACATTTACGAAAACATTGGCAATCAAAGAACATGTTACCATTTGTGCTAATTTCAGGAGATGATCACAGGGCTATGTAATTAGCATTGATTAAACAAGGAGCTGAATGGAGAGAGGCTACTTATGAGATGGAAGAGCAGGACATTTTCACTGCTAGACAAGGAACATTTTACAGTATGTTAATGAATCACGACAGCTGGAGAATTCATAAAGGCCAAATCAGAGATGATTGCTTCTGTTACAAGGCAATAGGTAGGTCACTGGGCATTATAAGATACTTAGAATGGTATCCTTTTGTACTATGGGGAAAGTGAGAGATTTATGTAATGGAAATCCTGTTTCACAGCTCTAATAAGCTTGTTAATGACAATTCAGTGTGTCACAGCACTTAGTAAGGGTTTCAGATTTTCTAATGTAGAATGAGGTGAAAGATTCAAGTGAAAGAGGAAGAAAAATGTCGCAGTGAACATTTTTGTGCAGCAGTGTTTGCTAGCAGCACCCTTTAAGAGGCTTTCATGGACTGCAATTTGAAGTTTAGTTGCACAGTGTGAAGACAGGGCAGCTCCACTTGTGTTTTCTCTGAGCCACCTGCCTGCCCTGAAAATGTGCCTACAGTAGTAGAGAATTTGGTAGTGGGAAAAGTTTACTTTTGTCAGTGTGTGACAAGCCATCACAGCATGAAATGGCATGTGCTGAAGCTTTTCTGAGGTCTCCTGGGAAAACCCTTGTGCAAACAACTCAAAAAACTCATGTGCTTCCTCCCTCAGTTTGTAAACAGGATGCTGTGGGTGGGATTTGGTAGGTGCAGGCTGTTTTTCTCTCCTTGGCATTCACCCACCTGCAGATTGATGCTACCAAATGGGAAAGGGGCAGAAATTTAGGGTGTTGAAATCTAGGAATTAGTTCAGTGAGTTCTGTATCTCGTTGCAGTGTTCATGCTATGCAATGGTGTGTCTAACTCATTCATGCAGGAGAAATGCCTGAGTTACTGTTTGGGTGAATCTACCCTGATGTAACAGCCATGAACCCTTTGAAGAACTCTAGTTCATCACCCAAATGAGGCGAGTGCTTACATCATTCCATTTCCCATCTAATCCTCCTCAGGCTTGACTGTCCCTGTAAGTTCTTGTAAGGGCTATTCTGCTATGCCTTTCTGCTCAGACCCAAAATCCCAATGTCAGGGCGATTCCCAAAGTCAGTTTTCTCTTCTGGCCATCAGAAGAACTTGTCCATGAGGATCAGTGTTTCTAATGGATGTTGCATCTGAAACTGACCACTTGTTTATTCTACAGCAGTGTGAAAGTCTAACATTTTTACTGTTTGGCATTGTCATGGGATGCAAGAGCATCTGTACGAATCTGCACAAAACCTGTCTGCAGAAGGTGCTTTCGTTTCACCTCTTCACTCAAGTTTTTAATCATATGTATAACCACAGTTCTGTCCATTCCAATGCTGGTTCAACACTTCAGTGGTGGTTACAGTTTTTTTACTTGTTGGTCTGTCTGGGACATGATGAGACATCTGTGAAACATGAACCCTCTAATAACTGGAGTGCAGCCTGGAGCAAAACCTGGCATGTCTGAACAGCTCCACAGCTGCAGAAGAGGGGAGGGAATGCAAGCTTTTTGGTCTAGGCTCTCTGTGGCTGGTTCTTTTCTCCTGATTTACCCCACTCCTGGAATCTCACAGCAATTTTGTGCATCAGAAACCCTTTTCTAGGCTTGTCTACAGAGGGCAAGGGCTGTGTTATTTTGTTAGAGCTTGACGTCATGATATAGCACAGGATATCTTTGCTCTTGCTTCCAGATCACCTGCTCATTTCTGAACTATGCAATTTTTTGATAGAGGTGAGCATATATGAGCTTACTCCAGGTTTCTTGTGCAATGCTGTGCTGCGTTTTTCTGCCTCATATCCAGTTAAAGGAGGAAGTCTCAGGGCTGTGGAGGTTGTGCAGTTTTTGCTCTGTTGCCCGTTCCAAGTAAGGTCTTTTCACTAGGAAAAGTTACACTGGTAAATAGGATTGGCTGTCAGCTTCACCCTTTTCTTTCTTTAGTTCTTTTTTCCTTATCTTTTGTACTCTCCTTGAAGGAGTGTGATGACATACGGTTGTTCCCTAATTGCAGCAGAAGCCTAGGTGGGGAATACATTAAAGCATGAACAAACAGGAATCTGCTAGATAAACATTTAATTTTTGCCTGCCTACTTCAATTTTAAGTCCCAGAGGACCAACTTCCTACTATCACTGAACCTCATTATAGTTTTATCTCTGGTCTTATAATAAAATCAAAAGCATTAAGCAACTGGAGCTGTCCTAGGCTATTTAGGATCGATTCAGGTAACCACTAATTGCAGTTTGCCTCCCAAATACTGTGGAAATTGAAGGTCTTTTGCTGTATGTCGTGGTCAAATATCTTCTTGAGACAGTGCAAAAAGCAAAGTTAATAACAACCAGGGTTATTTAATATCCTAAATAAGGATACAGAGGAGGAAGTGGAAAGCAATCTGGCAGTGTCTGCTGAAGTTGCTGGCATGGTTTTGTTACAAATTAACTGTATCAGAGTGAATTAGAAAGGGAAAAAAGGGTTGCAAATGTTCTTAGGATTTGGACAGTGAATTTAGATTGGCTTGTATATGTGGCTATTTTCGTGTTTTCTGTGGAACTAGTTCATGTGGTTCCAATTATTCATTTAAGTTCTGTATTATTATCTTCAGTTTCCTGAGTGCATGATTTATGTATCTAAGACTATTAAAGCCAAATGTGCAAATTGAAATTCACTGCACATTGATTAAATTGGCTGTATGCATTACTTAAGTTAAATAAATTACGAATGTTAAAAAATGACTCTAATAGTTACAATTTGCAATTCGAATGACCTATAAACCAAGGATTATTTGCCAACAAAATGTTTGAATAATATTGAGTAAGGAATATATTAGAGAATTTCATGAGTTCATCACAATCAATGAATGAAGAAAAAAATACTTACCAGATATTATGTAAGTATTTGTTCAGTGGAAAATCAAATTCACAACACGTTATTTGGAAAATTCAGCTGAATGTCAAGGATGCATGAATGAATGAGGTGTGATGAATGCACCTAATTGCACATAATACTGTTTTAAGAAGGTTGGCTTTCTGCAAGTATGCATCTTCTTTCTGTGAATAAAAAGAAAAATTGCAGACCATGGTCATGCTACATCCACTGAAGGTTGTCGTGGTGTGGTTAAAGGGCTCATTCCTTTCTGTTTCCAGAATTAAAACACAATCCTATTAATCCAATTAAAACACTATCAGACTGAATCCTGATAGTGCTCCCCTCTTCTCTACAAATCTGATAATGTGTTTTCTTTTTGTCTGCTCAGGTGCTGGGGTGTCTGGGGCTACTTTGCTCACTGGTGGGAATTTGGGTCTTCTGGGAGGGCAAAACTGCTGCTTTGAACCTTTTTAAAAGAACTTGGTAGCTAAGGGACTTGGTCTCATTTTTTTCCCTAAAAGTTGGTTTCTATCAGGGTTTCTACTTCAGGTGTTGCTGTTAAAGTGAAGTATTGGAATGGGTAGGTCTGGCTTTATAAAGCTCTTCTTATTGTTTGCTCTAGTCCTTTTGAAAACAAAGTAGTACCCTAAAACCTGTGGGCTGTTGAGTTTTTAGTGTGATGGAAAAATTATACAACGAACAAACCCAAACAAGAACAGATTGTCCCTTCCCAACCAAACCAAACTATTTTTTTTTCTGGTACCAGCTTCCAAATGCCAGCAATCCATCAATATCCAACCTCCCTTCTAGCCTTCTCCAAGACAAATCATTGTGTTTTACAAACCTTCCCAACAGCTCATGTATATAGCAATAACACTAATGAAAGGTATGGAGTTATATTTTAATGTCTAGACAAAGCAGCTCTTTTTTTCTTTACCAAAAGTTTTAACTGTAGGACATGTGGAAACAGGTACTTTAAAAGATGAAGTGCTCAGAAAAATTAACAACAGATTGCATTGGGGATCTTGAAAGGTCACACCAGGAATGAGTGTATTAAGAGGAAAAGGGCATGTTAGCAGGAAATGGGCAAAGATGGATGTCAAATGTTGGATGTTAAAGTATTTAATTTTAGCCTGGTAGAGGCTGAAGATGTGGTGTTCCTTATCACCTTCCATCAGTCCTCATTAATTTCTGGGAAAATGCAAAAGGCAAGATTAGTTCCAGTTGACGGAGGGGTGGAACCTTTGGCATTTCTTTCCTGCTTAATGTATGTTCACCTTGAAATTTATTTGGTCACAGTGGGAGACAGACAAGTATGTTAGTGTCTGTTGTGTGTTGTTGACAAGACACACAAGACAAGTGTGTTGTTGGCCTTTTGTTTGTTGGGTTGTTTGGTCTGTTGTTTTTTAAAACATCCCTGTATGTTTGTTTATCTTTTCCCACCTGGGGAAAAAAAAAAAACAACAACAAAAACCGAAAAGGGATTCTGAGCTGTTGCAGTCAAGGATTTTAGGTAATGCTGCAGGATTGCCTAAGCAGCTTGGGCTTGTGCATCTGGCCAGGAACAAAAGAGGCCACAGTTATGTTTTCCCCTAATCTTCTCACTAATTGTAATGTTCTTTATTCCACACCACCACAGCCTCTACAAAAAGCATTGTGGCAGGTCTAAAAACCAATTTATTTGTTGGAATAGAGCTTGGCAATATTCCTGAGTTCTGAGCTCAACAAAGATCAGAGATGTGCATATGGAGAGCAGCAGCTGAAATACACAGTGCAATAAATTATGGGCACCATTTTTTTTCTTTTCCATCTATTTCCATTATTTCTGTCAAGTAAAAATCTTGACAGAAGAGGGAGTGAGTTAAATTCTTGTTTTTGAAGTTTTCTTTAGAGCTACGTTTTTGCTGACTCTGCAATTCAGGCATTTCTAAATGCTATTGCAGTCCTCTTATAGCAAAGGGAATTGTGTTTCTGTCCTGTGAAGTACCACATGCCTGGCTCTATTTGTTATCTTTCACCGTCATGGAAGTGTGTTTGAAGAATAGAATCTGCAAATACAGTTTAGGTAGAAGAGAAAAAAATACGAATATGAGCTGTTCTGAAAAAGACCTTGTAAAATAAATAGGTTTTTCTGTAAAGGAAGTGGGGGCCTGATATTATGTGGTGTTGAGCACCCTGTATATCAGTGGCAGTCAGCCCCTCTGAATTTTAAATCATAAAGTGACTTAATAGTCAGCAGCTGGTCTGTGACAGGACTGCCAAAGGACCCTGTTCCCCCTATTATATTTAAACTGTCCAACCCCCAACAGTAATGGTGTGTTGTGAAGATTAGGCAGGTCAACATTTAAATTTGAAATTAATTTTATTTGTTACATTTAATTAACTATTATAATCCATAAAATGTACTGTGTAAAACACACAAAATGAAAACAAATGACCATCTGAGGAAGTTCAACATCTCTTCTGTGACTAAAAAAAAAAAAGAAAGGGGTAACTTTATCTTGAAAAATTACCCTGCAGGTAAAAAGTAATCCCCCAAATCTGGCTGCCAGATGGGAAAGTGCAAACCTTTGTGCATGTGTCCTAGTGGGGGCTCTTTCTCTAATATGGGGCTGCTTTTATAAGTTCTTAAGAGAAACCTATTATTTTTGATGAAACTTCTTGTACTAGGAACTAAATAAAGATGCGTGTACTGAGAAGTACTACCTCATTGCAATTGTGGTTTTTGTCAGAGCCTTCTGGACTCTGTGGAGAAGACTCTCTGTTGTTTTTATGTTGCTTAGAACATATGCTGAAAAGTGTTCACAGTATGGATGTGTCTGAGATAACAGGGCAGCAGGTGTGTGCTTGGGGTTACTCTCATTGCAGGTTGGTTGTAGCACTGCTAGGAATCCAGAAGTTGCTCATCAGAGAAAAAGCTATTGCAGTTATTTCTGATCATAAGACACGGGATCCATCCTGCCAGAAAAGGATCTGGCTTATGCTTGTTGTGCTAATTTTATAGCAAATGTTTTTGTTTAATGTAATGGAGCTTCAGATACTGCAGGTTTTACAACAGTCTCCAGCCAGATACTGAATTGTTCACCTCCAGGAAAGTGTGAGAGAAGTCTGGGCTCGACAAGAGGTCAGTGACTTGGGGGTGAAATGTCAAGGATGGATCTCAGTGCTGGCAAGGGAACTGTGCTGAGGATGAGCCCAAATGTCCTGCCTGTGAGAGCTCTGGACTTGCTCTGTCAGGTGACCTCTTTGTGTGGTAGGGTCAGTGCCTTCAGGCTCAGGACTTCAGTGGCTGATACAAAACCCATTGAAGTAAGCCTTTTCACTAGAAGCAGGGGGCTGCCTCTCATGTTTTTGTGTGCTCTGAAGATGTTGTAATCTTTTAAGTCCTGTATCTGATTTAAGGGTAAAGATAAGGGGCATTTGGGTTTGTTGGTTTCTATAAAACAGAATTTTATTTTAGTCACTCAGTTAATATACGTTGCTTGAGACTGCTGAGGCTGGTTGGAAAGAGCAGGTATCCTAAATTGCAGAAAGAACAAAACCCAACTCGATGTGGAAGTTACAGAAATTCACTGCACTGTCCAAAAGTGGCACAGTAGTAGTGAAAAATTGCTTTGCCTGCTGATGCTTTCTAAGCTCATCTGCTCTGCAAGTGCCCTTCTGTGATGACAGATTTGAAAAAAGAAAAAGAAAGAAAGAAAGAAAAGCTTTGCCTTTGGACAATTTTGTAAGCAGGCGGAATATGTTGAGACCTGGTCCCTGTGAACAAAGAGGAGCAGTGCTGGCACCTTGACTGGGCTGTCACATCCATTAGGGGTTGTGTGAGCAGGGCAGTGTGAGAGTCTCTGCGAACTTGAGCTTCAGAAAAACATTAACATTAGTGTCAGCAGGACCCAATCTGCCCACCTATTAACTTCTGCTGGAGCTGGATTTAGCTCCAAGGGCCTGTGCCTGTCACTGCAGGAGCAGAGTGCCTCTTGCTTGGCTCTTCCCAGCCTCCCTTCCAGCACTGCTTGGGCAGTGTGCCCAAGGGGTGCATGTGCTGTCAGGCTGGGGCAACTTTACATCCCTTGCCTTCCTCCTTTGGGTATATTTTCTGAAACTGTGGTTGCTGACTTGCACAGAGATTAATTTCTCTTGTGCTTGGCTCTTTACATGAGTGTTTCTAGATTTTTCTCCCTTTGCTAGCTGTTAGAGATTTTCTTTTGTATTTGTTCATCACTGGCAAGATCTTGTGTTTCTTTATTATTTAAAAAATGCAGATGTGTTTTCAAGTCATTAGAATAAATTAAAAGCAAGTGAACTGCAATGCTTCTCATAAAACATGATTTGTTCAAAACCAACCTGGATACTTCATTTTTCTCATCAAAATTAATTGTATTTCTTGACCTAAAGGGGGTATAGTATTTAAGCTCTTACTTGTAATAAATCCAGCCTCTGCCTGCTTTGCTCACACTACATTCAAAGCAATTATTTCTCTTTTTTTATGAAGGCTATTAAAATACCACTTTGAGAATATTTTTAACCTTTTAAGAGATATCCTCTTGTTTTCTATTCTGCTGTGAAGAGGTATTTCCCGTGCCTCTCTTGAATTGTGCTGGTTTTTGCAGTTTTGCCAGGCTGAGGTGTGAAAACAAGGCAGCACTAGGCAAGGCAGAAGGGTGCCCAGGCAGGGGCAGTCCCAGCAGCTGCTGCTCTGCTGTGTCCTCAGCAGTGCCAGAGCCCTGGAGAGCCAGGCTGGGCTCTGTGGGACAGGACAAGGCATATGTGTGAGCAGGAGATGGCTTGGTCCCAGCACCAGCTGTTGTTGACTGTCTGTCTGCTATCCCATCCCCAGCAGCAGGAACAGCAAGTCTGACTTCTCACGTGTCTCCCACAAGCTGGAGCAACCTAGGCTTGATCTATAGGCAGCAAAATTCAATTTTCTCTGCATGACTGGAGGCCTTTAGGAGGGCTGATGTGGCAGCTGCTGCCCGCCCTGGTGCTGGTGTGAGCTGGAGAAGGAGGTGCTCTACAAGTGCTGCTTAATGGCTACATCTTGTGTACCACAATCACATTAAAAAGGGACCTGGCAAGAATGTGTAGAAGACTACAATCACTTGTCCTCACTCTCTTGCTAAAGTATGCTGTCCCTCCAGTTTAATTTTTCTAGACACTTCCAGAAGAGAAATTGGGCTGAATACTGGGTGGCCAAATGGAAATCAAAGTGCTGTCAGACATTGAAGCATGTGAAAAAGCTTGTTCTATCTTTTGGCTGCACTTTAATGGGGCTGCTCTGGGTGCCTTTGCTCTGGGAAAATGCACATTCAGGCTGTGACTCTGAGTCCTTGAATGGGTTTGTGGTCTGCAGGGACAGGGAGTAGCTCAGGAAGAGACAATTTTCTTTTTCCTCTTGTGTATTTCTTAGAAAAGCATAACAAAACAACAACAACAACAATTTCCTGTCCTCAGCTGCAGAGTGTGATGAACTCTGGTTGAAATGCCAGCTGTATTCACTTGTGTTTTCCCTCCTGTGCCATCTCTTCAAGCAAACTTTTACAGCTGCTGATTGCACAAAGACAACAGATATAAGCTGATGTGCTGCTGGAGCTGCTGCCTAATGCTGATGGGTATTTTGGTGCTGCAGCCTGTTGAGTGTATGTGATAATTGGTTTCCCTTTTGGTCTTTGAGGACAGAAGATGCAATTAGCATGTCCGGCATATTTTTTTTCATACATTCTCAAAATTGCAATTCTTTTTAGGAAAATGGAGGAGTCTTTAAATTGGGAATTGGTTCTTATATTGTAAAGTACCTTTGCTTTCTGAGCATCAGAAGTTGCTTGCCCTAGCAGCTGCTCTCTCGGTGTGTTTGAATTCAGTTGTGGAGTCACAAGTGCAAGTACAAAGTCCTATTGAAGTACACCAAAAACATTAAAGGTGCTCTGCAAAGCTCCCTGAGACTTGGAACTTGCACCAAAGGATAGGTGCCAGCCCTCAATTCGTCTTTCAGGAAAGGCTTGAGGAGCTTGTAGGTGGATGACGGGGAATATTTACATGTTAAACATCAGGTAGGGTTACACAGTGTACGGAAAACAACTTGTGTTGCACTTCCATGTTTACCAACATCTGATTTCTAGCACCTTGCCTCTTCTGAACAACAACACAGCCAGCCTACACTGCAATCTGTCTGTCTGCAGGCTGCATCTGAGGAGAAAAGAGCAAAATGTGAGGGATGTATGGATTCAGGTTTGCATATATCTGTATACAGGTCTCTTAGTATGTGAGACAGTTTTCCTTGCTGGAGAGGACTGGAGGCTTTCCTGGGATGCTGGAGGGAAGTTGGTAAGATCAAAGGCTGTATGCCCATTTCCCACACATCCCAGGTTTGGGAGGACACCCCCAAACCTTGATCTTTCAGACCTTGGTCACTTCACTAACCTGCCTTTAGAATGACACCATTTAGCAACAGCCACTTCAGATTTGCTACAGTTACACTGCTCTAATTACAGACAGAAACTGTTGTCTGAGAGATAACTGTATGGAAACTGTCAAATGCTGACATTTCATGGCAACCATGGCAGCTGGAGATCTGTTTTGGAGGGGTTTCTAAAAATACTCCATAAAAATGAGTTTAAGATGTATTACTGCTATGTTTTAAAAATCTTCTCCGTCAGTGAATTTAATATTTCATTAGAAACTACATATCCTACAATAAATTAAAAAAGTGAAAAGTAGAAATAAAATACGGGTTTTGTGTTCATTTAGCTGTTTCTTTAGAGTTATTACTAGCAAAACAAATTTGGAACAAACCCTATTAGGACTTCTAGTCCTCTCTGTAGAGCCCTAAGCCTGGCATATAGCCATTAATTTACCAACTTTGAAAGGATTTTTATCTAATAAAAAGAGAGATGAGTAAGAGCCTGCACGTCATTGCAGGCACAAAGATGCAATTTTGAAGATGTTATCTGAAGCCCCTTTGATACAGCCTTGGTGCTCTGTGGAGAGGAAAAGGCACTCAGGTCTTTACTCACTGAGCATCACAGCGAACCCACCCCGCTGTGCCAGGGAGAGGGGTGAGGCAAAAGCTGGGGTCTGGCAGTGCTGGCTGGCAGGTTTCTGTGCACAGTTCCTGCTTAGGCTAACAAGAGCTTGTCCTTGGAGTATCAGATGTGTTACTGAGAAGGATGGGAAGGAATGAGGGAGCAAAGGCGAACCTTTGCCTAATGCTTAGCAGTGCAAAGCAGGCAGGAGTCAGTCACAGCTGGAGGTGGTTCATCTCTAGGTGCACATGAGGGTTAAAATCTGCCAGCAGTTAGCTGAGCTGGGCCTAAGTGGTCTCAGGGAACTGTGGATTGACTCCAAGGGATGACAGGGCTCTGCATTGCACAGGTCTCAGTGAGCTGATCCAGTGAAAATCCAGAGGAAGTGACATGGTTGGGCCCAGGAGGAGGGTGATAGTGATGCTGTGTGCAGGCTGCCTGTTTGGACACCATCTCTGCTTGCTGCTTCTATTTTCAGTTAGTTTGGCTTGGAAACAAGGTTTTAAGCAAGGCATCATATTGTGCTATGGAGGTGTGTAGTGGTAGGCATGCTGAATCTGGGATTGCCTTGAGCCTGGATAGGAGAATATGGATCCCATTAGTTGGCAAAGCCAACTGTTTGGGGAGCAGCAAGTATTGGATCTGAGAGGGTGGCTGGTAGAATCCTTCTCTGTCCTGGAAGATGTTGAGATAGTCAGGAAGGAGGAAACCACTACAATCCAATTCCCTCTGTTTAGCAAGAGAAATGTTACTAAATACAAGAGATGGGTAAAGTAGGGTAAATTATGTCAGAAGAGTGGCTGGGGCTGCTGTTGTGCCTTGGACTGTGTGACTGAGCAGGTTAGATGTGTGGGAAGAGTCTCATCCTGCTGGGCACCCTGCAGGTTATGTTTGTCAGCTCAACCATTTTCAACCTGGTCTGGGGTTGAAGAGGCAGCCTGCTTGTTTTTCACCTGCAAGGAAGAATGTGTACATCCTTGCTGGGCCATTTGTAAGAGGAGATGTCTCTTGCCTCATGTATTTTGTCACCTGGGAGCAGTGACATTGTCAGATACCAGTGTGTGCACTGTGCATGCAGGTGCTTGGTGTTTGATGGGTGCATTCAAGTGTTTTGAATAATCTCTTCTTGTCATGAAGGTTTGATGAACAATGGGTCATGCACAGGAGATGAATTGCCTTCTGCTGTTTGTAGCACCAGTGTTGTTGTTATGAACTGTGTTCCTCACCTTGCAGAGTGGTTGTTGCAGAAGCTTCTTGTATCTCAGCTACAGAAAATGGTTTGATCTTCAGTTTAGTTGGCAGAGGGTTAGAATGTAGAACTGGAGAGGGAAAGGTGTTTTGGAGAAACCAGTTTTTGGATGAAGAGTGGTGACTGCTGGTGCTAGTCTAGCAGTGTTCCAGTTGCATAAAATAGGATAAGGGTGAGAGCTAGATACAGGCGTCTCGTAATCTTCCTTCAAAATTTGTCAGAATCGTGGAGATATAGTTTACCAGTTCTTTCCTAACAGAAAAGGATCAGGATTATTTGTCTTTCATCAAAATTATGACATTGTTCAGACCTTTTTTTTCCCCCCCACATTTTTTGTGCCTTAAAAAATATCTAGCTGTGTGGGCTGGGATAACTCTGAAATGCAGCCAACTGGCAGTCTGTAAACTAACTTAAAGCAGTAATTTTATAAAGCTGAAGTAGTATAAATCCTGGGAAAAACTAGTGTTTTGCAAGCACATCTTGAGATCTGTGGAGTGTGTGTGTTAATGTGTTTGTCAGAGCACACCCACCTGACCCCTAAATCAGGTAAGTGAGGTTTGGTTTCCAGTGAGCTCCCCCTGTCCAACTGTGGGGCTGCCATGGGGCTACTGGCACTGTGGGCACCACTGGCTTTTGTGGCTTTTCAGCTGGTACTGAGCCTTGTCCTGGTCACTGAGGTGACATCTGTCTCTGCCCCTGTCCCCTTCCTCCCTGGCTGGTCTCTCACTGGAGAGACCCTCAGCCTTTTCTCCTGGCACTTCAAACGTTGTTTGAAAACATCTCACCCTGTTTATTCTTGAGGTGCATCTGAAGATCCTGCCACTTACAAATATTCCATAAATTTTCTTGTTCTGACAGGAGCATGACCTTTGGAGATGCAGTCCATCCTTGCCTTTATTGCAAAGCATCTTTTTTTCTTTCTTTTCTTCAGTGTTTCTGAAGTTTTCTGTTTGTACTAATGACTTGACACCCAAACAGGTCAATGTCTTGCTGATTAATTTGGATATGTGTATTCAGCAGGAACCAGCTTTTTCCAGTGAAGAGGTGTGGGGGGGGAGGAAATCCTACGCCTCTTCAGAGGATTCTTGGCAGGTGTAATCACAGGATTTGTGATTCATGTCCAATATCCGTGAGAAGAGCTGACATCTTAGGGCAAGTTGCAGATATTAAGGGGGCTAAGTAAAACCTGCTTTTGATGTTTGTGGATTTCTCTCAGCTAGATCAAAAGTAAAGTTGTTAATTCAGTTGATCAAAACTCCAGTCCCTTTCCACACTAGAGTTACCAGGTTAAATGCTATCTTAATCAGCTCAAATCTCTACCTTTTCCTTCTGCAAGGTACCACAGAAGTTACATCAGTAACATTAGTTTGTTGCGGCTAATGCAGAACAGGATGGGTCTGCTAGAGGAGCTATAAAGCTTGAGGTAGTAATTGCATGTAGTCCATCATATTTAATGATGAAACCTGGCTGTAGGTTTTTTGCATGTGGAAAGTTTTTCAGGTCTGTGACTACTGGTGCTCTGAAATTTTAGCCTCTTCCTGTGCTGGCATGTTGCATTTTCTGTCTGGTTCCTTCTGTTGATACTCAGAGTGTGTCTATGCTGGTTATCCTTTGCCTGAACTTAGAAACTTAGAAGGAGCTGCAAGACTGAATCTGATTCTGTATTACCATTCTTTGTGCTGGAATTACTCTGTTCTTGGTGCTGGAATTACTCTGTTCATTTCTGTTTCACTGATTTCTCTCATTTAGAAATCTTCAATACCATAAGCAGGTAACTGATGGAAGGGCTTTGGAGTCCATCTGCATTGCTGAAATTAAAATCATGGGGCTCCTTTCTTAGCAGTGTAACAGCAACAGGAGTCTTGCCTGCATGGAAGGTTGCAGGATCTCTCCCTGATCATCTGAAGTATTCATCTGATATGGTGAATATCAGCGGTAGCACAAAGTCATAGAGGAAAGGAAAATTTTTCATGTGGAAATCACAGAAGCTGCTGAAACACAGGGGTATGTTCATTTTTGGGGGGTTCAGCTTTAGGTGAAGGCCAGCTTTTTTTGGCAAAAGAGACAAGGTGAAGGGGCCACAATGAGGTCCAGGAGTAGTGAACTCCAGAGTGCAAGGGACTACATTTCAGTGGAAAATATCAGGGTTAAGTGTGGTAAAGAAGAGGGGATGTATAGAACAGTCTTGGAGGCTTTTCTAGAGAGAAAAGTTAGAAAGCTTCAAATCCCGCTCCTGGGATGTTTTTTGCAGACTTACTGAAGCAAAAACAACAACAACAACAACAACAACAAACCTTAAAAAAATGTAGGATTCTGGCATCTTGTTCAGCAGGAGCTGCAACATGAGGCAGCTCCAGGATGCAGGGCAGTGCCTGTGAGCCCCTCTGTATGGGGGGAGATTGTGTATGGGATCTTCCCTAGATCTTCCAGGGATCTTTCCTGGTGTGCCAGCAGCTGGAGCCTCTCCCTGATCATGCCAGCACCACTTCCAGGGCAGTGTGGAATTCCACCCCACAGAGCAGGGCTCAGGGTGTTCATTGCACATTAGAATTTTCAAGCAAATTGATTATAGCATACTTTTAAAGAAGAAACAGATAAAACATGCCAGTGCCTATTTATTTTAAAGCTTAAAGTAGGCTGTGGTATGAGCAGTTTTTATTTTACATTGGTTTAATTTATTTATTTTTTAAACTAAAATGCTGTCAGATGATGCATTATCCATACCTAGAGGCCTGCTGTTCACTGTGTAGGTTATGTCCTCTTTGACAGCTCTGTATCTTCAATGTCAGGTACACTGTTCTTGAGCCAGAGTAGATTTACAGATTCTATTATACTTCTATTGAACAGCTCTTAATCTGAGTAGAGGAAAACATGCTGCAACCAGCAGGTTTTATCCCTTGCCTTTAGTGTTAGAGCCCTCTTGGCAGGGCCCTCTTTGGACACTGTATTACAAATAGTCCTCTACCACCTCAGTCTTGAACACTAAAAATCCCCATAATCCTTTAGATGCTGAAGGTAATGGTTTCTGTCTCTCCCAAGCATAGTCTGAATAAAAACTATCACTGGCATTAATTGAAGGTCTTTGTCTGTGTAACCTGGGTGCAGTGCACAGGCCACTTAATGTTGCTTTCTGCTCTTGTTCTGCATTCCCATGTTACAATCTCCATGTAAAACAAGAGAGTTGTGAGTCTGAAAATAGAAACTGTCTTCAGCCCCTTATTGTTTTGGCAGCTTTATTTTTTACATCACAGTTTCTTTAGTAATTGAAGATTACATGTGTGAAGAAATGTAACTGCTCTGTGCATGAAAAATGACATTTGTTTTGCTTGTGGGATTTTGCAGACAGTTACTGGATTGTTTAGCCTCTTTTGAGCAGCATAACACAGGATGCTGCCCTTGACCTGTACCGAGTAGCTGTGGCATTGCTCTGTGTATGCAGCACCTTGTAATTGGCAATGTTTCTGTCCTGTTATTGTTGTAAGCAGCATAGTATGAATTAGCAGTAAGTAAGCAGGAGCAAACCAAATACTTGAGGAATGTTATGAATGTGAATAGTCCCTGGTGGGTTTTTTTATTTTTTCCTCACCCTTCTCTCTTTTAGCTTTCTTACAAAAGCTGCTTTGACCTTGTATCTACCTTGAGATTCATGCTCCTTACTACCTCTTTTTTTCCCCAATTTATCCCTACTGTTAGTTCTTTGAATGCTATTGGCTCAACACTGTGGTTATTCCTATTATTCCTATAGCTCAGCAGTTCCACCTTATTTCAGCTGCCGAAATCTATCTCTCATCTTTCTCTGCTTTTCGCTCGTTAAAGAGAAAGAAAAGAAGGTGAGTTTGAATCCATCACTGGGAGGTACACAGTTTGATTTCATTCTGTCTGAGGAGGGAGAGGACTGTGGGCTCTTCCTTATGTGCCAATGTAGGTCATGAAAATAAATAATCAGCTTACACATGTATCTACATGCTGTCAGGAAGTAATCCCGCTTAGCATCACTTTATGGGGTTTGGAGTCTTTCTGAATCTTCTAATCCTTAGTGATATTTAAATAACATGTTGTGATCACTGTTTGGCTTAATTCATGTAGCAAAAATGTATTATACAGCTGTACCAGCATGGAAATACACATGTGCCTAGACACATACACACACAGATGTAATACATATATGCAACATGCAGAATAATTGCCATTTGCAGGCTCTGGGATGTGCTGGGGTGGCTCTCTAGACAGGTGCTCTGGGATGGCTGTGTGTCTAAGAAAGAGATCCTACACTGGTGATTTGCCACGCTATTTTTAGATGGAAATTTTGTTCTAAAACTAGAAGAACAGCCATGACTGTCCCATTTCTGCAAATAAAGCTCAGAAAGCATTTGCTACTTCAGCACTCAGGATGAGACAGGTGCATTGTTTTTTCTCCCCAGTTAGCTGGGTTGTTAGCCAAAGGGGGTCTGCCTTGCAGATTCATGGTTTGAAAATAGCTGTGCAGAGCTGCTCAGTGAGTCATGTGCAGAAGCCAACAGAAAACATCTTAAACTACAGCGTCCAACACCTACACAACCTATTGCTGCCTCCCACCTGCAGAAACCTTTTCTGCAAAGCACTGAACCCCGGGGAGGCCTTGAAGTGATGAGGGCACCACTGGTCAGGTCTTTTTCTAGGAGGAGCCTAGATCTGTGGTGCCTCACCAGAGTCAGAGGAAGTGCCGCTGGCCAGTCCCTCCTTTGCTTGCCATCTCCAGTGGTGAACTCTGAATACAAATGTTATTCCTCTAGCTTCCCTGTGTTTGGAACAACCATCTGTGTTGCCTCCATCAGCTGTGGAGTGGATAGAGGATATACCATTCTCCACCTTTGGCTAAATACCTCCTGAGGAATTTACTCAACATGATTCCAAGCATGAGTCCAGAGTGTGCAATTGCTGTTCTGAATTAAGTTATAGTCCAGTCCTGGCATGCTGCATTGGTCAGTCACATACCAGCAGCTGGAAACTGTGCACCGGCGGTGCTGATACTGACCCTGTCAGAGCTGCTTGGCAGCCTGGTACATTTACTGCCTGGAGCCCTACATTCTTCTTTAATGTAACTCCCAGAAAAGGTGGTTGAGAGATGGAGTTTGGTGTAGCAAAGCACATAAATGGGTAAATCCATTCACCTCTTAATGGAACAAATGAAAGTGGTTAGGTTTCAACCCCTGCACCTTTGTACTGCTGGCTCTGAAGGCAGCATGCAGGCAGCACTGCTGGGTGTCTTTGGAAGACGTGGCAGAAACAGGAACAGTATCCACAGTGGAAACCAGGTTGTGATTCATGAACACCAATTTCAGATGCATGGCATGCTTTCCTGATTAGAATCAGGTCCATACAATGGTGTCATTATGAATTTATATTAAAAGTCCTTTCCACTGGCATGAGAAATTGCTATTGCATTCTATTGTTAATAATAATTGAAGTGCTTGAAGTAAGAAAATACTAGCTGATATTTAAACTAATTATTATCAAATCAGAGTTCCTTAGATAAAAGCACTTAATTAGTCTGCATTCTATTTCCTAAGCATCTAGATCAGCATTCAATAGAGGTAAATAATGCTCCTATGATTTCCAATACCAACTAGGATATTCATTTCTTGAAGCATTACTTCAATAACCAGCATTTTAGGAAGCTCTGTCCTGTAGCCAGAAGCTGTTCTGCTGTGCAGTTGAAGAAAGAATATTAATTTAAAGCAAATGTTCAGTTACACACAAAGTATTTGAAAGCCTCCAAATACTGTTTTGTGAATCAAGGCTTCCCTTTTCTTCTGAAGTTGTTTTTCTTCTATTTCTATGGATATTGATACTTGGAAGTTTACATGATTTCTTTGGCAAAGCAAGTCTTTACTGTGCACCTCATGCAAATTGACATTTCTCCTTTTTTTTTTTTTTTTTNTTTTTTTTTTTTTAACCTCTAAGAGTCTTGTGACTCTTGTCTGGCTTTGCACTGAGCAGCATTCAGAGAGGTAACTCATGTCACCATGATAAGCACACTGCAGTCTCTGTAATTTTTCTTTGTTGCCCGAAGGACATCTGGGGAGGGAGATGCTGTTAACATGCAGAATTTTATCCTGAGGAAGTGTGATGATTCAGTGGGTTGCCTTACCTGAACTGTAATTCAGTCATAAATACAAAGAAATGGTGTTTAAAAGATGTTAAAACTCTGACACACACTGACAAAAGAGAAGTTGGTGCTCTTGATTAGGAGTTGATCCTAAAAATCTTTGCTCCTCCAGGTACACTAAGAGATTGTGAGTGGCAAGTAAATATTTCTCTTTCTCAGCCCTGCAGTTCAAAGTGCATGGTTTGATTTCTGCACCTGCCCAGAAATTCACTGTACTGTTTGGAGTAGCTGAAATCTGGAATGATTCAGGTTATTAATTTGTTTCTTCTGCATATGGAGAGGAAAAAAAAATCTTTGGAACAAAAGCAAGAGGGTTTTGTTGGGATGATTGCAGTGTTTTTTGTGGTATTCCAAGAAATAAAAACCACAATAATTGCTTGAATTTCATTTTGAAAAGAGAATTAGGTTTCAAGCACTTAAATCCCATCCATTTCCTATAGATCACAGTCTCATTTCACCAAAGAAATTTTTGATTTTTTATCACCTTTTCTATGCAGAACTTGCTAATGGATTCCAGTGCAGATGTTGTCACCAGCTTTTAAAACCTATAATTAGGTCCAGTTCAAAACCAAACACATTTTTATTAGATGATTATGATCTATCAAATAATTATTTAAGAAAGCATAACAAATACATCCATTTATTAAAAGAGTGCTGTTGACAATGTAAGCACTTAGTGTGAGTAAGAACTGCTTATTTTAGTTCATGTTGAGCACCTGTCAGGAGGTACTTACTCCTGGTAGTACTTTGTTGGCTTGTAATTTTAATTACTGAAATTTCTAATGAGATTGGTGAATATTGTGGTGGTGGGGGAGGTATTTTACATCAGATGTTCCTTGTTCTACAGTATTTTGAGTCTTTTTTTACTTAACAGTTATGCACATGTGTTTTTTGATAAAACAGATATAATTGGCATATTTGATGCTGAAGATGCTCTTAATTTTTGGCTTTTAAAGAAGGTGCTTAAATGATCAGCCTGATAATTTTCATGCTAATGAAATTTTCAGCTAGATAATTAGCAAAAAAATATAATTCATTGTTAGAAAAATTGTTCAACGTCCTTCAGATCATGTCTTTCAATTTGCAGAACAGTCAAGAAGTTTAAAGAAGTAAATTGCAGTTTCAGTGCAAGAATTGGCAGAGTATAAGATTTCCTGAAGGAGGAGTGTGCTTTCTGATGAAAACGATTTTTGATTTTTTTGGCCTCCTATAATTTTTCTGTCATTACTCCAAGACCTGGATCAGAACAGAATTCTGTGATCCAAATGCTGGAAATTTGAGAGAATTTGGACTGTGATAAATATTTTGCAGCTGACTCATTCTGCTTATGAATGAACTCTGCTAGAAAATCTGGCTCCCACAATTAAGATTTAGAGAGCTAATTGCAAGGCAAAGGGGAATTGTAAGCTCCTATTTTTGTGGCAACCAAGGTAATTTTAGATCCTGAATCCAAATGGCAGAACATATGGAAAAGTATGGATTCAGATTTGGGCTTACAATGAACTTTTCACAGCAGAAAAGCCCAAAAGCAGTAATGGAGAGAAGCTTATCCACAAGAACTGAGAATGGCTGAAGTGCTGGTCACTGGTGTCAGTGCAGTGCAAGGCTCTGTGCAACCACAGACAACCACACCTGTACAAATGAGAGGGAGCCAGGAGCCAACAGTATCACTTAATTTTATGCTGTTCTTCACTGCTCTCCTAAGTAATTAGTAATTATTTAATGGAGTAGTAGCCACAGGCTAGAGCTGAGATCAACTCATTTTCTTGAGTTTGTACCAGACAGAGGTGACAGGAGACCAGCGTACTCAGTCTCAGTGGTAATTCTGTACTTGGCCACTTGTTAATTCTGTTGATTTTCCTTCACTGTGCAGTTGTGTAACACTTCAGGGAGCAGAAGGCACTGAAGGATGTGTAGGAGCAGAATGGCTCCTGCCAGGAGCACAGATGGTTGGAGAACAAGCCACCCTCAGCAGCCACGCTGGGGATTTTGTGTTGGTTTTTTTTTTCCTTTTTCTTTTCTTTCAAACCACAGTTTTAAACTGGGAGTAATTTAAACAGAAAAAATTGGATCCCTCCCACTCCTTCCTGGGGTCTGTGTGTGTGCTCTCTAGGCATGATTGTGATGGCAGCAAAGCCAAGGGGTGTTGTCTTACAGGAGGGAAGATCTGGTTTTTCCATTTATCCAGAGAACAGGGAGCAGCTCTGTCTGCCCTCAGCAATGGCACATCAGATCCTTTGGGTCTGTGCATGGAATTGTGGACATAGTTCTTTTATTGTTGTCACAATTCATAGAATCTATGCTAAGTATAATGGCCTGGAGATGAATCTTTTCAGAAGCTGGACAGACTCCCTCCTTCTCCAAATATGGTTGTGTCACGCACAAGGCTTTGGACTGTCACAAGCCAACATTAAAAAGACACAGCTCAAGGTTCCTCCCAATGGGAATTAGGAGGCAAATTTGCTCTGGCAAGACCTATGGTGGTGCATGGAAGGAAATGGGAGGGAAGAAGGAGAGGCAGTGAGTGTGTTGCTCTGCCAGTGCAGAGGGGAGCAGGCTGTGTGCAGGGCTTTGGGTTGCCACTGTCTCAAGTGCCAACCTACAGAGAGTATTTCCTAGTGGAAAGGAGTTGTACGTGTTCATGGAAAGCTAAATGCAATGTGATTATTTCTTCAAGGGTTACATTTTTTTTTCCCTGTGTGTTGACAGATGTATTTGTGCAGGTTATTTTTCCATTAGCACTTGAGTAGATGAAGGCAGCAGTACCCTGCAGGTTTCCTCATGGAGGTGTTGGTACACAGTTGCTGTGTACATAAAATAACTTGGAGTATGTATGATATATCCCTGAGTTAGGATGAAATGTGCTGATGGAAAATATACAGTTAAATATTTTATTTTTGTAGAGTAAAGTGTATGTGCACATATGTGTGTATGTATATAAGTTGTGAAGATTTTTTTTTTTATTTTCTTGGGGATGAATGTTTCCATATTGCATTTGTGTTGCTAGACTGAGTAATTAGAAGGTCTGATAATGAGCTGAGATTCCTGTTTTTTGTGTTTTATAGCTGTATTTCTGATTTCCATCACTTCTGCCTCACACCTGAGGACATAAGTCCTCTGCCCTGCCACAGCCTGCTGAGTGGGTTCCTGCTCTTCACAGCAGCCTTCTTGGAGAGCTAGGGAAAGGATTTGCCTTTGGATGTTGTCCTGTAATAAGCTGCTCATGGGATGGTTTTGTTTGTGAGTTTTGATGCCTGCAGATGGGAATATCCTGTCTCTGATGGGTGAGTGGGCAGTGGTTACTGTCATGTGTGTGCTGGGGAAAGCAGAGGCTGCAGGAGCCACGGCCCACCCTCTGATTTATCCTTCCTGCAGCCTCCTGAAGAATCAGGAGGTGCCATCAGAGCTGCTGTGTGTCCCACATTGAGCCTCTGGAAAGGTACCCAGTGGATGCTGGTCTGATCAGCAGCTGCAGGAATTGGGGCTGGAGGAGCCCCAGAGTGGTGGTGCCTCTGTTCCTCTCCTGGCATCACTTTGCTGTTTCACAGTGACTCATGAGAAGAATTAAAAGTTTCTGGAGGGAGAGCTGAAAGTGCAACGTGCACAGTTGGGTTGGAGGGGGCAGAGCAGGGGCAGACAGTCCATGTATTGACTTCAGCCATGATGTGCCTGTTCAGGAGGGGAGTACATAGACCAGGGAGGGGGAGAGGGCATTTTCCAACAAATATGCAGACACTGTGGCTGGGTTGACAAATTAGTTCTGCATAGCATTCATTCCAGTGCTCTGTGACTTAATTTAAGAAAAAGAAAGCCTCATTGACCTTGGTTATGGGGTACAGAGTTCACAGCTAGCCCCAGGACTGGAGCAGGGCACAATGCTGGCATTGCTGAACTGGGCTTGGAAAATCTTACCATCCTCACAGTCTAGAGGAATTATTTGCAAATAATTTGGGGTTTGCACTCGCACCCTGGAAATGTTCAAGGCCAGGTTGGATTGGGCTTTGAACAAGCTGATTTAGTGGAAGGTGTCCCTGCCCACAGCAGGGGGATTGGAGTAGATGATCTTTAAAGATCCCTTCTTACCCAAACCATTCTGTGATTCTCTCCTGGGATTAGGGAATTCAACCCTTTGAATACACTTTGAAGAGGATGGAGGTAGAGTCTCAGGAATTGCTGTTCTAGAGAACTAGATGTGAGGAAAGGATATATCCATGCTCTTTCCCTGGTGAAGTGTGGAGTCCCTTATTTCAGCTCCCAGAGACTTTGTCACTGCCAGAAGTCCTTCCTGGTCTCCAGGAACAGACAAATGGACATACTGCAATAGGAATAGGTGAAGTTGAATTGGCAGGGGAAAAACAAGTATAAAATGTTCCCCCTTTCCTACCTATGTTAGGAGGTTTCCATTTCAGGAAGGAAGTGTGGGTCTGTTCTGTCATACCTGGGGGTGGGAGAGCCCAGTGGTGTAATTAATGCTGCACGCCTCTGCTCCACAGTTGTAGACTGTAAACAGAGCTGATCAAATGATGGTGTGGGAGAGGAATTGTTTAAAATAAATTTTAATAAATTATAAATAACGTGTGACTTGCTTCGAGTCTACCTAGCCAGCCAGTATTTCCAAGCTTACGAAACACAGCCTCACATCAGTAATGCTCATGTGAGTAACTGCCCTGGTGGTTGAATGCATCTCATCCATGTTGAACTCAATTCTTGTGTACAATAATAAGGCCTTAAGTCCCAGTCAGAGATCAGGGGTTTATTTCTTGTGGCACTCAACAGAGGATGGCTCTTATTTAGAATTCCACAAAAACAAAGTTCAATGGCCTTTCTGATGTTTGTCAGCGAGGAAAGGAGATTTTAAGTTCTGATTTTAACTGCTTTGTTTGTCAGAGGCTTGTGGAGTAAAGAAAACTAATTTAGAGATGGGTTCTATTGCTCTGTCTGATTCACAACAGACCATTAAAAAGATTCACAAGTAGACCATTAAAAAATAAGAAATTAGGAGGAGTGAGAAGTCAGAAGTCCTTTCGATGAAGAGAGCTCTGCTGGGATTTGTGCTCCCTCCCTTGGCTGACCCAGAGCAGTGCTGCGTTTGGGGCCTCATCAGGAAGGACTGGAGTGAGGACAGCTGGGGATGCATGAGATACTGTGCTGAAGTTAGGATGCTGCTCTATTACTGAACTTAGGAATTCCATTCCCAGGTGCACAGGCATTGCTTTCCTTTCGTTGCCAGAGTGCAAATAGTCTTAAAAACACACGGTTTGGCTAAAATGTTGGGATAGCTGGATTCAGGAAAAAAAAAAAAAAAGGAGGGATGTTATTTAGGTATTATGGAAAGGAGCGAAATAGCGTGAGTCAGAAATTTGACTTCAGCAGAAGTTAGACATCTAAAAATCTTTGTGTCTCAGCCCTGTGCCTCTACATTTCCTTCCAGCAGGAATAACAGCAGTTCCCTACCCTCAGGGAAGCTGTGTGGATAAGTGTGTAGTGTGATGGAAGCTGTTTAGATAAGCAGACTTACCCAGTGTGGATTTCCTTTATACCAACAAAATCAGTATCAGATGGAATTCGGTACAACTTACTGATGCTGTGAAAGCCAACGAATACCTTTTTCATTCCCGTGGATGACAAAACCCCTGCTTATTTTTCTTTATTTAAGAGGCATTCAGGAGGCAGAACAAAGCTCTGGTATCGCCTCCCAGCAAGTGACCTAAACCATTTAAGCTGAAACATATGACTCCGAGGAAGTATTTTGCAAAAACAGATGCACAGAAAGTCAATTTCCTATTCATATTTTGTTGTGGCAATTGGTACTTTAAAGAGATGGCAGACTTAAATTAGCTGGAAAAGTGACATCTTTAATTAGGAAAGCCTCTCTGCCAGCACATTGAACAGTTGCCAGTTTCTCAGCATTTAGGGACCATTGATTGCCAACAATGGCAGCTAAACTGCTTCTGGGTAGAAACTAATTGAATTTTCTCAAGTTAAAATGAGGATGTGAAGTTAAATCAAGACAAGCTCCTTTGCTTGCTCTCATTTTACTTACTGCTGTGATATTCTCAGCAGTCCAAGGGCTGTGCTGCATGCTGGTGAATGGAGCTGCCTGGGGCAGAGCTGTACAAATCCCACCTACAAATCCCTCAGTAGTCCTGGGGCTCTGCTGTTGCCACTCACAACACAGATCTATGTCTGCCCTGTTGGTCCTACTATGCCATTTTGGTGGTTGTGTCCTCTTCTGAAGGACTCTTTTCTTGGGGCAGGTTGCTTTTGTTTAGTCTTGTGCTGTTATGATGGGAGGTGGTGGAGGCAATCTGAGGAGCTGGGCTCTATCCTATTGCCTGAGCATCCCATCCAAGCCAGTGCTGCCTACTCACTTGGGATGGGTAAATAGCCTGTGGGTGACATGCACAAGCTGTGAAACCGGGTTACAAATCTGTGTGGGGCTTGCCAACTTCAGTGGCATGTGGTTGGTGTTGGTCCCAGGTCTGGTCCCTTTCCTGTGAAAGCTGAGGGCTGAGCACACCCCGAGGTGAAGCCTCGTGCCAGACTGGAAAAGACCTGGGCTCTGAAGGATTGCTGCCTTTGCTGGCTGCAGTGTGGATGCTTTAGCTGTATTTCTGTCCTTTCTTTGGTTATTTCCTCATCTCAGGTGTAGCTTCTCTGAAGCAATTTTGGCACTTCCTGCATCTTTGCCCTCTCTCTGAATAGATCCTCTTACTGTTCCTGGTAATCATCCAGGCTGAGTTCTGGCACAATGTCAGTTCTAATCCCATCCCATCCTTCCTCT
>VWZU01006906.1:0-20213 GCA_013397095.1 Sterrhoptilus dennistouni | reverse complement strand
GTCTCAGGGGGAGGAGCCTGCTGGAAGATGATCTTGTTCTAACCATATGTGTGTTTATTAAAGCTATTCAGCTTTGGTAGACTGTGTTAGTGCCGTAAAAAAATGATTGGGGTTTTGGTGTGTCTCCCATTAGAATCAGGGTAAAACTTAAACTTTAGTTTTTGGTCAAAATAGAAGGTTTTTATTGGGTTTTTTTTTTTAAATTTTCATACCCCCCCTCCCCCCCCCAACCTGTTTTACCCCTAGGTATCTCAATAACTTCATTTTTCTGTTAAAAAAAATCAGGAAAAATTTGGAGGAAGGGCAACTCCTGCCTTGCTATATAGCCTTTTCTCCCTGGCAGAATACAAGCAGCAGGAGAAAGGAAAGGCTTTTTGGAAGCAGATGCAGGGGAAGCATTCATTTGGAGTAATCAAAAAAGGCAACTTTGTGAGGCATCAGCTGAATCTCTGGTGGGCAATGGCTCCCAGCAGTTGTCTGGATTAGAAATGTGTGTTTAAAATGTGGTCTAGAGTTGTGGGTTCTCCATCCACCCAGCCCTGCCTTAGGTGTCAGTATTAAAAAAAAGTTTGTCCAGTGTATCTCCTCATGAATTATGTACATTTGCTTTCTGTATGAGTCTCCTTTAAAAGAAAAAACTTGCAACTATTGGAGTGAGAGAGAACTTGAAACAGATTTGAAGATTGCAAAGGAAAAAGAATTCAGTTAAATCTTTTGTTAGAAAGAATTCTTTACTCAGCAGCTAAGGGTATTATTCATCTTCTCCCATTACCTTCCAGCATTAATCCAGAACTAATTAATCCAGCATTAATAAGAAATATTTTGCTTATGAAATGTACGTTCTTTCAGGTACTTTACAAGTGGTTTATTCCCATTAAAAATACAGTGAAAGGAAAGAAGTTCCTTGTCTGTCTTACAGACCCACTGTCAAGGAGCCACTCTTTTGCTTCTCTTTCTAGTGGTAGATGGGAGACTTCTGAAACTATATTATCTCTGGAAATATTAAAGGAGATTTTCTCATCACTGTGTGAAATGGCAGCAAACAGTGTCCATATTTGGAAGTAAAGTTTAAAGGAAGAGACAGCAAAGATGTGATTGTTCACTTAAGAGGAGAGTTCTGGGAGTCATCTGCATGGGAAGCAAAAGGGACAAATTGCTGGGGAGTGTATGAGGGTTTTAAATGAAGCCTGTGAAAAGTCTACTCAGCTGTTACTAGGGAATGGCAGGAACAGATGAGTGCCCTGAGGAAATTGAAATTTCCTGTGTTTCTGTCAGCCCAGGCACCAGGATGTGGAAGGCCATAAGAGTCTGATGCCACGTCCTGCAGTTGCAGTGAAGATGAAGAAGAGGATGAACAAACAGGTGGCTGCAGACTTGACATTGCTGACATTGAAAGGAGAGAAATAAATACTAGGAAAGACACCATGAGGAAGAAATTATGGGGAATGTGTGAAGTGTTTTTTCAGGGCAATAGAGGGGTCCTGGAGCAGATGGTGATACTCAGAAAGCCCCTACAATAAACAAATGTGCGCAAGAGTTGCAAAAGATGGAAGCCCTGGCCTGTGATGTATGTCTGAAGAGTTCCCCAGCAAGCAACAGGACTCTTGACTTTTGATTTAATTCAAGATTTTTGCTGTAAAAGAGCCACTATTTTAACTGCTATAAAGCAGATTTCTAGTTGTCAAAGCACACAAAATGGCCAAATTTTTAAAATAAAACTGAAAAGACTGGGAAGATCAGTTTAGCTGAGAAAGGGACGTGTCTTCTCCCTCTCATAAAAACACAGAGATTCGTTCAAAGAAGCTGTAAAACCCAGCAAAAACGAGTAGCAAAAAGCTTGTGGTGCCACAGAAAAATCCTTCTCTCCTCCTGGCATGGGGTGTGCTTCTCAATTCTTTGATCCCTTACTTAATTCACTTGGAGTATGTGGCATAATTCAGATTTTGACACATGATTGAAGTGATTTGGTGTAGTCAAAGACAGAGGTTTGGAAATAACAGAGCATGTAAGAAGTGGTTAGTAAAGGGTGGTTTTGATAGATGTTTTTCTGTGCTTGAAACTTTTGAAGTTCATTATGTGGGGCCAGTGGGGAGGGGAAAAAACCCCAATAAAACTAATCATTGAATGAAACATGAACACAGATTTAAATGTCAAAAAGCTGAGATGGCACCTGGGGCTCTCTGTCCATAGAGCTGTTGAAGTTGGCTGGAGATGAGATAAGAAGAGAGATCTCGTTAGTGTTTGCAGTCAAAGCTGTTTTCCAGAACACTGATGAAGATTTACCCATTTCTTTTGCCAGTTGAGTTTTGCTGGTTGAAAAAGTAGGGTTGGTGCAGGCTTTTAAGAAGCTTGCTCAGACTCGAGGTGGGCAGTGTGAAGACATCACCTGTATGGACAGCCCTGGGCCTGTATATAGGCTCTGCATTTTTGTGTGAGAAGAGTCTCCTGTCCAGCATGTCTCTACTCTGTGTGCAGTATGTCTGCGTCCATCTCTGCTCACTGTAGGAGGAGAAACAGAGCTTTGGTGTTGTGTTAAGGCTCTGTGTAGCTTATCTCCAGCCTGGAAGCAGTTCTTCTACTGTTGGGACAAGGTAGTTTGATCCTTGGGACAAGGCTGATGGAACTAGTGAGTATTTCTTCCTTTTCTGCAGATCTGAGAGATAAGTAATATACTGTCTAGTTCCCTGCAAGGGTGCAGGTTTCCACTGCCCAATTTGATGCTTCTGTCAAGAGCACAGCCTTATGAATGCCCTTTTTGCTCCTGAAGGTTGCTGCTGAGTGTGATGCTTTGGGAGGAGGTTTGCATCTGAGACATAGAAGAACCAGATCCTATTTCAGTGTTCAGTGCAAAAGCTTTTAGTCTTTTTCCTTGGAAGACTACTGATTAGTATTGCAAATGTGTTTGTATACTTCTTTAAAGTCTGGTTATTTTTCTCCATCAAATGGTATTCTTAGAGTATAAATGGAGTTGCCTCATCAAGAAAAGTTCAGCCATGGAAGGTCATAGAACTTACAGTCAAGAGCAAATTTTAATAAGGTCCCAAGGTCCCAAATTAATTCTCCTTTTTATTTTTTTTTTATATACTCATCAATGCTGGGCAACTGATTGCATTGAGTGTCCTTTAAAATAATTAATACTGCAATCCCTTGAGTACTTTCAAGGTAAATAAGTTTTAAATTAGTCACAGTAATGGTAAAGAGCTAGAAACTGCTTTTTTTCTGTGCTTGTTGTATATAACTATAGACCCATATAGATAATCAAACATTTAAAGGCAGATCTGGATCGATTTAGAGATTACAGCTGAAGCAAGGGTTGAATTGCAGCTGGATGTTGTTGAAATTGTACAAGCTCTCTTCTTGACATTTTTTTTATATTCCAGCTTCCTCTTGCTATTTTCCTCTTCCCTATAAAATCTTGTATTATCTGCAGGTTTTGAAGACTTCTTTTTCTAATCTGGGTTGCTTTTTTTGTTTTGCTCCTTAAATAGAGATTTGAGAAAATGTGAGAGTATTACTTGACAACCAAATTATGTTGGAGTGAAGCGAGTTGACTTTGTTGCGTGGAGCTGCATCAGCTGGTCTTCTGGCAAAGTACAGTTCAAGATGAAAGAGTAAAAAAATGCTTTATATTTAAACTTCTGGGCAAACACTGGACATGGCCTGGTTGTTATAGTGAAATTATGTTTTAACACTAGTATTTAATGGAAACAGATTCTTTCTGCCATCATTTTTAGTTTGGTTCAGGAATGTGTTCTTGCATGAACCTTGCATGTCCCCACTTTCCAGTCTTGGTGTGCTCTGTAGGATGGATTCAGTGCAGGGGCTGAGTTCCTTTCCAGTGAAGAGAGATGTGAAGATGGGCTCCCATTCTTTGCCTGGGGTTTGGTCCTCAGCACCCTCTGCTTCACCCCCCAGACCTGCCCTGTCACACTGCACTGCTTAGTGACCAAGACCGAGCTGCAAATATTTGTTTCATTGAAGTAATGAGCTTTTCTTTACCACTGGTTTAAAGAGAGGCAATGTTTCAGTGTCTGCTGGAAACCCCATCCCAGGTGTAGACAGTGCTCTGCTGAGAGCAGCCTTCTTACCACTTGCAGCATCCCACATGGTTTGGTAAGTAAGAGTCTGGCTATTAAAAGCAGCTGTTCAGAATGTTTAAAAAAGTGTGCTGTAAATGTTTAACATCTTAATTGCTTGTGTAGCTAATTTGTTCTGTCTCTCAGCTTCTTCCTTTTCTGGAACTTTGGTGTGTGTCTTGCTTTTAAGACGGTCTTCTTACTTGTACATGTGCNAAAAAAAAATGTGTGCTGTAAATGTTTAACATCTTAATTGCTTGTGTAGCTAATTTGTTCTGTCTCTCAGCTTCTTCCTTTTCTGGAACTTTGGTGTGTGTCTTGCTTTTAAGACGGTCTTCTTACTTGTACATGTGCTGCAACATAGAAGTACACATGTGAGAAATTCATCTATAGGTGAGCAAGAGACTAGACTTTTTGCATTCTGCAGATCTAATCAAAGCTCATTTTAATAAGGTGATTTGTCCCAAAATTTCTACCAGGCTTTAACCTTTAGGCTTTTCAATCTGCTTTCCAGTCATTATAGTCAGATTTCTGTATGCATAATGTATAGTTTTGCTTTAAAAATCAGTCTACACAAATCCACTTTATTTTCACTTTTTATTGATTCCAACCTTGGCGGCTTGCATACATCAGAAATTTAACTTAACAGTGTGTCTATCCCTACAAATGAGTCATTGATCAAAAAAGGTTAATTCGACTGACTCCCTTGAATTTTTCATTGTCTCTCTTTTCTGTTTCTATCTAAGTAGTAAAAACAACTTCCATTTAGAAACTTCAGTTTTCAGAAGAGTAGGGTTTTATTTTCTCTGCTGAATGCATGGGCATACAGTGTATTCATTTAAATACAAATTCACAGAAACAATTCACAAATACAATTCACAGAAAATTTGAACCCATTGCAGTAATTTATTATTGTAAGAATGCTCAGGTTATGCTTTCATTCCGAAGAAATTCATCTGTTGCTGACTGCGAATATTTAATTCATCATAAAGTTAAGTACAACAGATTCTGATTTTTTTGGAATGGTAAAGAAAGTATTTTTGATCTCTACTAAAGAAATCTCCATCAGTTGTCTTTTTTTCTCTTTTCCCCTCTCCTTCCCTTGATCTAATTTGTTTTTCCTCTTGAATTTCCTCACCACTTTTCTTCCCAGGTGCTCTGTCATCTCACTTTTTAATTACCTTGTTACTTTCTAAGGTGGACATAGAAGGGACCCAAATGCTGACTTGGAGATAACAGTGGGAACCCCTGTGGGCTCTTGGCAGCTATGGCTCATCCTGGTGGGCTGGGATCTGGCAGGCTGGGAATTCCCACCTGAAGACCTGGACCCCATGCCCTGCTGGACTGTGATTGTGGAGACAGGGCTGCTGCTGAGTCTTTGCTGACCTACTGTGATTGTGATGGCTAAGGTGTTGTCTGGAACCAATGCCCTGTGATTGTAGGAATTAATACATTTTAAACAGAAAGAACTTCTCAGTTTACACAGATCTCTGTTTTACATTGGCAGCAGCCACTTCAGACCTGGTTTTCCCTTTCTCCTCTAAGGGGACTGACAAAATCTGCAGAGGAGCTTTGTTGGAGAGATGGAGGATTTGGGTTCATGTTTTCCTTCGGAGTCCTCAGTAGGAGGTGAAGGAGAATTTTAGGAAGGGTGTTATTAGGGTGCTGTTATTTTAGGAAGGGTGATTTCTGTAAAATATCTGCCTTTCAGCAGTGAGTTCGAAGATCTTACATGGAACACAGAATTTTACAGAGGATGTGGCAAAACCTGCCAGTGCAGTAGCAGCCTCTTCATAGGGAAGAGGGACCTGTCAGGCTCCATTTGGGAGCAATGGGACCAGTTGGGCTCCCCTGGAGCAGTGCAGATGCTGCTCTGAGTAGAAGACAATGTCCCCTTGCTGCTGCTGCTACCTTTCACTTGCATTGGCATAAACACTTTTCTGATCATGATGCCTGGAGAAGCATCAATCACATCTGAATTATTTGCTGCCTCAGAGATTTTATTGTGCAACACCTGTTTTTCTCTAAACCCAGGCACTGTGTGATCTGACCAAAGCCTGGAGGGAACCACATACTGCCATGCCAATTTTATGTGCTGCCAAAGCTCTTACAGTGAAGTGCCTTTAAAGCACGACTGTCAGTATGGTTGGCTGAGTGACAGAAGAGACACACTGACCACTTGTTAGATGCTTGGTTAGTTGTGAAATGCCAAGGGGTTGTTATCCTCACCTCTAAGTTCAAACATGTGCAATAAAGACCCTGGCCCTCCTAAGGTAGCTTTAATCAATACACAGATTCTTTCATGGACATCAGGAGACTGAGCAACATTAAAGAAGGCTCAGGCAGTATTAGAGAAGCACAGTGGGGTGGGGAATGATGTTGTGGTACAGCCTCAGTCCATCTGGGGCTAGGCTGTTGTGATGGATTACCAACATGTTTGCAAGCAACAGTCGTGTGAAAAAAAATCTGTTTTCTGTGTGAGAGGTTTTGTTTTCCCTGAAGAAGTGTGTGCTGGTTGGGCATTGCTCTCGTGTGGCTCTGGCTGAGATGTCCCAATGGACATGTTGATCCCTCTTACGTGAATGAAGAGCCAGGAACTTGCTTCCCAATGGTGACACAGCCCTCCAGCACTTCCCTTGCAGTTACTTCCTCTCTCACTGTGCTTGATGCTTGCAAGGGCTGGCACTTAAATACGCTCAATGCAGCCCGAGGCAATTTTGCGACTGATGAAGCGGGTGATTTAAACAAAAATAGAAATTGTTCCTGTCCTTCCTGTGGTAGTTTCAGCCTTTCTCTTGTTGTTTCCTTAGCAGGTCAGTGGGTTCTTTGGAAACCAGTGCCTGAGCTGGCCTAACAGTTGGCTCTGTGCTGAAGCAGAGGAGCTGCTGAAAGTGACACATCCCAGTAGATTGTGTCTGCTTAGAAATGCTCTCAGCCCTCCCAGCTGCTGGGACCCTGATCTCCTGCTTGTGTCTGCAGTGAACTGCCCACCTGGCACACAGCCTGATAATGTGTCCTAGCAGTGCAGGTTCCCCCTGCTTCACAATTTTATACCCTTCCTATGTAATGGAAATAGCAATGTGGATGTATTTATTCAAAGCATCAAGGGAAGGGGCCTTTAGCAGCCTGGCTGGCTGTGTGACATTTACCTTCTCGTGTCTGTCAGAGTTTTCATTGCTGAAATGAGGCTTGTGAACAGCTCCTCTCAAGACTGCTTTTTCAGCCAGGGCTGAAACATTAGGGAGGCAGAATAATAGTCTACTGACTTCATTTTATGTAGTGAGACAATGTCCTATATATTTTAGACACTTCTGTGGCTTGTCTGTCATCAATCTTTGTTGCATGTCTTTTGGTCTTGTAAGATTGACAAAAGAACCACTTAACCATCTGATTTCATGTAGTCTTTCTTAGGACAGCGTTTGAATGAAAGGTTGATGTTTATATTGAGTCCAAAGTAAGGATTCTTTATTTCCTGAACTGGACTCTTAAGAGCTGGATGTAACTGCATACAGACTTCAAAAGACAAAGATGTCACATCTCAGCATCTGCATTATTTTATTTTATGTTATGTTAATGTTATGTTTATGTTATGTTTATGTTATGTTATGTATATTATTTTATTTTATATATTATTTTATTTTATATATTATTTTATTTTATATATATTTTAATTTATTCTGGCAAGGTCAAAAAGATGAAAACACAGGGCTGGATTAAAACCTTTGTGTTATAAGGGAGAAGGCATTCATTACTGAAGTGGACTGAGCCTACAGGGAATGCTAGATTTGAGGCTTTCTAATGGGCCCTCCTGCTTGTCTCCAAGGAGGCTGACCAGGAGGGGCAGAGCTGGGCTCACTGGGTGCCAGAGAAAAGATGGTGCTGGTACACTCAGGGGGTTTGTCTCAACTGGAGGTACTGCAATCATGAAGCATGGGAAGTTTGGTGAGGCATGGGAAAGTCTGGGGTTTGAAAATGCTCTATGGTGGAATTTTGTGAAGGATGCTGCCTTACTTTCTGTTCAGTTTGAGGGCATAGGCAAGCACAGTGAAAATAAGAGCCAGGCTAGAATGACTAGGAGGATTTATTTATTTTTACTAACATAGGGGAGATTTCTCTGCTGGCTTTGCTTTTCTTGCTTGTTCAGGTTTCAATATGAATCTGCATCATCTCAGTCCTTGAGAAATCAGTGCCTTGGAGATGTGATCAACAACTGCCTGATGTTTCATTCTCTTTCCGCTCTTCTAGAGACTACAAGAATGTGCAACATCATACTTATTTTCTGAGGTTATAGTAAGATTTTTTATGGTTTCTTCCTGCATATTGCTTCTAACACTGGACAGGATTCCTAAACTGGAAAAGATATTAAAAAACAATGAATGTGGCAAAAAAAGCAAATAAAAATAAGGAATAAAGCTTAGCATATAGATTTCAAATAATTCTTGTACAATCTAATTCTTTTCCTTAAGCACTGGCAAGTTTTTTCCAGAGAAGGGAAACACTGCTAACATTTTATTAACACCTTTGTTACCCTGGCCTTTTCAATCTAACAACAGAGTGTAGCTTGGGGGAGGGTGTTACAGCTTATCTTCTACTCTTTTGACACCTTGTGCAAATTAATGACAAAGCCCCATGTAATGTGCAAGTGAAAATGAGGTTTTGCTGGTACTTGAAAACCCTATGCTAAAACTCCAAAATGAAAATTCTCTTTTCTTGATCCCCATGACCTAACCCTCTCCTGTGAGCAACTGAGGGAAGGTGGGAGAAGAAAAAAGGAAAGGGGGGGGAAGAAAAAAATAATTTTAAGTTTTTTTGAGATTGTGACTCATTATTCTTTAGCTCTCTGGAATGCCACGAGACTTTTTTAAGCATCCACTATTTGTCACTTTTTGGCAGAAAGAGGCTGATAGCTTGAGACTTGAATTGTCATTTTATACATAACACACTGACAGATCCATGCAAAAACAAACCTACCAAAATTACATTTAAAAATTTATAAAGACACCAAATAAACTTAACAGAGAGCTTGCTAACACGATTCTTAATTCCATGATAAAAGACAGGGAAGAGAGAGCTGCTGGGATTGTGCCTCTTGCATGTGCACTGATTTTATGTGTCTGATCTTATTGCTTTCTAGTTGTTGTCTCCTAAAAGGGAATGGGCTTTTCCTAACATCAGGTAAAGGGAAGGAACTTGTGTTTTAGCTCTTTGGAGGCAGAACAGAGAATCCAGCTAGCATGGAACTGCTTGAAAGTGGGAGTGATCTCCCTCACTGAGCAAGGTGTTCTGTCAGAAATTTGCTGTCAATGCGTGTCTGAATTTGAATATGAATTTTCTGTTGGGCATGCCAGTACTTTTTCTAGTCTGTGTCCACACACAGTTGGAGGATTGGCTTTTAGTTGCATAAATATCAGCTTGGATGTTTGGCCTCTTAAGAAGCTGCTTTCATAATGATCTTTTTCTAACAGGGGCCAGCCATGGTATTTTAGCACAGAAAGAAGAAAAGTTTCCTCAACACTGCTTTGTCAAAGCAGATGTTGCAATGTGGTACAAGATAAGGAAGGGTCTCGCTCACCCATTTCTTTGCCCAATGCTTGCATGAAAGTGTCAAAATTGTTATTTTGTGTAGCCTATTTGTGAATTTTGTTTTTGTCCACTATTATAAGGGGCTTGACTTTGTTCCATAGCTTTCAGTGTAGTATCAGAGGCCTTTTTCATGCTCATACTTACTTGTGCAGTTTTTTGCTCTGTTATTTTTCAAAGTTGTCCTACTTGCTCTGGATGGCTTTTGCAATGGTCTGATTGATTGCTTGGGAGTTGAACACTCCCATGGAAGTACTCAATCCACCAAATCTCAAACTGAAGCCGTGCTTCAGTGACAGTTAATTGGGAGTTATTTATGTTTTTCTACCAGCAATAGGTACTATCACTGTTTTCCTTGGAGTAGCATTTAAAAGCTTCAGAGGTTGGGTCCCTTCTACACTAAACAATTTAAATGTATTGAAAAAAGGGTTCCTGTTCCAGAAACTTTAGAGGTAAGTTATATTTTTATCATGAAAAAGCAATCCTGAAAGTAAATATTGAATAACTATTTCAGAGGAGCCAGGGGGAAAATTATTGGTCATTCCAACTACTTCTGGATAATGCATTGCCTTGAATTTGAAGGGGAAGAACTTACCTGGCCCTGTTATCAAGGGTGCACCAAACTGAATATTAAAAAAAGTGATGCTTTGAAGTCAAGCTGAAGGTACACAGTAGTAGGCTGTACCCACTGACTTGGCGCGTTGACCCTGACTGTTGAGATCCCATGGTAACTCTTGGAATATGTATGCATGTATATGAGAGGAATAAACAGAGCTTTCAAATTTCAAGAAGAGAAATCACTGTATCGCTGCTTTCTCTCTGACCTTGAAAGGTCTTGAATTATTAAAGAGTCTCTTAAAAGTGCAACCTAGTTTCTAAACTGTGTAACTTTAAAATGGCGTAACCATTGTGAAATTTAGTTCTGGAACCATTTAAGCAATTTTTTTTTTTTGCATTACTTTAATTACAAAAATTGGATGTTTCTTTTGCTTTAGAATGTTTTATCATTTTAATTAAAATTAACAATTTCATGTACACTGCAGTGCTGTGAATTCAGGATACCAAAAGTTTTAACAGCTCCTAATACTCTGACAAATATATCCTTGAGTAGCTGAAATACTGAGGGAATTTCTGATAGCTGAGTACCACCTGAGTTATTTACTTGCCTAAGTTATAGAGAGATCTACGTAGCTTTTAAATACCACTGGGGTATTAAGGCTTTTTTTTACACTGCCTGTGAGCAGAAAGCAGCCTCCACTGTGAGAACTGAGGCTGGACCAAACTTAGAGGCGCTTTAAAAAAGCACCTACATTTGGGCAGCTTCAACTTGAACAGATTTTGTAATGATGATCTCTAAGGATGGCACCTTCATCTTCTTCCGTGGGTTAGAAGTTTTCATACCAGAAATTTTTCCCATGTTTGTATATGATGCAGGTGGTTATGCATTGTAGCCTTTGCCCCAGATTTGCCCTTGAAACAATGAAGCGGAATCAGAACTACAGTGGTTTACAGTTTATTATTTTGTGTCTCATTTATTAACATCAAGGAAGTAGCATGTCTCCCCACTTCCTAGGTTTGGGTTATTTTATGTTCTCTTGTGCATAAGTGAGTTTCACATCCTGTAGGAGAAACTTGCAATGGAAAATTCATTTGACCCCCTTCTCACAGGTGTGGACCTGTGTCTGTGTTTCAGTAGAAAATAGTTCTGCTGCATTAGCCACTTGCAGGATGTGGTCAAAGCTGAACCTTGGCTGTGGCACAGCTTTAGGTCTTGGAAATCCCTTTGAGTTCCATCTAACAGGGAGGTCTTTGAATTCTAGATTATTGTCAATGCTTACAGAAATGACATGAGAGCCAATTAATGACTTGTGCTTTGTGTGTGCTATAATAACAGAGATGTTGTTTTCCCACTTTGCTAAATGGACACAAGACAAAGAAACTTTCTCCTGACCCTGAGAAGGGAGCCTGTAGTGAAAGACAGTCCATGTGCATCAAATCCCAATCCCTCCCTGCTGAGCATGAGTATCTAAGGAAAGCAGGCCTGGGAATGTCCAAATATATGCTGAGAGGAGGAGCAGGGCAGCTCTTTTTGATGCACATGTGGGCCACGTCTGTCACTCCATGTGTACTGTGGTCCCACTGGAATAACATTGCATGTCAGTATCTCATAGCTGATGTGATTTGCTGTGTGTGAATACAGATGCACTTACTGCCCTCTAATTTGTGTCCATGCAGAACTCCTTCAGCAAAGGCTGGAGGAAATGGAAGGGGGGGAAAGCAGCAATTAATTTTGGCCCTTCAGGAAAGCAGCATCCTGTAGATTCTGCTGTCATCACATCCAGTTTTTCTCCTTATGCATTTGTCACAGATCAGTTACCCACTTTTAAATGTAATTACTGTAAATGAAGCACTCTCCAATTCCAGGCTCTTGCACCATCCCAGAGCTATGCAAAAGTCCTACAGGAATCCGTACTCTATGTCCCATGGACAGAAATGCTGCCAAGAAGCATGAACTATCACTTTTGCTTCCTCCGTTTTAATAAAACAGAGACATCTTTCAAAGTTAATTTCAGAATGTTCTTTGTTGTCAGAATTAATTTGGTGGCCTCAAAGGGCTGAAAACTCCATCCCCTAGATAGTCAAATGCACTTTTGGATATTTGTGATGTGATTTGTGGTGTGTAAACAGACAGCTTCCAGACTCCATGCTCTCTTTATCTAGATCTGTAGACTAAAAACGGTGGGTTTTAATTAGGAGATACAGTTAAAGCTGTTCAGAATGAAAAATTGAAAAGAGACCTGCTTGCAAGATGCATGTGGCTCCATTTTCTGACACGTAAACATGAGCACACCTGCTCTTGGTGAGCAGCAGCTCCAGTTCTGGCTCTGTGGGACTGGGGCTCTGGCACTGAGGGCTTAGTTTAGGGGTGGCCAATGGTGCAGAATTCTCCCACTGGAGGATTCCCTTGCATCTCTGCTGATGCTGGGGACCAGGACAAGGCTGTCCTTTGTTGGCAGAGATGAAGCTGGGGCAGGCAGCTCCACCACTGGGGTCTGTAATGAAACTTGCAGAGCTGAGGGCTGTGGCCCCTTCTGGTGGGCAGCACCATGCAGAGCTCTCCCTGTGCAGGGCTGGTGTGTTTGCAGCAGCCAAAGTGTTGGAGGGTCTGCTACTCCTGGAGAGCAATGCCACGTGGCTCTGGACCTGTCCCTCCTAAAACTTGCATGGTAAGGGGATATAGTAACAGTTGGTTTCTGCTCTGTGAGAGGAATTAAGCATAATAATGTGTTAGCCTAGACTGCTACCTGCCAGAGTAAGACAGACTCAAAGCTGGGATAAAAAAAGATTGTCATCTGATTTTTCCATCTGGATGAGACTGCTCAATTTGCCTGCAGACTGTGTCTCTGGGGGCTGACGCAGAGTGATGCTGATGCACTCCCTGCCTCGCAGGGGGAGGCATGACCAGAGGTGAGTGTCCTGCAGGAGCACAGATGCCTTTCTGGAGAAAACTGAGGTGTAGATCCAAACATGCTGGTGGAAAACAACCTGAAAATACACAAGTTGGCCAGTTGGTGCCTCTTCCCCAACTTGCTGCTCACAAAACTCAGGTGATTCCAGATGCTGGATAGATTTATAGAAAATGTTTTCGTCCCACTTGCTACTAGTTTAAAAACATATTAGAAAGAAAATGAAGTGACAGTTGTAAAGTATCCAGCATATTAATGCTAAAATGATATGACCAGAATCCTATTAAAAATGGATTTCTGTTTCATATCTAGAAATTAAACTGTATGCAATTATGATAAGCCCATTTAACCTTTGTCCAGTCTACCTGTCCTTATCTGCTCAAGCTTCCCTGAACAAATTGGTTTTATAGCAAAACCACAAGAAATGGTCAGCACAGAAATAGTATTTATTCTGATTATTGTCTAGTGGCTAGACTATTGCAAGAGTTAAACCTCATTTGCATCTTTCTGTAAACAGATGTGGCTGTAGAGAGCTGTGGTATCATGGACAGCAAGGCTAATGTGTAGGGTGTGTGGTATGTCAGCTTTCTGATCTGGCTGGTTAGGCTTATAATTTCCTGCCACTTTAAAACAGCTTCTGGTTGTTTGATTGTAAAGAGAAAGGCACTTTGGGGCTTAGGTAGCAGGGGAATTGACTTACCTTAATGTCTTTCATCTGAACGTGATTTGTTAATTTTAGATTTAAAGACTATGCTGGTCTTTCATTTATCTGCTTCAGCCTATGGTTTGCTTCCTTGTATGTTTTATTTTTAACTGCAAGGTTTTACATCTGTATTAATAAGCCATCCAAGAAGTATTTTAGCACTAAATAATCGGCACTTTTCAAGTGAAATAATTGTCACAGTTTACACAAATAGAACTGTCTGGTTTGCTGTAAGTGACACAAATATAACAGAACACAGTACAATGGAAAAGACAGTCTTCAGAATAGATTTTCAAGGATTCCTTATTGCTTTGCAATGCATTTTTTGGTGAAACAGGAAAATGATTTCAACTTTCAGCCCAGCCTGGTCATTATTTAAAATCACCAAGTCATTTTTAGTCTCTCAATTTTCCTCTTTGTAAGTAGCTTTATGGATGGACAGCATGGAAGCTGCTAACTAAATTTCAATTTTTAGGAAGGCCTTTAGTCATATAACTAAGGGTGATAAAAATCCTATTTAATGGGGAATACTCCTTTGCCATGGGCTTGATCAATAAATTAAATGGATTAATTAAGTCGAGCTGTCAGGACCAAGGACTGTCATGAAGTCAGGCCAGCAGTGTTGGCCATTTATCAGAGGCAAAAGTTTGTCAAGAAAAGGCAGCCTTTAATGGGTTATTCTGGAGTGCATGCAAATGAGCGAGGACCTAAAATATCTAGCAAGGAGTGTCTGTCATCTGATCACAGGCAATAGAAAAGGCGGTAGATACGTCTGCATTAAATCTGCTTATCAAACTTTTTACTGTGAATTTTTGAACTTCGAGTTCTGAGGAGATAAACTGGCTTGTGAGTAATAGTCTTAGGTATTTCCATTTTTCACTCTTCACTGAGAAATTCAATTTGTTTTATGTTTTGAGATATATATACACACAGACAAACATATACCTATATACGTATGAAATGGTTTAAAATGCAAGCTTATTAAAAAATAGGAAAGCTTTTATTGCTTTCTGAGCATTTGAAGGAATTATGCTCTGCAAGTACAGTGCAGAGATTGGGGGCAGACCAATGCATTCCTGTCATTTCCGCACAGGAAACTTCCAGTGTCATTTGTGCCTGGCTCTGTTTGCTGCCTACAGGAGAGTCCTGTGGATCCTGACCTTGAGGATCTCACAGCTGGGTGCTGTGGGCATCTACATGGAGGACCCTGATGAGTGACCCAAGCTGTCTTTCAGCATCATTGGAGAGGAACAGCCAGCAGAGTTTCAGTGCCCACTTACTGAGGATCAAGAGGCAGGAAGCCATAGGTGCTCCATATCTTTAGTTTTTCCTTTAGGTCGCAGAAAGATGGTGATAGTATTTCTCTGGCAGGCATAGGTGTGATGGCTGGTGGAGCCCTGTGAAGCTGCTGTTGTCTGCAGAGCCCCCCAAGGCCGTGTGAGCAGCAGAGCAGCAGCAGATCCTGGCTCTTGCTGCTTTGCCACAGACCCTTTTGGTACCACGTGCTCCTCTGCGGATGTGGTAGGAGTGAGCTGGTGTGTGCTTCCCAATGTGGAAAGCGAAGCAGTGCATATAATTGCATCGAAGTTGGATCTCTGTTTTGGTACTTCCAGTTTAGCTCTAAAGCCCTGGCCATATGGATGCACTCCTACAGCCACTCTGGAGGCAAGCTGAGAATAAAATGAGCTGTGTGCAAGTGCTGCAAGCCTGTGTAAATGAAACCTGCCTGACAAACCAGAAACATGCCTTTTTGATGTATAACAAAAATAAAATTTTCTCAAGGCATAGGATTTTATGTGTGTTCAAATCCTGTTGGTTAAATAGTTCTCAGTTCAAAAACAGCAAGAGAATGGGCCAGGGATGCTGATACCAGGGCAGTGATTTATCAGAAGGTATGTGAAGACAACAGTGCTAGAAAAATATGCCCAGCCATGTGGGCAAGGCCAAGATCTTCACTGTAGTTTGGAGATGTTGTGGTTTGATACTGGCCAAACCCCAGGCACCCATGAAAGTTGTTCACTCACCCTCCCCTACCACAGGTGGGCAGAGGAGAGAAAAAAATTAATGAAGACTTCATGAGTTGAGATAGGGAATGGGAGAAAACACTCCTAGGGCAAAACAGGCTCAAGTTAGAGTTGCAAAGTGAATTTATTACTAACAAAATCAGAGGAGAATAATGAGAAATAAAACAAGCCCTCAAAAACACCTTTTCTTCCCCCAGTCCCTCCCTCCTTCCCACCAATAGCGCAGAGACAGGGCGTGGGGGTTTTGGTCAGTTTGTCACCTGAGGTTTTCTTCTACTGCCTTGAGAGAGGATTCCTTCCCCTGTGAGGCTGTGGGGTCCCTCCCATGGGAGAGGCAGTTCTCTGTGAACTTCTCCAGTGTGGGTCCACTCTCATGGGCAGCAGGGTCAGTGGCCTGAGTCACTGTTACACCGGGTGCAGTCCTCCAAGGACAGGCTGTTCAAACTTGGGAGCAAGGCCTCTCTCTCCACTGGGTCTCCCACTGGATCACAGCCTTCTCTAGGCATCCACCTGCTCCAGCATGGGCAACTTCCCCACATGCTGTGGGTGGATCTCTGCATCTCCATGGATCCCCATGGGCTGCAAGGGCACAGCTGCTTCACTATGGTCCCACCACAGCCTGCAAAGGAATGTCCAATGCCTGGAGCACCTCCTCCCTCTCCTCCTCCACTGACCCTGGTGTCTCCATGTTGTTTCCCTTACATGTTCTTACCTCCTCCTCTTTTCCAGCTAGAAAAAACTGTGCCCTCTTTGTTTTGATTTTCTGCTTAAATATGTCATCACAAAGACATTACCAACCTCTCTAACTGGGCCAGCAGCATGTCCATCTTCAGAACAATCAGGGATTGGCTCTGCTGAAAGCAGAGGTGGAAGCTTCTAGCAGCTCCTCGCAGAAGCCACTTCTGTGGCCCCCCACTACTATAAAGCAGGCTGTGTAAAACAAACACAGCAGGGGAAACCCTCTTTGCAGCAAGGACAAGAAGGTGAAAGAAGGAGAAAGGACTTGGTCTTTCCTTGAGGTTGTTCAGGAAGGGTAGAGAACAGGGTGTGTCTGACCTTGGCTCGCTGAAGTGCACCTGGGATGGATGAGGATGGAGACACTGTGATTGGTGATAACTTCTGGAATGCTTCCCTGCCATGCTCAGTGGTGCAGTGAGAATCACTGTCCCATGCTGTAATCTAGGGTTTTGTCTTGGGGGCTTGGAAGAAAAGTTAGAAATGCTTCCAAGTAGCTGAAGCACCTTAGCCATGGTGTGAGTTGGGCTCCACAGAGGGTCATTTCTTTGTGACACTGGTTTGTGAGTTCTTGATGAACATTTTAAAAATTACTCTGGTACTTCAGCTGTAGGAAAGCTAGGCTTTTTGTACCTTTTTTTCTTAAACTATTATCAGCAGCTGTGAAGTGATGCAATCCATATGCCGTATGGAGCACCTATATATAAAAATCTGACATATGGATGTTGTGAAGTTCTCGGAAGATTCCACATGCTTGAGATCACCCACGTGCTAAAAACATTCTGTTTGGGAATTAGTTGTTGAGATTTATGTTGAATTCCCAAAGTGAAACCAGGCAAATTGTGCTGGGAGTATTTGAAGCACAGAGTCAGGTCTGAATTACGCTTTTTGGTCCCCAGTGGAGTACCACAGGTTTTGGGAAGGATGTGTTTGGGCTGAATGTTTTCAAGGTGTCTCTGCAAATAACTTATATTTGATCTCTTAACCCATTGGATCTGAGCTGTTTCTAGCTCATGGTTCTTCATTGTCTCTCTTCACTGCCCTTCCCTACTTAGCCCTCCCCTCTGTCTCTGTGGGCAATATGAGAGGGGGAGGATGAGGCACAACATCATTGAACACCTGGTTTCTCAATTAAGTCCTTGGGACTCAGATGTGTTGTTTTGCTGCATAGAAATTAAGGCAGCCCACTGGTTGCTGTTTCTGTGGTACTTGAAGAAGGTATGGCATTCCAACGGATCCAGAAGTTAGTAAAGAACACAATTTGCAAGAAGCTTCTGCCTTTGCTAACACTGATTTTCCATGCTGCTGTAGCTCATCCTGTCACAATGTTTATCTGGAAGTTCTCCATGGCTAACTAGCATGAGTTGGCCAGATTTTTTTTTTTTTTTACTTTCTAAAAAAACCTTTTTTTATCCACTGTTATGGGAATCCACCCTTCTACTGCCTATTTGGCTGATGCAGTAGGGCTGGCTGCACTAACCTCCCTGAGGAATTTGCCATCAGAGCATGTGAGTGGCAAGGTGGGCATAAGGCAGGGTGGGCATGTTGGCTCCACACAGATGGAGACTGAGGATTGAGTGAGCAAATGGTAAGGAGGAAGCCACATGTAAACTGAAAAGACTTTTCAGTTTTACTCACTGTTTAAGAAGCACATAGCAAGTGCTATAAAAATACAGACGAGTAATATGTAGTTGGTTGATCCTCCCCTGGCCTCAGCAGAGGCAGATGGAAAGGGGCCTGTTTGGGGCTTGTTTAGAGTAAGTGTGAATATAAACCCTGCTGCTGTACAAGGATCATGGTCTAGGGAGGGCTTATAGCCTTGGACATGCTGTGCCCCCAGATGTTTGTACCAGTGCCTAAAGTTTTCATGCAAGACATCTCAAATTGCAGCTGTCCCCTGTGTTGATCCTGTTCTTGTGGAGTGGCAGAGGATTGACAGTGATTTGGATCCTGCTTTCTGAAATGCTTAGTTCAGGGCTTTAGTGATGCAGTGATGTGGAGAAGCGGCAAGCAGCACACTCTGGAGCTTGGTTATTTCGGGGCCCATGTTACAGAAGTTCCCATTAGGCCACACAAGCTCAGGGCAAGGCTTTCCTCCAGAGCAGGCAAACAGGAGTGTGGCACTGCTCTGGGGGTGTGCCATGGCAATTCTCACAGGCAGGGCAACCAGGCAGGGTTGCAGGTTTCCTCCTCCTGCTAGTGGGGTTTTTAGTTTGTTGTTTGTTGTGGTTTTGTTGGTTTGGGCATTGTTGTTTTGGGGATGTCTTGTTTTGTTTTGTTTTGTTTTGCTTTGTTAGTAATGGCTTTTACGTGATCAAAAACTGCAGTTAGTAAAAGTGCATGAAACCAAAGAGAATCCACCAAAAAGGATGTGTCTGTCTAGACCCATTCCTGTGCAGAGTGTTTGAGCTCATCAGTGGTTCCAGGGGGCATTGCAGAAGAAGCCTGCCTGCACTGTGAACAGATGAATGATCTCCTTTTGCTGGTGGTCAAGCTGAGGGAGGAAGTAGAAAGGCTAAGGAGTATTAGGGAAAGCGAAAGGGAAATACATGGAGTTCCACCCTTCCATCTGTGAGGGAGGCCCACCAGGAGTCAGGACTCCCATGCCTCCCACTGTCAGGAATTGGAGGACACCTGGTGGATGGAGAGGAGTGGAAATGGGTCCCACTCTAGGAGGTACTAAAAATTCCTCTCAACCCACACCACCTACCCAAGTGCCACTTCAGAATAGGTATGAGGCCCTGGATCTAGAGGGTCAGCCACATGATTCAGAAGAAAATGGTCTGCCCAGTGGGCCTCCCAATTATGCATGAATCTGTTAGTTGGATCACCACCTCTGACATCAAGAAGAAAAGAAGGGTAGTCATACTGGGTGATTCCATTCTGAAGGGATGAGAGGCCCCCACATGTCAACCAGACCCATCCAACAGGGAAGTCTGCTGCTTCTCTGGGGCCTGGGTATGGGGTATCACTGAGAGACTCACTGGCTGATTCAGCCCTCTGATTATTGCCCACTGCTGGTACTCCAGGCTGGCAATGATGAGAGGAGATACAGGAGCATAAGGGCAATCAACTAAAAGAGTCTTTAGGGCATGGGGTCAAGTGGTTGATAGGACAGCAGCACAGGTAGTGTCCTGCACAGCCCCTTTGGTGCCAGAGAAAAACTATGAAAGGAATAGGTGAGCCCACATTATCAACAAGTGGCTCAAGGATTGGTGTCATCAGCAGAATTTGATCATGGGCTCTTTGATCATGGGCCAACTTTTTCAGCACCTGGCCTGGTGAAACTGGATGGGCTCCATCTCTTTATAAAGGGCAGAAGGATTTTAGCTCATGAATTGGTGGAACTCATTGAGAGGGCTTTAAGCTAGGTTTGAAGGGGGAAGGGGATGCAGCTNGGGGATGCAGCTGGGCTGTCTGGAAGCAGCCCAAGGGTGACAAACCTGATTTAGGGGTGAAATCAGTAGCCCAGCTGTGGTGCATGTACACTAATGCACACAGCATGGGTGGCATACAAGAGGAGCTGGAAGCCATGGTGCAACAGCAGAGCTGTGATGCAGTCACCATCGTGGAAATGTGGTGGGATGACTCACATAACTGGAGCACTGCACTAGATGGCTACAAGCTC
>VWZU01006905.1:313682-365184 GCA_013397095.1 Sterrhoptilus dennistouni | reverse complement strand
TGGGGCTCTGCTGTCACCTCTGGTCAGAGGAGATGAGCTAATCGATTTCTGCCTTGATTTTAAATCCAACACATTTTGTAATTATGTCCTTTGAGAGAAAAACTATCTGTTTTATTTTCATTTCATTAGAATTTGAATGTTGAGTTGCTCAACAGGAAAAAAGTCATCCACCATCTATTTCTGTGGTATTTGTCAAATCTATGTTATCATCTTCATAATAGAAAACAAGTCACGTCTGAAAGTTTTAGTCTCACTTAAATATCGCTTTAGTTACAATTTAATATCTACAGTTTACAGAATTCCAGACATATTTGTGAACTTGTGAATTTCAATGGGAAACTTCTAAAACTAATGGTGATTAAAGGCAAAAAATTATCTTTTCTAGAGTAGGCCTTGATTCTGTTTTGTCTAAAACCTGACGGGGGTGTGAGAGAAGTCATAGTAATAACTGCCAATATCTAACTCCCTTGGCACAAAACTGGTTTTCATGAGTGAATGAGATGTGGCTTACACATTTCAGTGAGTATAAAGGAGTGTCCTGGGAATTCAGTACTCCTGGATTTAATTCTGCGATGATACTACTCCAAGAGTTGAAGGGAGGGAACAAAATAATTTTTCTAACAGTGCTTTTTGAGGTTACTTTAGAAAGGCATCCAAAGTGTAGCTTTATAATCATGCACAGAAAGTAGCTAATTGATGTGAAATTTTATGTCTACTAGGATCATTCTACAACCTAACAAACAGGCACCTAGATGCTCAAAGTAGGCCTGGTATCATCTTTAAGTAAGAAAAAGATACCATGGAAAAGAAATGATAAAAAAATAACAATATTGTGACCAAATGCTAAAAGTTTGTATAAGGTTTTATTTGTGGGTGCTGTGGGAATTTTGTATGTTTGCCTTTACTCTTTGCTTTTCAATTTTGTTTTAAATCTCTCTGTATTACAAAATTATTTAATGATTTTCTAAATATTTTTGGAAAAAAATCAACAGGCTACTCCCTAGAAAAAAAGGAAGATCTGTCTCTGGCATGTTATTTTTAATTATACAGTCACATAGCATTTCTAAAGAATTTATAAGCTAAGATGCTTAAATGATCAGTGAGTCTAAATGAGTGCATGCATGATTTCCAAGGAAAAAAAATAATGCAGAAAAAAAAGTGTCTTTTTCCTTTCTCTATGGAAAAGCCATGGAATATGATGGAGCAATGTGTGGTGATTGTTATGATCACTCTGATTCTTGGAGAAAGCTGAGATTTGATGACGTTGAAACATCATCTCTTCCAGGGATAATGAAAAAGAAGAAAGAAAATTCTTCTCTCCTGTCCTCACAGTCTTAATTCTCTCCTTTTTTTTTTTTTTTAAGTGATTACTATACTTAAGTTGAATCTTCATCTGAAACTTACTCTAACTGAGCCCAAGAACATCTTTGTCAATTTACTTAAAATAGTATTTTACTAGCCTTTTGGATTTAGATTTTTAGGAATAGTTGGATAGACACACAGCTAAAAACTTTCATATTCTGAAGTCTTTTCCTTTCTCAGCTTTAACTTTCAGCTAGTGGGGGAGGGACAAGAGAGAAGGAACAAGCATATTTTTAAGGAAGTTGTTTTTGTCAGTTAAACTTAACCTAGATTTTGCAGGTTTTGTTTGTTGGATCGGTTTTGGTTGGTTTTTTGTTTGTTTGTTTGTTTGGTTTGTTTTGTTTTGGTTTGGTTTTGGTTTTGGTTTTTTTTTTAATAGGATCATGCCAAGGTAAATTAAAGTTGAAGTGTCCCTTTGTGAATCTGATGAAAGTTAACAAGGCCTTGAATGGTTTAATGTTTTTAGGACTTTTAAACTGATGTGATGCTTTCTTTGGTTTGTTTGTTTTGGTTTTTTTCCCTTTGCCTTCACCTTCTTCTTGTTAGAACACCCTTAAGCTACAGTTTCATCTTTAGGATTCTCCATCTTCCAGTAAAGACAAAAACTTGACATTCTGAATATTATGATCATTAAAAATCCCACTGCTGATTTTTTCCTATGAGAAGAAGTGTTACCCTTGGGGTTCAGTCTTAATTTTAGTTTAAGTAATTAGAGTTGGTCCTTCTGCAATGGATCTACTGTCTATTTCAAATGTGGTTCTTTGTAGCCAACACCTCATGAAACAAGTTGAGGGATCCCATTGGTGTTCATTTCCTCAAGTTCTGACAGAGCATTCCATCGCTCATTCCTGGCAAGCTTGGTGTTTTCCCTCTCCCTGTTCCAAGCTAGCTAAAAGCTCTGTGAATGAGCTCCACTAGATTCTGTGCTAGAACACTTGTTCCATGCTGAGATAGGGACATCTCATCAAGTGTCAGTAGAACAGATGTTGAATAGATCATCCCATGGTCAAAAAGCCCCAAATTTTTCTGGTTACATCGGCCTCGAAGCCTCTCATTAACTTGATGCATTTGCCAATTTCCATCAGTATTATTCCTTGTTACCGAAGGATCAACAAAATAATTGCCTGTGCTCCTAATCCTTCAACCAATTGTCCCAAGGCCCTGAAGTCTCTTTTGATTGGCCTCGGACTTCTTGTTGTGTTTTCATTGCTACCAGTTTGAACAACCACTAGCAGATAGTAATCAGAGGGCCTTAGTAAACTGGAGAGTTTTCCAGTAATGTTCCTTATCCAAGCCCCTGGGAGACTGCAGACTTCCCTGTTAGTTGGGTCTCATCATAACTCTAAGTTTGAAATGGATATTTGCTTGATTTTTTCATTTAGGAAATGATAACAGGTAGATTTCTTCTATGTTTAATTTGGCTGAATTAAGCCTTCTGTTAAATGAGAAATTTACATTTCAAGAGAGGACACCTTTGTAGGAAGGAACTGTTAAATGTATGGACAGTTACGGTTCTGCTCTTCTGCAGTTACCCCATGCACACAGCAGAAAACCGTAACAGGGAATGAGTGGTGCATTTCTGGGTGAGCATCTTCTGGAGATTTAATACGAAAACTGATCCTTAGTTATCTCCGAAGTTATAAAGTTTTCAGGAAAATCCCAAGATCCTAAGATGTTGAGGTTTAGAGAGATAGCAGCTGTACTGTAGCACAGAAGCTTTACATGACGCACAGTCTGTATGGTTTATATCTGTTTTGCAGCAGGCTGGGAGCAGGAGTTGGGAGTTTTCATTTGAACTGGTGTTGTCTGGGTACACAGGATCTTTAAAAGGGTTTTAGACACCATATTCTCTCATATCTCTCACTTCAGGCAGTTGAAGAAGTTTGCCTGTCACTGTAGAAGAGATGTCAAAACAATCCAGTAAGAAGAGACTGAAATCCTAGAATAAGCTGAATGTTTAAATCTATTATTAAAAGACATTTGTTATTAAAGTTACATGACAGAGACCCAAATAAAATGAGTTTAATAGGGATTATTTGAATGGTTTTATTCTTTGCCATGTCTATGACTGTTGTAACTTCTTGCAGTCCAGCAAAACTCAATAGCAATTAATATGTTCAAGGTAATTTTATTCATAATACATAGACTATTGAAAAATATTTTATCCATGTCTGTTCCTTGAAATGAGTCCAGAACACTGGGAAAAGCGATTATTGCTCTCTCTTTGAAATTAAACAGCCCCTGATCTCCCTCAGAACTCAGAACATAAGGACGCCCAAATTTGGAAGGAGACCTTGGTCTGAGCTGCAGCCATCAGGACCTCCAGCAATGAGATTGCCTCTTTTCCACCCAGCTGGAAAGAGAGTTCAGAATGGGCTGAGCTCCTTTTCCGTCTATTCCATAGCCTGAGGCAGCAGACAAAGGGGCTGAAATGAAAAGGACTGGAGCCAGAGGGCTTCAGTCACCGATTAGCTCATTTCACATCAACCATGTGGCTTTTAGACACAAGTCTGGAGCCAAGTATCTCCAAATTACCTGAAGTAAATTGCTTCATAGCTTGTTACTGAAATTCCAAAAAGCCAAGAATTTTTGGCTGCTGTATGATATTTAATTAAACTCCATGCAGCTGATAACTTCTCTGTGTGATGTGGCACATAGCAAATGCTTATGCAAATTTCAATATATGGTAAGGGATAAAAATCAAAAAAAGTTGAAACTGTTGTTTTATTGAAAGGAAAAAGAGGGGGTTTTGCTATATAAAAGATTTAATAAAATCTGAAACCAGCTTGCATTTTTTGCAGCTAGAAAATAAAAGAACAGAAATAGCTACATTGTGATTCCAGGCATGACTCACACATTTGAACTCCGTACAAGTATCTCTCCAATCAGACATCTTCCACATCTTTGTCTCCCTCTGCAGACTTCGAGAAATAATTTCTTATTCATGATCCTAATAGCTACCTACCCACTGGACAAAACACTGAACAAAAAGAAAATTTCCATCTCAGAGAGTAGATAGTCCCTGTAAGAGAAAAAAAAAAAAAAAAAAAAAAAAAAAAAAAAAAAAAAAAAAGGAAAGGAAGAAAGAAACAAGTATTGGCTGCTTTTTGGTCAGCTGTAAAGTTAATGGCATACATTCCAGAAAAAAAATAATGGGTTAAGGAATTTTTTTGAAGATGCTTATAGGGAATTTCTTTTCCATGCTAGTTTAACACAGAAGTCAGCATTAATATTTATGTGAGAGAATTTAAAATGTTGATATGAGAGGCTGGCATAGTGAAGATGAGGCAAGTTAATGTGGTCTCCTCTGTGTGTGTAAGATAATTGTGTGTGTGGGAAGGATATGGCAAGGAAAGCCACTGGTTGCAAATAGTCTTGACTCAGAAGATGTTCCTAAACTTTGATGTGATAGAAAGGGAAAGTGTGTGGTGTCTCCAGGAGCAGGTTTATACTAAGATATGCTCTTTTGCCATGACTAATAGGCAGAAATTATTACTAAATAATATTTCATGCAAAGGTAAAGTTCTATGTGACTTGCAATCTGAGGCATCTCTTGTACCCAATCTGTAGGAAGTTGAGTAGCTGATTAAGACTGGAAATTGTTACAGTCTCTTACATTTTTTAAAATTTTCCTTTATATTTGGATTTCCAATTTCTGGGTGGGGGGAAATAGTGATGCTTCATGAAATGCAAGGTCTTTGTGTATGTGATTTAGAGTACTGTGAACATCACAAATTAAAACATAAATTGCATCTCACAATGACAGTATTTTCTTATTTTCTGTTGTTTATCCTAAGGCACAGCCTCACAAACACTAATAAAAAAAAATAAATTCAAGTTCAAGTTACTTATTGAGTTGAAATATGTTCTCTAAAGAGGGTCGCAGAGACACAAACTGTCAGAATTCCACGTCTTTCTGACTATCTCAAACCATTACTTCAAGTGTGAATATATATTTGTCATTCACTGACAAGGCAGATAGCACCAAGTACATTTTTTTCTAATAAAAAAAATAAAAATCCAAACAAACCCAGAAAGAAAAGATGTTTAATGACAGGTTTATTGATGTGTCACAGCACTAAATTAGGAACTTGCAAAGAACAGAGCATGCCGAATTGTCCCACAAGTAAGTAATATTATATACGGCCATCCACCTATGCTAATGTGCGATATGAAGAGAGAATAACAAATCTATGTTGTCAGTGGCTCTTGCAGAAGTTTAGTTTTGAAAACAAAAAGTCAGGAGATTAATAGTGTAATGTATTGATAAAGCAAGAATGGCTTTTTAGTTTTCTACTGGTCTAGCACAGACTTCAGTGATATTTAAGAAATAGCATAATGGCTCTGCTCTTCTACTTCTCCTTGAATAGAGCAGGATTAGGGACTGTTTAATTGAAAAGAAACTCCATTTCTCAATTTACTTTTTAAGAGAGTCATGCATAAAATGTCATGGCAAAGAGAATGGGAGAATTAAATAAGGACAGTTAGAAAAAGTAGTTTCATCTTTGGAAATATTAAACTTCCATATTTGTTTTGATATATGTGCATGTATGTAGGAAAAAATATGAGAGATCATTTTATATTTGACTTTTTAAAAATTGGTTAATTTAAATTTTGATCCTAGACACAACGGGTAGAAATCAGAAATTTTTAACATGGGAGTGAGATAGCAAAACAAAGAATGAAGTTCCTTGAGTTCTTAAAGAAAAAAAAAAAAAAAAAAAAAAAAAAAAAAAAAAAAAAAAAAAAATAAAAAAAAAANAGAGTCTAAAAGTGTAATTGTAAGACACTACCTTAAGGTAAGAAGATGAGCAAATGGGGAAGTTCATTCTTATTTTTGCCTTTGTAAAGTACTTCTTTATGATTTTGAAGAAAACTCCTTTAATATCTGTTGTTGTTTGTTTTTTGTTTTGTTTTGTTTTTACAAGTAAAACACTTCTTGGGCATTCAAGAGCTCTTGGACAACCCTGCAGTAAAATGTTTAGGGTATTTGGAACATGCTGAGTGCTTAACACAGCTAATGTTCTTTACTAATAGGATACTAAATGCTAAAAACTTCCAACTAATCAAATAACACATTCTCAAACAAAGAACAGCAACAACAAAACCCCTCTCAAACCAGCAATTCTTGTTGTTGTTAACAGAAGATAGTGCTGCTTGCTATCAGCAAGTTTCATTTTGGGGGGGGGGGTTTGTTTGTTTGGATTTTGTTTGTTTGTTTGCTTGTTTGTTTTGTCAGTCGTGTTTGGTTTGGTTTTTTAGTATTTTTACATAGTTTTCTTGTGGTGCTTTGCTGGACAGGAATAGAAATAGCATCTCATTGCAATGGAAGTTCTAGAGGCTTTAGGAGACCTTACATTATGGATAAAAATATTTATTTCAGTTCCATAGACAAGTAAATCAAGGAGCATAAAAATGAAATTATGTAGGAGAAAGGAATACAGGTGACCTCACCCCAATAAGTAACAGCTGTGTTAATTACCCAATACACCCTGGCCCCAATGAGTCACAGCTGTATCTAATAAAGAGCAGAGTGATAAAAGGGAGTGGGTTACCTGGGGAGGGGGGAAAAAATAATAATATCACGAAGGAGGATGAACCTTGAGGAAGAGGGAACCATGAAGAAGGATCCTGAGGTGAGAGAATGCCTGCAGTGAGGTCAGTCTGGGTGTGCAGTCAGAGCCTGTTGTTGGAACCTGCAGTCACAGTCTAGCTGGGTAAAAGCTGCAGTCAGAATCTGCAAACTGATCCCTGCAGTCAGAGTTCAGCAGGAAATAACCAGCAGTCAGAGGCTGCAGGGGAAACCCACAGCAGGAGCTTGGTGCAGGCAGAGTCAGGGAATGGTTGGAGTCAGGATGGCTGAGCTGTAAAGAGGAATAAACTGGCACCCTTTTCATGCTGTGATAAAGAAGAAGGCTGTCTTGGCTCATTTCTGCTCTCTAACAAGAGGGCTGCTGCGACAGATTTACTTGCTAAAGGTTGTAAAGCAACCTTTGTTAACAATGGATTAAAAGCTCCTGTGTCCTGTACTGAATCCATTATGTGAGATATTTTATTTAGAATTGGTCATTAAGCCATTAAAATCAAAACCTAAAAGAAGTATTATATTTTTTAACAGATTTTTTCCATCTTCAGCTCAAGATGGGTCCATCTGCACAGGGTGTTCTATGTCAAATTGCTTTATTTTGGATGGATGATAATTAGTATGTTTTTCTCTCTTTGCCCTTTCTTCCTTTTGGATTAGTACAGCATTTATTAATTCTAATTAACCTTGCACTATGATGACAAGTGTAATGAGAATCTTGAATAACGTTTAGTGATAACAGAAACACAAAAATGAACTTTTGCTTGCTTGCCAGATGGAGTTTTACCAGTGTCTTACTGCTCTGACTCACAAAACAAATATATGATTTTATGTCTCTTGGGATATATATGTATACAAAAGTGCTGTTGGTGGTAAATGTCAGAGCAAAATCAGGACTGAAGAAATATAGGAATTTTTTTCTTAATATTTAAATGTACTTTAATTCAGATGACCAAAATAAACTCCAAAAAGCTTCCTCATAATTATGTGTGTGAGAAAATAATAAGGTGTAGCATAGAAGTTTTCTTTCCCCTGTTCTTTTTCTTACAGTATTTTTTACAAGCCATCAAGTCAAGGTTATATTAAAATGGAGTGTTTCCCTATCTGTGAATGATTAACTTCATTACAAATGCAGTAACATTCTAGGTGTAATTTCCTTGACTAAGTTTATAGATGATCAGTCTAAGAAATCTATTATCATTGCTAAATATATACATATTATATATGTGTGTGTATATATATGCAGATGCACTCTTGTACTGTTTTGGACTCTGTGAATATTTGTCACCCCAATCTGCTTCATCAGTGCACATGCTTTAGCACAGACAGATATTTTGTTTTCACAAGTTGGAATTGTGTGAAGGTACACTGAAAGAAGCCAATATTGACAATGAAGTGCTCATACCTGCAGTGGCAAGTACTGCAACAATAACATCTCTCTCAGGGGTTTCTTTCTGACCAGGCTGCATTTCCTGAACTGTTAATTCATTGCAAATCTTTGGAGCATACAGACAAAGCTTTTCATGGTTTGGCTTGGAAGAGACCTCGCAGATCATTGACTTTCCTGCCACGGGCAGGGACATTTTCTACTAGACCCAGTTGCTCCAAGCCCCATTTATCCTAGTCTTGAACACTTCTAGGGATGGGGCATTCAGAGCTTTTCTGAGTAACCTGTTGCAGTGCTTTGCCGGTCTTGCAGTGAAGAATTTCTACCTAATATTTAATCTGCCCTCTTTCAGTTTAAAGCCATTTTCCCATGCCCTATTGCTACCTGCCTGTGTAAAATTCCTTCCAGATTTCTCATTGCCCCTTTAGGTACTGGATGACACAAAAGGAAGGCAGATGTCTCTTTGCCAGCTAGTACTTTTGACACGTTTCTTTATTGTGTGGGCACACTGCAGAGGGATTGGTCTCCAATACCATGAAAGTTGCAGGCACAAACTTGAAAGGTTTTTTGCCTTTATTTTATTGCATTGTAGTTCCTCTTCAATGAATATTTCCTATTTAACAGAGAATTGATCTACTAGAAAAAGAAAATGAACAGGATTTTTTTTTTTTTGTTAAAATGAGCTTCAAAAATGTTGTTGTAGCTGCATAAGATGTGATGGAGGTATTTAAATAAGCATCCAGTGCCTTTCCATATTCCCTCCCCATGGGTATGTATGACTTTTGTATGGTCTGCTACAAAATAGGGCCTTGGATCTTTTCAGATAAAGATAGTGGAGTCTTCAGGGCATTCAAAATGATAATAGATGTTTGCACTTTTGACATCTGATGGCTTAGTGATGCACATATGTGGTGTGTTTGTGTTGATTGTATGGCTCAGCTACCTGCATTGCAAGTAAATACTATTGCTACCTACATTTTACTGAACTGATCTTGAGGCACATCTCCAGGTGAGGTAATTCCATTATGATAATTTTAAAAGTTGGAACCCCTAGGACAGTCTCTTTGACGGCCCTTAGCAGAGATAATTTTAAGTAGTGGTTTAATGCTTCCATCACCGTCTGTGTTGTCATGTCCCCTGTGAAATGGCTGATGCCTTCAAGAGATGGGCTTGAAAATTCCAGCCCATAAGGATAATACTCCAGCATATTAGTAACTTGGTCACCTCTCCTGTATTTTATGATGCTGTCACATTATTCTAGAGCAATCTATTTAAATCAGACAGTGCGGTGTGGACCATGACAAGCCTGAGGCTGGCAATCCACAGCAGCAGATTATTTTTCTGTCCTAGACAGGAAGAGACTGCTAATCACTAAGGGAACAGTTCCTGTCCCTTGCCTATCACTCAGATAAATTATTCACCTGTTCTCTCTTCCCACAAGAAATACCTCTTCAGCAATAAAACAAATATTTTGAAGTTTATCTGAAGAACTACCAATATATTTGATTCCAGTGAACTTGCGGAAAGGATATAATTTAGACTGCATCCTCACTTGTGCATTCTTGCTCTAGGTTTTAGTAAGAATTATAAAACCCAAGGATGTAAGAACAAGGCAAGGTATTTAATTCAATACGAGTGTGGTGTTTTATGTCTGGAGAAAACCATATTTAAGAGTTGGAATATTTGCGAAATAATTATTAAAAGTTAATTTCAAATTTTTCTTGTGTGGGGTTTTGGTTTTCTGTTATGGGAAGGCTATAAAATTTCACATTGTGAGTTGTAGCTGTTGATATGCTCTGAGACAAATAGGACTTTTGCCACTGCTTTTAAATGCTTCTGTGCTTATTGACCTGCAACATTTTGCTGTATCTATGTTGTCTTCTTTATATCAATAAATAAAAATATATTAGTATTTTAAAATGAATGCAATTTTTCAATATCTAATTTATGAGCCTTTAAAACTGTAAAGCAAGATCTGTGGTCTGCATTCATTTTGCAAAACTACAATGACTGCAGATGGTTCAAGGCGTTGATGAATCAGTCTCTTATTTTCTAATGTTACAGAATATAGTCAGCTGCTCCATGTAAATGCGAAGAAAAAGCTTAGTGGGGAAAAAAAACCCTGTAGGTCTATAAAACATGCAGTAGAATGAATGTGAAATTGATACCTAGGTCTGTTTGTGACTTGGAATATGTATCTTCACATATTTGAATGAAAATTTGTATCACCAGAAGTTTTTTTCTAGATTTGTTAAAAGGATGTAAAATGTCAGGTGCACAAAATACAAAGGTGTGGAGAAGTACCCAAGTGCCTCTTCTTTGCTTCCTATCATTTACCTTGACACAGAACTTTTGTTTGAGTGTTTGATGGCACTTATAAATTTCTTCTGCTATTAAGCATCCTACAAAAGCTTTTACAGATTTAGCAACACGTCAGTAGCAGTTGCTCTCTTGTTAAGTGCTTTACAGTGAAAAGAGTTGGGTGATAATAAGACACCTGCTTAGGAGTGAGGAAAAAGTGAAAGGCAAGAGAGGGGAAAAAAAGAAGTCCTGTGTTGAAAAGTGATTTTACTGGGAGTGTGACTGACTTGGAAGAGAGAGAATTTGATGCTTTTTTTTCTGATATCATGCGATGAACATCACAAAACTGTTTGTGAAAGAAATAAAATTCACTGTTAAATGTTGGACTTCCTTCCATTATGGTCCATGGCAGGTGGCTCAAACTTCTTATAGACAAGACACAGGGCCATAAATTTCAGAAGCTCAGGCATGCTTGAGAAAATGAGATAAAGAATTTTGTGCATTCTTGAGGGCCTTTATGTGAAAGTCATCTATCATGAGAAATAGCAATTCTAACATTATGGATTTTCTCTATCAGGAAGGAAAAAGAAAATACAAGAAGCAGTTATAGATGTGCAGTAGAGCCAAATCTAAGCTTTTTCTGGTTATAAAGTCAAAGAGTTGTCATGGTCCGTGGTGAAATAAAACTGGGTCCTGGTGTAATTGACAATCAAACCGAATTTTTTAAAAAAGCATGCGCGCAGCCCTATATAATTTTTTTTTTATCTTGAAGCAAATATTCTACCTAGCAAAGAGTTTTGCTGCTGGCCATAGATGAAACAGAAGTGGAAGTTAATTTTTTTTTAAATCCAAATCTAGTTTGAAATACTAGAGCACCACAATAGCATTGCACCAGCTGTTGGCAGAAGCCAGTGTGAAGTGCTTGGGCAATGTTAACTTCCTAATGCAAAGATGACACATAGATTATAATTTAGATTTCTGATTTTCATTCAACAAAGCTGATAGGCTGCAATTATGTTCCTTCCTTTCAAGTTATGTTGCATTTAGCCTAATAGAATAGGAATCATTGCCTTTGTATCTGCATATACACAAGGCTGTCATAGGAGGAAAAAAAGAATTATTGGGGACTCACTGCCACTTCCCTGCCTGGACTGTGCCACCCCTGAATGGGATCAAACAAGTGTCAATTTCAAAACATTTACCATGTCTCCATCAATCAATTTGGATTATTTGGTGGACTGTGCAAGTCAAATGTGTCTCTCCTCTCTTGAAGAGATTACTAAGGCTGGTTTTGGAGGGACTTGAACCTTTGAGCCTTCAAATATGAGATAAACTGGAGAGACTTCAAAGTTGATTTTGAAGTATGGCTTCATGTCTGCACATTAAAAAGTGCAGGCTCCAAAGAGTGTTGGAGAAAAATAGATGTTGCCCCTCTTTCTCTCACCTTTTATAGTGGAGGAATACAGAATTTTCATCCATCTAACAGTACAATAATTTCAATTTTACAGGACTTTTTTTTTTCCCTTTGTAGCGACAAATCTATTACTCATCATAGTCATTCCTACTTGGTCACAGACTCTTTTTATTCCTGCTTCAGCTCTAGCAAGTCAGCCTACACACAGGGTTGGTTTTTCCTTCATGCATCAAAGATGGTAGAAATTCAGAGAATGAATAACTGGCTTTCACAAAGCAATCTCCTTTAGTCACCTGCATCTCCCCACCCCTGTGCAGGATTCTGATGTGCTTCAGGCAGGCACCAAGTTCTGTAGAGAGTTGGTGTAAAGGAATCTGCAATTCCAAATAAAGAACTGTATGAAACGGTATCATACAACAGCCAGAAGTTTAGAGAGGAATACGTGCCAGACTGGCAACATAGGTGCTAGGATTTTGTTTGGTTGGTTTGGTTTTTTTTCCCAAATTAATGATCTCAGGTAACTATTGGACTTTTTGTAATAAAAATATAGTATAATAAACTCTAATAGACCCTGCTTTGTTTTCTAAATCCCTTTGATTAAATGATTAAGCCTATTTTAAAGCAGTCTGCCATCAACAGGTAACAAGTCTTAAAATATTTTTACTTCTAAGAGTCAGATAAATATCCTTCCTGATCCTACAGGTTAGATGTTTGCCCTTAATAACAAATTGTACCTCAAGATGCTGAAGAACTTTTCTTCTGGTGTCAAGGCAAAGGGCCTTAGTGGAAACATTTCATCTGTAGTCTGGAAAGCAATTCAGAATCTTCAGTTTATGAAGGATAATCAGAACTTGTGCACACAGAAAGGAGTGGAAGATCTCTGCTAAGATCTAAAGACAATGTACAGCTCTCTGGTGAGAGGCTGTGCTTCAGGCACAATTTCTGTGACATTTGCAGTATTCAGTCTGAGTTGCTAGTGTACAAAAAGAAGATGATGACAGGTATGAGTTATCATGTGAAGGTGGTCAGTACCAGTACATTTTGCTGCCCACTGTCAAAAGAGGGGTTTGGACGCTCTCTGGCGACCTGATTTTACTCCAGGAGATCCATTGGCTCCCTTTATTTGAAATGAAAGGATATTGCTTGAAAAGTGCCTGAGGCATCACAGACTTCCAAGAGAGAATGGAAAACACAGTTGTTCCACGTTCAGTGTGTGCAGTTGCTCTCCGGCTATAAGGTATGAAGGGGGAAAAAAATATATATCCACTCTATTCAGTGAGTTGAGCAGGTATTAGGGAATGCATTCCATGAATTTTATTACACCACATCTGGAATGAAATGTGCTATAGCTGTGACTGCCAAATCAGAAACTCAAACACCTGCAAACCGTCATCAGCAGTAATGGTTAACAAAGAAAAGAAATCTAGGGTTAGGATTGTTATTAAATTGATATTGATGGTATTATAATGCTATTTGTAACCTAGGCTGCCTCTGGAACACAGCTTTCAGCTCTGTTTATGTTATTCCAAAAAAGACTATAGGGAAAATAGAAGGGGCTCAGAGACTGGCAATAAGAATGCTTAGAGGAGTGGAAAAAACTACCATATGAAGTAAGATTGAAAAGACAGCAGCAGTTTACTTCAGAATAGAGATGAACAAGATGAGACGTGAAAAATAACCAAGTAAAAAAGAGTGTGTGTAAAAATGAATTTAGAGAGCAGGTAGCACAGGCTTCCTACTTAACTTCTGACATAATATCAGAGGAAGGCAATAATCAGAGAACTGAAAGACAGCAAATCTAAAATCAAGAGAAGGAATTATTTTTTCAGCCAACAATGAGCTGACAAAAGTCATTGCCCCAATACATTATTGGAGTCAAGAGCTCAGTCAGATTAGAAAAGGAAATGGATGTTTATATAGATTATAACAATGGTCAGAGTTACTGGGGTTTTAAAATAATCGGGTGTCTAGAAGTGATATAACTTGTCATGCTTCAGGCAAAGGACAATGATGGGAGCTAGGAATATTGTTTTTTATAGGAAGCATACCTATTACCTGTTCACTGTGAGGATTCTTTAATTTCACCCTGAAGTGTCAGAGACCATCTTTGGGGAGCAGGGTGTTAGGAGGGGTGTCTAGTATTTCCTAAGAACATTTTTAAAGCTTAATTTCAAAAGGGGGTGTTGGAAAATACTTGTTCTGCTGTCTCAACTGCTTGTCTGGAATGCTCAAAAATATATTCTATTATTTTGTATTGCCAGAGCCAACACATAGGAGTTTTATTTATCTACCTATATAGAGACATATAAATATATATACACACACACATTTTTAACCTAGTAGAAGCAAAATCAGATATGGGTAGAAGAAGAGTGCATACCCCCAAGAAAATGGTTGGGATGGGTGTCAAATGCATGAGAAAGCTCTAAGGTCAATCAACACAAACTGGAAAGCAACATGCTAGAATATATTTTGGTTTTACTAGTTTGTTTCTCATGCCTTCCCAATGAACAAGTGCATCGTTCCTCATTCTCTCCTGATGTTGTGATGTTTCGATCCTTGTCACAATTTCCTGATTGAAAGGAGTCTGTGTGGTTATTTTGGTCTTATATCACATGTGTCCTTGCAGCTTTGAGGGTTTCAGACTTTGATTGGATAAGGAAGTGATACATTTGCCACGCATATTTGATATTTAAAACTAATTATAACAAGAAAAAACTCTCCAACAAATACTTATTACATTAAGAAGCCAGATTCTATTCCAAGCTACACAAAAATTTTCGCAAAGTCTATGGACTCAATTATTTTTATGACTTTGGATATCTTGGTGATCGAGAAGATGAAGTGATTTGAAGGCAAAAGTTAACATAGAGCAGGTGTATGAAAACCAATAGCATTTATATTTTAGCTTCCTATGAACATTATCTTACTGATGACATATCTCTATAGCTGTACATATGGGTTAATTTATAACATTTTAGCAACTCAGGACTAGAACTCCTGTGGTTTTCGAGCTATTTCATTTCTCCTGTCGCAGAATAAAATCTTATGCAGGAATCTGTAAGAACAAATCTTCACTCAAAAAGGCATTCCGTGAAGGAATCAAAACTGTGTAGTTCAGTGCATCAAATAAATAACCAGAGTATCAAAATTACTGAATTTGATAACCCAGATGTTCTGTTAGTACTCTCCTGATTACTTTATTCCCTTACAAGATTAGGAGGAATGCCTGATTTACCCCTTAATCTCCATGAAGGCTCTCTTCCAGAGGACTGGCTTTTCAGTTAAAATCTCTTTTCTCAAATTCCCTGCCTTATTTTGGGGGTCATATGATAACAGTGGAAGCAAACACCTCACTAACTAAACAAGAGCTGCCTTTGATCTTGGTTTTAAAGGCAAGCAGATATGTCCCTTCTCAATTCTTATAGACAAGGCCATTATGTACTGAGTCTCTACTCCTACAAAGTAATCATCACTATTTTAGGACTAATTAGTGTTTTAAATTAAGGTTCTGGGTACTTCCTTTAATAGCACTGGTTACTGAGCCACCTATTAGGAAGATACTTAACCTAGCAGATAAATGGTGAAAATTTCATTAATGTTTTTGCTAGCTAACTGATTTTAATTAACAACAGGATAAAGGCTGGTTTAGCATTCCAGTTAGTGCATCATTGCTACTAATTTTTTGTCTTAATTAAAACACAACTCTGTTTACTGCAAAGTGCTTTAAGTCATGGGAGAGCTCCCTTTTTCACCATAAAAGATGGTTTTAGCTAAAAGATGTGTTTTAGCTAAAACACAGTAGTCACTGGTACTTACTTTGACATGAGGCCACTGGTCTGAAGTTTTTAGGTGTGTTTGGTTATGGGTGTACTTCAAATCATATATATCTATATATCATATAATTCAAATCATATATATAGTATAATTCTTCCGTTTCTTTGGGAGCCAAATTGTTTACATTTGTGAAGTTACAGCACCTCAGGAACCTGATTTCTAATTATCAGAGCCCTTCTTGATGATAGTTCCTCCTAGAATTCCCCAAAAGATGTTATATTCTATCCCTCTTTTCTCCAGATGGGACACTGGAAGTTCTTAAGATTAGAAATACTTCAACCTAAGAGCAGTAAATTAAAAATAACATCTGAGTATAACTGCTTGTGTGAAGTATCGAAAGAGAGGATTGCAAATTTTAAAAAACCAAACAAAACCACCAGAGAGTTATTTATATTTTATGTTATTACTGAAAGTTAAAAGTGCAAACAATACAACTTTTATTCTGCTAGTAATCATGCAAAATTTAGTGGTCTGCACTATGTACACAAGTGGAGTTTTGATGGAATCACAAAGGCAAACCCTGGTTCAAGCTCTGAACCACACAGGAAAATAAAAATTGCACTTGCAAACAAGCTCCTTTATGTACTGCTGTCATTTCAGGTCTCATCAGTGGCCTTTTTTTAACACTGAAGTCTGTTGGTTTACTTTGTTTCTATTCAATTCATGGTACAGATTTAGGTGCTGTTTAGACATAGCAAAGATGTGTTCTTATGTTGAACAATTATAATCTATTATTTTCCAGCCTTCCCCTTTACTAAAATTAACTCTGCACAGACATTTTTCATGAATTATCATTTTCTCCTGGTTGTTTTGAAATTTTATTGTCAATCTATCCCTGATGGAAAATTTAAAATAGTTAGAAAATGATTGGCAGCATGCTTAAGCATCACCTACCTTCTCAACTAATTAAATACCTTGGTTCTGTCCTGTTTTTTCTTTGGGTAGAACAGCAGGGTGGCTTCAGAACAAAAAAATAATGAACTTCAAACCATTACACCTGAACAGTACAGACAGCTAAAGCCACAACTTGGAACTGAAATTCAACTGTGTTGTGTCTGTGCATCTTTTCCTGGAATTAAAATTACAAAAAAAAGACTTAGTTTAACTCCTACATTTTGTTATAGTTTTTGGGTATCTTTGTGTTTTGTTTTGTTGTTTTACTTTTTTTTAAGTATTCTAAGTCCATGGACTGTGGTTTTGGTGGCAGTGCTGTGAATATTGAAGGATTAGCAGAAAAGGCAAGGGAAAACAGCATTTCCCAGTTTAAAATGAAAAATGCAGCTGAGCAAAGAGTTCATTAATATTGCCTATAGACTCTACATTATTTAAAAGAATATTCCTGAAAATAATTGTGCTAATGTACATTTAAAAAAAAAAAATTGTGGCTATTTTTATGACTCTAACATTCACCTTTATTAATGAACCAGTGAAAATTTGGAGTAAGTCCTGGATCAACCATTATTTCTCACTGGAATGCAAAGCTGGTAAATACAAAATATATCAGGCCAACTATTTCTATGTCAAAAGAAGATTTTACTCTTTTTTTTTCCTGATTTTCAATCAAATAATTTATTCTCCTTGTTTACTGAGAGCACACATTACACCATCCAGAACTAAATGAATTCAATTTGTTTGATGTTGGAATAATTCAGATTTCTTGCAATTTTGTTGCTTGCATCCTGCTTGCTTAAGTGCTCTTTTGAAGCTTAATGGAGACACTTTGCCATTTTAATTACTAATATATAATCATGTTTTATTCACATGCAGAAGTTTCTCTCAGTAAATGTTTCTCTACTTAGTAAATAATATAATTAATTTGCTAATAAGTGGATCTAGAAATGGAGGGGAATTTTTTTTTCCTTGTTACTTAAAATTCCATTTCCAGCCCCCATTCCATGTATATCTGTTGTTTTCCACCTCTGAAATTTGTGAGTTCTTCTCAACTTTTCCAAAATGCTCTGTGTACTACTAGCAAGATGAGACAACAGGAAAAATATAATTGAAAAATATATTTAATGCAGCAGTTGTTAATGTGTGAGGGAGACTGAGATAGCAAGATGACAAGGTGAAGGAAGGTTATGATATTTCAGTGTTAGTGTCATGCTAAAGGCCATTATATGTTTTTTTTGTTAGCTCAAATATGGGCTTAGTAAGCATCTATGTCAGTGGGAAAATCAAGTAGAATTTCCCAGTTTTTCTAGGATGGATGAAGAAATCCCTCCAAAAAACCTGAAAATCTCCCTTATTTAAACTTCTTCAGCCACTTTGCTGCCATGAAAAGGATCATGTGTGTCCTACCAGTGTTTTGGGGAGAAAAAAAATAGTTTTATTGGAAAACTCCTATCTCTAGAACTCGATTTAAAGTAAATGTATTTTAGCCTCAAATAAAGTGGACAGTTACATATATTTCTCATCTAAAGCATCCAATAAATACCCAATTAATCCCCTGAACAGTTCTCTCACAGTAGGTAAAAATAATTTTGTTTCACAAGAGGGGAGAGTAGAAATGGGAACACAGGGCTTGAAGGTCATGTGCAGAGCCTGTGTCAGAGCCAAGACCAAGGCGTTGTTTCATAATCCATTATCACCATCACAAGACCAGCTTCTCTTCATCACCACTCAAAGGCTGGAAAAAATATGCTAGGGAAAATAAATCTAATTTTCTTAGCCTTTTTTCTTTTTTTTTTGGTCCAAATTTCCATCTGTAAGAAGTTAATGAATCGCTTGGATTATGTGGCTCCGTAGATGAGCTTTATAGAGGATTCAGAAGCTGTTTTCAGAGCCTATTGTCACACAGTGCCTTGAGAGCTGTGTCCTACCATGCCCTACCCAGCATTTCTGATGTGCTCTCCCCGGCCCAGAACTATGGCCGTTCCTAATTACTGTGGGTTTGTGATAGCAGGTTTTAAATACTAAAACCTCTTCACTCAGCTTGGACTTCAAAATTGGTTGAGAAATGGTAATTTTACAAACCAGCATCTCTGGAAGAACAGACCATATTTATGTATTTAAGCACAGTCTGGCAGAAGCAGGAAAAGCCCCACATTAGCCACATACTTATAATCCTTAATCCCTTATATAATTTAAAATATTAGGTGAAAAATGAGGTTTGATCCTGCTTTTTCCATCTTGTAATGATACCTGAAAATGTTGTTCTGGTTTGGTGGAGTGAAGATGTGTACCCTATACGACTTTCTGTGAGTATTAGAATGGAAAAATTATAAAAAGCTATCTTAAAAATGTACTGCAGGCTTAGTTTTATTCTTTAAAACAAATTATTTATCCAATATCCTTTTAGTTCCACCGGATTCAAGTCTTACACAATTGATGATTTTGGAGGCTAATTAAGTTGCAGTCAGGGGCTATTTTAACTTGTCTTAATGTCTCTGATTACATGGAACACATTTGTAGAGTAAAGCGTATTTCTGATTTAAAGGGTGTAATGGAACAAATAGGTATTATATAGTATTCCTCCTCAAGGTAAACTGGAATGGATAATTTAATTTCCAAGGCGACAAATTATCTTATCATGAGCGAACAGGCAATTTCTTCCCTGCAATAAACTAAGTAGGTACAGACAGCTCTAACCAGATGAAATCATTATCCTTTTTAAAGCAGAAGCATTGAATAGAAGTAATTTTCTCAGCCTTAGTTTGAGAATAGAAAGCAGCTTTTGTAAACACTGTACACTGTGGTCTTAGGTAAGAGCAACAAGTTTAACCCTTTCAGTGAGAAAAGAGAAACAGATATTATAATGGTAATGAAACAAAAAAAGAAATTAAATTGAATATATATGTATAACAAAATTAAAAAATCAGTGGGAGGTAGAAATAGGTAAGAAAACAAAGGTAATCTATCCATCATGTATTTTGAAAGTTCACAGAGAGCAGCGTAATTTGTATCATCCTTAGGGGAAAAGAACAAAGCTGATGTTTACAAAAGAGCGGTATATTACGAGGTTGTGTATCTCCATGTGAGGTGCAAAGGTGCAATTGTATGTAATGCCAGTTATCTCTCCTCTCGTTCTTTGCAGTTCATTCCATGTTACGGTAATTATGTGTGTGCACACGTGTACACACATACACAGGTTCATAAGCTGCCCTGCTCTGCTTGCTACTTGCAACAAAAATTGAGACTTTCATAAGTATGTCAATTGACTTGGGTCAAAATTAAAAATGTAAATAAGTTTTCCCACATTTTGAAAAAAAAATTACAATTTTTATGATTTTTTGATGTTATTCACCTTTTCAGGGCAAATAACACAAATTTCATGTCCTTTGTACATGCTTTGATGCTTTTTTTTCCCCCTCCAGAAGTGATTCCTAGTTAGAAATTAAATTTTTGAACAGGGTGGGTCAATGTCGACCTTGTCAGTAGTAATGGTATCTTCTGGCATTTTGGGAAACAAGGCTGAAGCTGAGGACAATTTCAAGAGGTTTGTTTTTTTTCTTTTTTTTTCTTCACTTCTTCAAAGAAATGTTTTTTTGGATTTGTTTGGAACATATTCTTGACTACCTCACCAATATTATCTCTTTAGGTGTTGAAGTCATTGCTTAATATTGACTTCTGTTGGATGGAGGGAGACTGACTCAACCGATGTTGATCAATCAGGCTCGATTTTATTTGTTTTCTTGCTTACATTTATATTCTAAATAATTAGTTCATACATATTGCAAAAGCCAAGCTCCTGATTGGTAGTGACTACACAATAGCTTACTTCATGTTATATCAGCATATTGCAACAGTTGTATCGCCCTGTAGCATTTAGTTCCTCTTTTCCCATGATCTCAGTTTCTCTCCCTCATCCTCATGCTGGCCTTGTCCTAGCTTCTAGTTACAATATTAGTCTAAGAGCTATTGTGTCCCTTATCCTCTACCCATTCCTCAGCTATCTTCTCCACAGACTTCCATGGTCTTTATCATTGCATTGGTAGACACAGAGATAAGAAATAAGCACGATTTCTACCCAGTTCTGTCAGCATTGGGGGCTCAGATTTGCAGTTTTAAACATGAAACTTACCTAAGTGCTTTCTAGATAGGATTTTTCACCTAGCTCAACTTTTTTCCAAGAAAACTCCTTCTTGCTAGTGTTGTGTTTTCCCTCTCTCTCCCCAAAAGCAAATGAGGGATCAATGGAACAAGTGTCCTGATTCCCTCCTTGTTTTGCTACTGAGAGATGAGACATCATTCTCCTATATATGTAAAATAAATTTGTAAAGTATTAATTCTGAGCATTCCCTTCAACAAATCATACTTATCTTAAAGTGGTCTTTCTGCTTAAGAATATGTTTTGTTTTGTTTTTGATGTTATCAAAACACATTTTCAGAACTTTTGGAATTTTCAGATGCATTTAGTTGCTTAAATATCTGTCACTAATTTGGGTAAAACTGCTAAAAGAAAGTAAAATGGTGTTCTTGGGATTCCAGGGCTTTTCCTTTGGTGTACATATCGTGCCATAACTAACATTACAACATGCAAACAGTAGATATGTGTGAATTAATAGTGCTCTCGTCTAATTTTTCTTCTTAAAAAGGACACTTTATCTAATTTTTTTTCTTGCAGTATATTCACAGTGTGTAAATAAGATCAAAATAAGAAGCATTAATGTGAAACCCAGGAATGTATTCTTAAACAGCCAGTGTATCATGTTGATAAACCTTGATCACACTGGTCATGTTGAAGGCCACGGGTGATGGAACTGCCTTGGAAAGAAGGATATTTCTTAAAAGCAGTATAGTAGCAAGCATAAGAGAACATAGAGACCATCCTCCAAAGACTGAAATTTAAGCTGATAGTTCAATTCAGAGTTATATACATGAGCACCCCAGCTAACATGTCCAAGCAGTTTGAAATTATATTTTTTTTATACTGTACCATCTCTGGGTTGTAGCAACCTCTATAAACCTTTCTGCACTTTGAACTGAGTTGTGAACAGTTGTTGACTTCATGTTGCCGTCTCTGAAAGGTTCTCTGGGTTTATATGATTGATGGAGCAATGTGGGGCTTTTTGTCTGACAGCAATTTGAGATACCTTAGAGATGAAAGATTTCTATATAAAGCCTCATTTTGTAGTCTGTTTCTTCCTCCTAACTCAAGCCATTTCCCAAATGTAACAGATCTTGTCGTTTCCAACCATAACTTAACATACTCTAAATTCCAGGAATAAATATAGATAATTTATATTTAATTAGAGAGACCACTATGTTCAGGGATCTCATGTAGATTGGCAAACACATTCACTGAAGGAACTAAAGAGGTTGTTTTCTTGATATAGTAAATTTGACTTTTGTAGCAGGCTTTTATTTGACTGAAGATGTTAGTGTTCTCTCCCTCCATTTTTTTTTTTCAGATTAAAAATTAAAGGTAACCCATTCATTACAAAATCCTATAAAAATATGATTTTTTAAAAGGTAAAAATCTTTACATCAGGGTTAGGCTTTTACTGTGACAAGTGAGAAATATGTGCTACCACTCAATTGGGAAAGGATGGTGACTACCATCAAAATTACATTGGCACTAACTACTTCTGGCAAAATTCAAGTCCAACAGTATCTTTGCTTAGGGCCCTATTACTTTCTATTCTCAGAAAGATTATTCATGCCTAATACATCCTTGATGTGCGTTAGGCAGATATTTTCATAAAGCTCAAGCTCTTTACAGCTTTTGCCACCATTTTTTTTTCCCACAACCAAAAATGCATTTCTCTTGTAGATTCATGATGACATTATTCCAGAAAAGATGACATATTGGTTTTGGATAGTTAGTTACATAAAAATAAATAAAAAAAAAAAGTTGCAGCATAAAACCAAAATGAAGGCAAATTTGGGTGGGTTTTTCCTATCCTCTGTGTCTCTGAGGAGAAAACAGTGGCATTGATTGATACAATACTGTGAGCATTCTGCACAATTTTATTTTTTTACTTTAAAAAAATGAAACAAAGAAGATTATCAGAATCAGCAATATCTGCTAGTGAAAAAAAAACACTGATTAATTGGGACCGCTAATCAAAAATATAAAGTTTCTTTTATGTGAGTGAAACGTCACATTGTCTTTTAGGCACAATAATGGCCTAAAGTTCATGTTTACTAAATTCTGGTGATGCATTGTTTTAATTTGGACTGGGGGAGAAAACACTTAACCAATAATATAACAAGAAGCACTGTGGAGCTTTGCACCAACAGAAATAAAGATCAGTATTGATCACTACTGTTGACTATTTTCATAGCAGGTCTTTGTTTAAGTCATTTATAAGTTATCTACATTTAATCATTTTGGCTGGAAACCAACATGCTGAAAAATTATAGAGATCATTCAGTCAAATGAGCAAGTCAGGAAATTTTGCCTTGCAAAAAGTGAAGTTTGCAGGTTATGAAAGTATTCAAGGTCACTTTAAAAAAAATTATGGTGATTACAAGGCAAGAAAGAAGAATGTCTTTTCAAACATCCAAGTGGCTGAATTTTGGAAATGCTTATAATTTGACTATTTGTTTTAAATCATTTTAATGGCTGAAAAAGATATTTTTAAAAAATATTGTGTGTATTTTTATGAATTAAATCAGCTTATTTTTATTTTGGTCATGGAACAAGCTGAGGAGGTAGGGAAAAAAGGGGTTGACCTGCAAAGGAGGGGTTTTTAACCTTATTAAGAAACAGCAGTCATTTCTGTTAACATTGAACTGTATTTGCCTTAAAAAGTTGAATTATTTGAATTATGTCAAGGAAAACTCAGTAAATTAGAGGCTGTCCTTTTTATCTGTCATAGATTCTTTGGGAAATGCTGAACCAAACACAGATACAAAGGCTTTTTCCCTGCCTTGGAGACCTGATACCTGTGTGGGAGGATGGCTGAGCCTTCACTACTGCAGCTGGTGTCCAGGAGAACTGAATTTATGACCTCTGGATATAAAATGATAACGCATGCTGCAAGAAATTATCCTCTTTCGCTTATTTTGGGCACACATTAGTATCAGCATTTTTACTTTAAACTTTTTGCCCAGTAGCTCCTTGTTTTTTAAGGTGATTGCAGTGTTTACAGCTGGTGTCTGCATTCCCAGTGCAGCTTTCAGTGAGCTCCTGAGCTCTCCAGTGCCAGGTCCAGCCCAGATCCTGGAGCCTGGCTTCCTGCCAGGCAGACTGTCACCAAAAATGAGCCACCTCTGGGTTCTTCCTGCCTGCAGTTCAGGTTGCTTACAAACAAACAAATCCCTTTGTGTCACCCCTGGGTAAGTAAGAAATCTTCTGGAGCTGGCAGCTGCTTCTCCAAGCTCTCCAAGATGATGAGTAAATGCTCCAGCTGTTGAAGTCTCCAAAGAGTCCATGTGAGTGTATGGTGCATAGCCCAGTTCCTCTGAAACAGAGGCAAGGATTGTATTTTCTTTTAAGGGCTTTTAAAGGATTATATTATCTATTTCTCTATTTCCTTCCTCTCTGCCTTGACCACCTTCTGAGCACTTTTTTTCTGGTTATGCAGACTTCCTATAGGGCAGGAATTGGCCCATATTAATAAATGTTGTTGGGGGAACAGCACACTTTAATGTTGATGAAGCAGTCAAATGCTACAGAATAAGGAGTTTACCATCCTCAATTCTTTAATAGTTCAGGATATGATAAACTGTTGAATAGAAAAAAAAAGAAAATGGAAAAGCTTCTCAGGGTGTGCACCATCCATCCTCTATGCTGAGGGAGGGGGTTCCTGTAAGAGAATGTGAGTGAAGCCCAAAACTGAAATCCATATGCATGTGTTAGTAGAGATGGGGATATGTTTATGTGCAATTTTAACTCTGATGTTTCCTATCTCACAGCATATTGATTTTTTTCTCAACAGTGAAAAATTTGTTTAATTTTTTTTTTATCTGTAAATGAGTTTAGAATAAGAATTTGGTAATGTGTGTATGGGCGAGGGGCTGCTCGGGGGGACAGGCTGTGCCCCTGTAATAGGTGTGCAGACAATCCAATCTGGATAATTATCTGTCCACGTAATTTAAGGTTAATAGTTATCATTTACCCAGTGAGGTTTCAATGAATTTTTAACGAAGGTCATTGATGCTCAGTTTATCAAGAGGATTAGTTGTGTTCCCACCAAAAGGGTGAAGATTATAAGTAGTTTTAATAGTGATTACCAGGACCTTAGGGTTTTATTTGTTTGCTTTACTTGAAATGTATCCTGTGAACAATGCAAATGGAGACTTCATTTTCAGTATCTGTGTATCTCTGAATTTTCTGACATCAGACATCTTGGTGGTGTTTATTAATTTATATAATTCCACTAGTGAAGTTTTGCCAAGAGCAACTAAAAGGTTCTAATTATTTTGCACCAGATTTTTATCATATTCTGTGCTGATGTAATTACCTCAGATTTACTCCTCGGTAATTGAGATCATAATTTGACCCGATACGTTAATGACTTTAAAGTAATATGAAAAATAATTAAACCATTTAAAGAATATTTTCAAATAGAGTTACCTACTTACTCATACACTCAGACAAGAGGGTGTTTTTGTTTGATACAGGTGATAGACTGAATGTCCATGAGCAAAAGCCAGCTTTAGTATCCCTACCTGCTGTCAGAAAAGATTCTTCAGAGAGAGATAAAATATGGAAGAGAGGAAAAAGCAGATTATTGTTGGCAATAATGAAATCAAAATTCAAGCTGTAATAGAAATTTGGCAGCTGGGATTGTGCAATAAAGTGAAATAAAGCTGCCAGATCCCACCAGTTCTCAGCAGGTGACAGCAGTGGGAAAAAGTAGGCAAGATTACCCTGAGGGATAAAAGGACATTATTCACACATACACTCTTTGGATGTACAGGTGCTGAAATACCTGCTGTCCATTCCAGGTGTTAAAAATTACCCAGCTCTAGTGGGTAATCACAACCATCAGTGACAGCAATGCAGTTCACAGGCAAAATTCTGCCTGGTGCAGCAAAAGAAAAAGGCCTTGGAGCAGTAAACTGCCATGCTCTTCCACCTTCAGAGAGGTGAAATAAGTCTTAAATTCTGGTCCCTGCTCTTTGAATTATTTAATTTTTTTTCCCTTTTAATTTTTTTTTTAAATATAAGAAAATCTAATTTGGTAAAGAAGAAAGTGGAATTTCAGAATTTTCCTTTCCATCTGAATAACACAGTGTTATCTGTAGTTATGTCACTTTTTTGTTCTTCTTTTCCACCAGGAATATTGCACTCAAGGGAGGAGAACTGCTGTTTTCAGTCCAAGCAGACCACTTGTATCTCCTACTAAACTGGAAAAAAAATAGCTTAGAGGTGGTCCTGGGGGGGTGTTTATGTACAAGTGTCACATCTGCTGCTCCTTTTTTAGGGAACTTAAATATCTACCTCTTGAGGATGTTTGAGGGGCTTTGTCCCAAGAAAGTATAAGTTAATTTTGTGTGAAGGTACTGAAATTGTGATGGATGTGATTATGTGTTTTTTATTAAACAAACTTGTCACATTCTTGATAAATAGGACAATAGTTATGAATGTTGAACAAAATAAAGAGGCAGCTGCCAAATTTTGAAGCCTCTATATTGAAGTATATTTATTAAGGAGGAAGTTATTGGCTCATAAATTTGGACTTCAGCTCCACCCATCTAGTCCTGCTCTTGGTGTCAAGGTGTTGTTTCAGTTCTGTTGTGTCTTGTCAGTCACACAGAAATAAATTCTTTTTCTGAAATGAGAGCTGAATCTGGGATTTTTATAGTTCCCAATGTAGGCCTTCTCTAAAGACTGTGGATTCTGTTGCCCTTCTGCTCTCATGTGCCTCCTGGTGCCCTAGAGAAAACAGAATTTTTATATTTTCTTCTGCTTATTCACTATTCATCTTAATTTTTTTGTGTGTGTGTGTTGCGATGTTTTGAAGTACATTTTGTATGAGTTCAGAGGTCAGTAGTCCTTTTCAGGAAACACAATATAGTTTTTCCAGAAAAGTTCCTGCTGGTTTTTTTCACTTTGCTTTATCCTATAGCCGTGCATTCTATCTTACGGTTCAACATGAATTATTACTTTGGATACTTAATGAATCAGATGTTTGGTTTTTTTTTTTCCTTTAACAGAAATATCATTTAGAATCACAGAATCACATCTGTGGTTTATTGTAACGTTACTAGAAGATTGGATTACAAATCTCAGTAGCTGGGTAACAGAAGTGTTTGGAAAATGTCCAGCAACTTAAAATCCTCTAATTTAATAGATTACAAATTAGAGAAGAGAAGAAAAAAGAAGCATGTTGATCAATCTTTGCAAGGATTGGTGCTGAATCTCTGCTGCTTTATTACACCCAGAGGATTATTTCACAAGACATCAGTCAGGGTGATCTATTCCATGAAACAGCAGGGCTCATCCCTTAGCCTTAACAATTTAACAAAGTCGAAAAGGGAGACTGAGGTGGATCACCATTATCCTTACTGGGCTGTTTCCTTCAGCTTTCTTATGTCTCTCATTCTTCTTCTACTATGTGAGGCTCTGTGATTAAATTGCAGGCTTGGGAGTCTGAAAATTTGTGCTGCATTCACATTTCTGCCATGAAGTTGACATTGTAGGATGTATGGTTCAGCTCATGGATGTTTTTTCTTATAAATATGTGAACATTATGATATTTGCAATTGCATATCTAAATTATGCACATAGCCATAACAGTGACCATACATGTAAATGAGATATTTGCAGATGCAAATAGCTACTTATGCACATAACAGGCCAACAGAAACACACAGTTGTTGTAATTATACCCATAAAATATATGAATGAATGAACAGGCACATCATGAAAATCAGACTGCTGGCCAAAAAGATACTATTAATATTACTATCCATCATGAGGCATGGCTTATTACTATTTATAATGAGCTTTAACATTATTAAATGGGAAGTGCTAAAGATCAGCAATTTTTTTTATCTGTGCCTGGAGAGTTAATTTATTTCATAGGTTCCTCTGTTTGCATGATCTTGATAATCTACTAGTTTTTGCTTTGTTCACACTTGCAGAATTTTGTATCACAGGGCTGGAGAACATGGGTATATGTGCATTGTTCTCCTACAGTCCTCAAAATGGAAAAAAAAGAGTGTGGAAACAAAAATGTAGTTTCTCTTTCAGTGTTTTTAAAACCTTCCCTGAGCCATGCTGTGCTCCAACAGGCAGGATGTGCCCGGATGTGAAGGATATTTTTGTTTTGCACCTTCACAGCCATCCTTCCAGTGCTTTGTGTACAGCCTAGTGGGCATGATAAAGCAGCAACAGGAGAGCAAGCAAAGCCAAAAGCAGGATGTCAGAAAGAGCTTTTTAAAGTCAATGTTCAGGTGGCTGAAAAATTGCACATCCTCTTTGGGGTTTGTGGTTCAGGAAAGAGCCCAAACCAGATCACTGTGCCATGAAGCACTGCCAAATACTGTATCTAACTAATTGCACAAGGGAGACTTGTCCACCCGAAGAGAGTGTCAGTTCAGGGGTTTTAAACCACCTCTGTGCCCAGAGTGTGTATTCTAAACAAGTCCAATTCATGAGGCAGGACTTCCAGGATATCATTCTTCCCTCAGCCCATGGGCTGCTGTGTCCTCTCAGAGAGTGATTGAGGGTGGGTTATGGCTCAGTGGCTTCCGTTGGGCCCATTTCTTTCAACAGTTGTAACAGAAACTTAAATATCTCTTTTGTCAAAATTTCATTCAATAATGCCAAATTACAAGGAAATGTAAAAGCAATTATCCAGGACAAAATAAGGTAGCTGAAATGTAAGTGTTTGTTTAATATCATGAATTTTTAATTATGTACTCTCAATTCTTTTGGATTAGGGTTGTGTTTTGGGACAGATCTGCTAACCTGCTGCTACACCCTGTTTACCTGGCCTGCTAAGTGCTCATGCTGGAGGAGCTGGGAAGTTTTTTAGCATCTCTCTATGTGGAAATGGTGTGACAGAGGGATGTGGGTGTCTGGATCTTTCCTAAAAGAAACTGAAGTTCACCCAAATTGTGACAAATGGAGCAGCTTTTTTTTTTTTTTTTTTTTTCCCCAGGAACCATAATACATATATCTGTAATGATTTCTTCAATTCCTAATGCCAACAGGACTCTGTTTTGCATTGAATGATTTGGAAACTTCCAGGGGACATGTCTGGTTTTGTATTTGAATGTTTGTAGCTAGAAGACTGTAAGAGGTAACAGTTCACTTCTTTCCTAATCAATTTAGTTCAAGAGTAATAAACATAGATTTTCTAAATGAAGAAATAAATATTTGAAAACTGAAAAAGATATTTTGTCTAGTTTCCTTAAATTCTTCTTTAATGGAAAGCTAACCTGTAGGACAGTACAGCAGTGTCTCACTTGTACAGCATCTCCAGGCTATTTATTTTTAGTCCGGAAGTTGACTTTAATGTAAACATTTTTAGCATTTTTTCATTCAATTTGCAAGAAGATAAGACATACAGATTTTATTTGCTGTAATATAAAGTATTTCAGTTGCATGGAAACAATTGAAAATTGTATTATGATGGTCTGATGAGTCTTAAACTCTGTTATAACAACATTTGGAGAGTATTGGGGTTTGTCTTTATTTTGGTATCTTGGGTTTTTTTCTCTTTTCCAGTGTCTGAGTGAACTTCTGATGTCTTCACTATGTAGATGCAGCCTTCCTATTTTAATATCACATATAGAATTCTATTTCAGTTGATAAAATGGAAAGAATTTTTGGGATGAGGGCACTTGCATCCTCACAGTAATTTGAACTGAGACATTAATAAGTGAGCCCTATAAATAGCATGAGAGGCAAAAATGCTAAAAAAAAAAAAATAAGTTAAAGATTTAGCTGAAGCAAGTAAGAAGAATATGCTTTCTCAGTTAATCTCCAGAGAACAGCTCTTTCTTTAATTGTGGAATATTCAGATGAATTTTAAATTGCGTGTAACTATATCCCCACAAAATGCATCCTACTCATTGGTGCTAATGCAATCATTTGGAGATCTGAGAATCTCAGGTTTATGTGATAATTCTATAAACTTAGTTTGACCGGGGCTTTGTGCTCTCATTAGAAGTTGTACAGCTACTAAAAATAAATGTGTGATCTTGTGATAGGAAATCTTCAGAAACTTAAGAGGTTCAGATAAGCTGTATGCACTGGCTCTCAACTCATCGGAACCCCAGCGACTCTCGCCAGGCTGGAAAGTTCTATAAAAATATGAGAAAGCTAAAAACTCTCTCTGATGGTGAAGGCAGAGAAGATGGAGGAAAAAGCCTGCAGCCAGTCCTGCCATTGACTTATTGAATGACCTTGGGTAAGTGTTCAGATGCTCAGGTTAAATGTGAGTAAAAATTATTTATCCTTCATGGTCACCTTTTTTGTTTTGCAAGCCAATGGCAACCAGTGTTTTCACCAAAGAATTTTCATAAATATACCCCAAAATGCTAGCCTGGTGGTAGGACTGAGAAACTCAGTGCATACTTAATTTTAGGGGCTAGAAATCTCAAACTGGTGTCTGTCATAAGGTTTTAAACAACTGTTCCTCAGTTACAACTGCTACTCAAAAGGTCTGAGGTTGACTGCAGAATATCAGTGCTGAGGTCACCAATAGCAGGTTATGAGTAATTAGGAGAACCATCATTGTGCTACATGTATTTATGTTTTCACTGCAATTTAGTAAAGTATTGAAGAATATTTTTAAAAGCCCTAACCTAACAAACAGACAACAAAACAAAAAAAGGTGGATTTTTTAACATCATAGTGTAGATTCAATTTAGGATTCACTGAGATTTATGCCTATGCCTGCAAGTCCTTAGGCTAAAAGAACCAGTGCATGTCTTTCCTGGATAAAACAGGCTAAAATGGCAAAGGGACATAAGGTTAGCCTTTTTAAAAGACCTTTTTGTTGTCATATATATTTATTGCCATATTTGATAATGAAGAAATTAGATGGATAATGCATATCAAATAATTTATTTCTGAAAACCATTTCATTTTAAGGCTTATTTTTATTAGGAATCAGAAAAAAGTCTAAGTACAAACAAGAAATAAACAGCAGGATATGAATCTGGTAGACACTTAATGACAGAAATTTCAGAATTATGTCTATTTTGCATAAATAATAAATACACCAAAAGTGAGTGTCCTAAACCCACTAACTGTATGCCGTGAAATTCAGAAGCAAGTCCTATTTCTACAGCTCAAGAAAATCTCTAGCACAAACACAAAAGTCTTGTTTATATAATTTCGCGAGGTGATGCAATTAAGGTGAAGTGTACTTAGTATAAAGATTACAAATATGCTTCTCCGTGTACATGACACTTTTAAAGGACTGTAACAAGATGGCTAAGTAGCAGACACAGCACCTCTTTGTCTGCATTGCAGCAGTAATTGGCTTAAGAGGCAGACAACAGCAGTGAACATTTGTCTGAGCTCCTCGGAAAATGTCTTCAGCCTTGGCAAAGTATCTGCTCCACAATTCATTCTGTGGGTATTAAGCTCGGTCCCATTTTCCTACCAAACCATCATCTCCTTAAGCAGATTATGGTTTATTGCTCCAAACACCAGCCTCTGAAGGGGAAGGGATATTTCTATGACATCATCCCAGTAGGTGGTGACATTTTGAATGCTTGATGACATTTCCTCTTGTAAATAGACAAGGGAAGTCAGTAGGTGCAGCATTACTTTACCTTTCGGAAAATGTCACTGCGCTGAGGAAAGCAAAAAGACTCCTGTATATTATTTTATTGTTTCTGGGAAACAGAAGGAAATTACACCAAAAAGTTCATGGACTCCTATGTTATTCTAACAGTATTTGGTGGGGTTGCTGTAAAGAAATATCATTGAACTTCAAATGCGTGCATTGTTAGCTTTTATAATAAATAGCCCTCTTACTTAAATTCACGCCTCTTTACACTTCTAATGCTCCTGACTTTATCCTGTAAAAAGAACATATTTTACAACCTTACCTGTCCTCTCACATTTACTTACAAAATATTTCTTCTTTTAACACCTAAAAATGTTCTTTTACTTATCTCTTTTGTTTGCTTTCTAGCATCTACATTGATAATTAGAATAATGCTTTTCATTTTAGTCCCTACTGCTTTATTACTATTTGGGTCTCCTGGCTCTCACGTGCCTTCCTTCAGCTGGCACCCTGGTACTCACTGAGAAGAGTAATGTCATTGGGGTGCTTGGCCTTAGCACTTTTTCCTCTGCTGTAGGCATCTTGAGACTTTTGTGATTACAGATCACAGAAAAGGGAGTACATTTACTGTGAGCATAGTCTTCCACAAGAGAAAACAAAAGTGTTGCATTTTTCCCTGGAAAGCTGACCCCAAACAGATCTGTGAATCCCACAGAAATTTAAGTCTAATAGAAAAACATTTCAGGAAACTGTTTGTTGCAGTATTCTGTGTTTGAAATACTCCTCCTGAATGCCATCTACCTAACAAATCTGAGCTGCGACAAGCTGGTTTTCAGCCAGCTCTGTTTCTGCCAGTTGCTGAGAGCAGTTGGCACCATCCCTGTCTATCTCCTACGAAAAAGCAGCATAGGAAAAGATATAATCAGTATGTTAATAATAATATTTATAGCTGAGGCTCATTAGATGATCATTCCCAGTAGTTTTCCATCAGATTTGAACTCAACCAGCAGACTATTCTGACCTTACGGGACCTCGTGTATTTATTGAAGAAACACTTTACAAATGTTGTCTTCTAGGATATGTCTAAAGATTCACTAAGGCAGGGGAGAAATATCCTACATTTTTTGTATCAACATCCCTTTGGAGCAGCTGAACATTGCTGAGCCAGGCCAACAGACCCCACCCAGTGAGTTCTGCTTGTCCAGCACCCTTTCAGTCTCACCATTGCTCTTTTGGGGTCTCCTAAACCTCCTTGTGCCTTCCTGAGCACCTCTTGAGGGTCTGCTGCACAAACTCTATATTTTAGAGCTGTTTAATTGATGTGATGCTGTTGAGATGCTCCTGTGGACATCTCTGTGCTACTCAACTCCTGCAGACACATCCTATGTCATTGTGATCAATACTTCAAGTTCATATTTTTATTCTGTATTAAAAGGTCCTCTGTACAGTGAGTCAGAGACACTACACCCTTCTCCAGTGCCTTTTCCCTCTCTGCCTAACCAACCCCCATGAGATCAGGGGGTTTTTTTGCCAACAGGTTGTCTCTGGAGGTTTATTACTTGTTCTCAGCAGAAAGCTTTCCCACTTTTTAGCTTGTCCTAATCCTACAACACACAGCAGGTGTTGAGTGTAGTCAATTTGGTTGCTGTCTTGAGGCAAGAATGCTGTCTTGGTCATCCCATTCCCTCCTGACTTCAGCATGTACCCAAAGGCTACATTCCCATATTTTTTTCTTCTGTTTCCTTGATTGCTTTTACAAAGTGAATGGAACTTGCCATTGAAGAAAAAGACCTCTCTGAAATGAATTTGGAAGGATCTTTAGGAAAAAGCAGAGCCAACTCTTTGGCAACCATCTAGTCTTATGATTCTTCCTCATGGTAAATGCATTGTGGAGTGTAGAGAAGTTTTTATATTTCTCCACAAGAAATTGTTCAACACCACTCACAGAAGACTCAAGGAAGAAATCTCTGGACTGTAATTTAGTACAGCTTAGAAGCCTCATGATGATTAGCACAATTTGTCCTCATCATGTTAAAATGTCTGTGCCATCAATATCTGAAAGGGCACAAATCATCTTCCAAAGATGTGATTCTGTGAGTAAATTTTGCACCCACTCCTTTTGAGGGGATTGCAAATAGTTTCACACGTTTATTATAAAACCTGAGCAACAGCAGCATGTACTCCTTTTAAAAGAAGCAGGGAGCAAAAAAAGTTGCTGCTAAAAAAGGCAGACTAATCTCTTGGAAACTCCTCACTGGAACATTGTAACATTAACTGGCAGTTTCCTCGATCCAGGTAATTTATTCATGAAACTTATGGAGGTTAATCAAAAGTTCATATAATTGTAATAAACAGAATACATAATGGACTAATCATGCAATTCAAGGCATTTTGTAATTTATTTGAAATATCAGATAAAAATAACTAAGAGGTGTGCCAGGAAGCCAGCAAATAATTTGGAAACTGATGAGCGTGGCATACCTGCTGAACTATGAATAGATAATGTAGTGTCTAAAAATACGTGGACAAATATAACAAAGTAGAAAGTATTCCAGATGCCTTGGGTTTTTTTTTTTGGTTTTTTTTGGTTTTTTTTTTCTTTTTTTTTTTTTTTGAGGGCTTTAAGAATTGTTTTAAAGCTTACATTACTGGTTAATCTGGTTTCCAGTTATGTCTTCACCAGCACAGGTTTGTACATGGTAAGGATGCACATGAGGATCTAGAGGTTCACCCACCTTACCAGCTAAATGGGGATGAAAATCAGCTACACTGGGATCTTAATATGTGAACACAAAATGGATGCTCATTTGTATTTGCTCTCTCTTTTCCCAAGAAGGATTTGTTAAAGATTTATAAGGACAGAGGCTGTGCAACTAAAAGGTTCAGGGTTCAGTGTAAGGTGGCTTGTGGTTATTTGTTTTTAATGAGAGGGCATGAAAAATATAGTGTATGTTGCAAACACACAGAAAGATAAAATATGTATTTTATCATAAGTGCATAGGTTAAATAGGTATCTATAGATATAAAATATCCATAAAATAGAAGTGTACATATGTGTACTAAGTACAGAGAGGTTACTGAACACTGACACATGTTACCTGGAGAAGTTGTGAAGTCTCCATCACTGGTGATATTCAAAATCCATCTGGATATGGTTCTGCTCTGGGCCACCCTGCTTGAACACAGTGCTCTCCAGGTGTCTCTTCCAACCTCAGCCATTCTGTGAGACTGTGAAATTCTCCTATATGATAAAAAAATGCTTTAGTTGGAGAAATACAGTATTTAAAAATGTTTTATGTGCTTTCATTATGCCAAAAACTTAATTTTAGGCTTGGCTTCTTCATAATGACTTGATTTTAAACATAAATTCTTCATTTTGAAGGAAAATTAATAGGGATGGGCACTGAAAACCAAGGCATGTAATAATTAAGTAATGTGCTATGCTGCAGAAGAAATGTGTTTTCTAAAAAATAAAATGTCTGAAATAAAATGGTCAGTTCTAAGAAACAAAACCCCAAGCAAATGGTGTCAGCTACAGAAAGAGTGAGGAGATAGAATCCAGTTTCCTGAAAAATCATCGTTTTCCCAGGATACAAAGTCGAACAGCCTAATAAGGAGATCATACAAAAAGAAATATTAAACATTTCACAGGAAGGCATTTTTCAGACCTTGGTTGGAAGACTTTCAACTCAACAGTTGCTTTAATCAGTTTAGTCAATTATATGCAGGGGAATCACTTCAAAAGCACAAGAAAATTTCATGTTATGCCTTGTAAGTGATGAATAACTTCTAGACTCTGTTCCCTTCTTAAGCCCATACAAAAAAGATGAAAAGATTAGCACTTTTCATAGCACCCTTACTTTCCAAGATTGCTTTGAAAGCAGTGAGCAAAGCACAGTAGATTTGAAAACTAAAGAAGCTATTGTGCAGAAATTAATTGATGGCCTTGTTTTGACTGTGTTATAGCAGCAGAAGTAATGAGTATAGACCTTGCTTCAGCGTTTTGCTTTCCAGCACATGGCAGGAAAGCCAGTGAGCTGAATCTTAGCAGGTGAATTCTTTTTTTGGAAGAAGTCAGGCTTTTTGAAGTAAGCAGGTAAGGTCCTCTCTCAGGCAATGTTTATTTTCTTTCTAATAGGCACTTTTACTTTCAGGCAGTCAAATATTTTTCTGCTCTGTACATAATCTCTTTCCTTTCTGGCAGGTAAACTTTTTTCTCCCCTTTATTTCCCCCTGGTAGCCAAACATAACCTAAAAGAAAAGGAAAAGATTAAAGTTGTTTGCCCATAAAACTCTGCCACCTTCCTATCCTAGAAAGTTGTCTTGTGACCTACTTCCTTACCACTGTTTGCTATTGTGCAAGGACAAAACCCAAATGTCATTTCACAACATAATCCACTGTCAAAATTGGCACTAGCCAGCAGGCCTGCTGGTGGTCACTCGCAGATAACAACTGGGGAGCAGGCATAGCAAATTAATTTTTTCCACAGAATATGGTAAGTCAGGGCTGAAGAGTATTGGGAAAGAAGGGTGGGAGAACTCGTGCTGCCTCTGTCATGTCTCATACATTCTTAAGGCTTAAGTTTCCAGGACTTGTCAATGACTTGTCAAGTTGGCATTTTTCAAAAACATGCTGTTTGTTAATTGGTGTCACATAAACATGGTATCTCTATTTTTTACAGTACCATTAGCAGGTTGGTTAATTACCCACTTCTCCATTAACAGTATTAACATACATATTCTAGATCTGTAATGTGATGGTCTTAAATGCAATTAAGGTTCTGAGTAGTAACTAATGCTTTGGAGCCCTCATATTTAAAAGATAGTAATAGCTAAGTGTTACATTTTGAAATCTTGAAAATATTACTTCTTTTACAGATTAATATACATCTTTTGACTAAGACCATAGTGTACAGGGTTATCCTTTGTAGAATCCTAAACACATGCATCCTTCTGTTTATAAAATACACTGTACAGTAACAGTAAATCAAAATCCCTCAAAATATTGAGCCAAGCAAGAGGTTCTTACAATATCAAATGCTTTTCAGGCTTCTTTTGGGCGACTTAATTCTAAATCATGCCAGAGTAGTCAGGGAAGATGACTGTGTTTAGAAACACTGGAAGTATCTTTCTTTAGGATACTTCAGTTTGCATGTATGGGAGGAGTCTAAAAGTTAAATGCAGATGTCAATTTTGAATATTTTTATCATTGAAATTCTTGATTTATTAGATTTTTGTATTTTAATGGAAGACAGAAGACAATTTTTTTAAATCATCAACATTTTTTCTGCATTTGATATTTACTAGCATTTGTGGAAAGCTCCTCTTTCTACAGATTATGTAAATGCTTTTGATCGTATAGGACCAACCAGCAGAAACCTATTCCCTGCTAGGAGATACGTGCCCTATGCAATCTGCAGACTTTGATAGATGTCACTTAGTATCATGTCTCCATTTTCACATTTACACAGAAACAGGACAAACCTTAATTTGCTTTATGGCTTTTCCTTTGCAGATCCACACCTCAACATATGAAGATTTATTGAAAATCAGGCAGCATGATCATCAGCCTGATGCAACATGCAAGGTATCTGCCCGTAGGATACCTCCCAAGCTGAGAGGATGGGAGAGGTGCCAGACCCAGTGGGCATGACTGGCTCTGTGTAGGATGTCATGATTGTCATCACTGCAGAGCTACAGAGGACAGCTAGGCAGCTGTGGAAAGGCCCTGGGTAACTTGTTGGTTGTCAGCAACACAGCAGAATCGTTGTACCTGTGAAGGTATGGAAGATGTAGCACACGTACCATGCATATTTAATTGACCTCTTCACCCAGTGAGTCTAGTATGTCACATTGGCTCTTATTCAGTCCTTTAATACAAATCTCAAACATTAGTTCTGTTTCATCCTTAACATTTCATTCATGTGAAGTAGCTGCCTATTACTTTTAGCTCCTTGCTGCAATATTTCCTATGGATGCAACAGGTGGAAATTAACAATCTGCTGGCTTTTGCAGGTGTTAGATAATGTCTCATGTGGACCTGGTACCTGGAGATAATTATACTCTTTAGTAGATTTACATTGCCCATTTTACTTCATGTGACCTGGGGAATAATTATATGCTACCTAGCTGTCTTTCCATGCTGTTTTATCAACTATTTCATTTATTTATGTGTAATGGAACTACTGGGACCAGTAACTTTTATTTCTTCCATTTATCAAAATATTTAACTAGCGTACTCCAAGGTGAGCCATCATTAAATAATGGTTCAGGGCACTGCTGAGGTTAAACTTAAATCAGCATAGTTGTTTCTCTTGCTGCAAACCCCCAAAATCTCCCTTCTGGCAGTGTAAAAATCTTGACAGCTATGGGCTTAGGTCACACCATTTAGTATCAAGGAACTGTCAGATCTTGTTTTCTTTTTGCTATTCCCCTCATTAGTTAAAGCAGGTTCTGTCCTGCAACAGGTCTGCCCGGTTCAGCCTAGCCCAGTGCATCCTCAGGAGTGTGATCCCAGGATGATCCACCAGAGTGAAAATATCAGTGCTCTGTCACAGTAAGCTGACTGTAACATCTTCCTGCATCCACTTACACAGCCTGGCAGATCTGCAAGGAGCCGTGTTAAAACAGCAGCTCTCAAATTCTCTTTTAGACTCTCTTCTGATGGTGCTGGACCTTGAGGAATTTGGGCTTTTCCCCAACCCAGACATGCATGTAGCATTTCCCTCGATGGATGGGCAGGTATGTGACAGTAGGTTGTTTGTGGATGACTTAAACAAATCAAAGACAGAAAACAATTTTTATATTGCCTTCATAATCTATTCTTTAATAAAAAATGTGGAATTGAACTGCAGTGTTTTAGAGTATTTTAGGGTATTAGACATAAAAAACTCTTCACTGAGCTCCAGAAATATGTTATTCTTTCACAGAGTGCACACATTTATATTTTTGGGGTTTTTTTTATAAAAGACTGAACAGATTTTTGGGGTGTAGATAGGTAGGTAGATTTTACATACAGAAATATGGGTAAAAGAGCACTGCTGTGTGAAGTCAAACACAGAGATGCTAGAAAATATCAGAACTAATTTCAACTATTCAAAGTATATCTAAGATACATCTTACTTGTGGATGTATGAATTCAACATAGCTTTTCCTTTTGATCCTTGATTCATTCAGAATGCTGAGTGGACTATAGAAGACTGAGTAAAGCACTCCTCCTAGTCCACTGTGTCACCTCATGATTTATCCCAACCCTGCTCTTCTGCATGTGCAAGCCTCTGAGTTGCCCTGATAGGGCACTGTTAACTAAGACTCAGGACATAGTTATTTCAGCTTTCTATTTCCTTTTTTTTTTTTCCCCTGGAGCACTAGCAGTGTGTTTTGGGCATGACTTAGGAGGACTTCCATGTGCTTGCCCAAAAGCATCGTGGATGTTACTTTCCCTTTTGATCCTTCTATCACAGTTTGGGTCAAAATGGTCCAAAGATATAATTCATTTTCCTTGTCTTAGTCCTCCTGTAATGAAGGGTCTCAGAATTTTATGGGTGAGGAACTTAGGTTAACATCTTTAACAGCAAACCAACTCATTTTAGCATTGCAAGTTGAAAACCCATTTTCTAGTATTATTTTTGTGCTGTTGTTAGATTTTGGAATACTTGAAGCTACTATTCATACCTCCTGATGAGAATCCAGGATCAGATAAATACCCTGTTTGCGACAATTATGAAAAGATTACTGAACAAAGTGAGAATTCATGGAAAAATGTCGAGATGTGCCTACAAACTACTGTCTTCCTTCTTGAAGTGCATTTAATTGGTAAACACATGCATTGCTATGAACATTGCAGTTCTGACACAGAGTTAACCTTGGCTTTGTGTCCTGGCCACACAAAAAGTGAAGGAAAATAATGCCTGAAAGTCTCACTGCCTAAAAACTTCCTGCAGCTATGAGGTGTGTGTCCAGAGAAGGGCAACGGAGCTGATGAAAGTCTGGAGCACAAGTCCTTGTGAGAGCAGCTGAGGGTGTTGGATTTGTTTAGCCAGAAGAAAAGCAGGCTGAGGGGACACCTTGTCTCCCTCTTGTCAACCACTTGAAAAACGTTGTAGCAACATGAGGGCTGAATATCAGAAAAAAATTCTTCACTGCGAGGGTGGTCAGACACTGGAACGAGCTGTCCAGGGGAGTGCTACAGTCACCATCCCTGGAAGTGTTAAAAAAACAGATAAATGTGGTGCCTAGGGACACGTTTTAGTAGAAATGTTATGCCGATGATTGGACTTGATGAATGTGGATGTCTTTTCCAACTACAGTGGTTCTGTGATTCCACATTCTGAATGCAGTGACACAGTCTGGTTTTAGTCAATCTTTCCTCATTGTTTGTCAGGTGAGATTCACAGTACAATGCATTACAGTAACCCTCAGGTAGCAGCTAAAGAACCAAAGTGTTATAACACTGTCTTGAGCTGGCTCTGCTTTTTGTGGAGCAGAACTGATGTTCAGAGCAGGAAAATCTTAATCTATGATTCCCATTATAGTATGGAACAACAATGCACTAGCACTATATCCTATATCATCTATATATGTTTCACATGGTTTTGTTTTGAAAACAACTGAAAATAATAGCCACCCAGTTACATATAGGACAAGACTAATGAAAAAAAAAGGGATTGGAAATGTATGTTGTAAAGTAAATAAATTTTACTGGAACACCTCAAAATTGAAACTAAGTATTTCAAAAATTAATAATCATAGGATATTTTTTCAAAAATGTTGCTTTCCAATAATTTATGGTAGAAAGCAAATACAATAATTTGGTTTTACTCTAGTAGCAACAATTTTTTATGCTTGTTTCTCCTATTATTTAATATAATATACAAACTATGTTATTATGTGAATTTAAAATATCTGATGTAGGATTCATGTCCTCAGGTTTTAAGCTGTCTGCAGAGATCCCCTGGAGCAGAAAAGCAGAACTAAGTATCCCCATAAGATGATTTACCTCACACTGAGGAAATAGGTCATATTAAAGACCTCCTCAAAGTGATTGCAGCCTTAACTGTTGTGTTGAGTTCAGCAAAGGTGTAGACATCCTCTCTATTGTTCCCTAAAGTTTGTCAGGTAAATCCTACTCTCAGTGTTGGTATAAACGTGTTTAATATCTGTTTCTTTCTTCCTTTTAAATTGCTGTTAGCTCTGTCTGAAACTGGGAAGATGATGTTATTGCAGGAAGATGTTATGTAGGGTATCAAAAAGGCCTCAAATATTCTTTTGAATAAGCAGCAGCACTATATTAAATTACTTTTGATCACAGCATGACATACATGAAGAAATTATAAAATCCAAGCATTTGCATATTTGGGGGAAAAGAAGGAAATGTGAAGGAAAAATGGAAAAATTGCATGGCCAGAGCTTAATTTTAATATTTTTCAGAATCTGTACTAACCCATAGATGTGGGAGGACTACCTGGCCATTAAAAATTCCCATACAAACCCAGAGATCCACAAATGATCAAAGATCAGCCTTAAAATAGGCTGGCAAACTGGTGATCCACCCAGCATTGGTCTACAGTCACCATATTTGATATATAAGGTAATGCCATCACTAGCAAATCAAACCTGCCTTGCCCACCTCTTCTCACAGGCTTCTGCTGAGATGAATCTATGCTTTGGAACATCAGTTTCTGCTGATGTCAATTAAAAAGCAAATATGAGAAATAATATAGACTTATTAGAATCAGATCTTTGACTTTAACATGAAAATGTTGTGTCTGTTCTCATCAATTATTTGCCCCATGTAAAGCAATGCCAGTTAAATGGGATTTTTTTTTTCTTTCATAGTGTTTCAAGTATCTGAATTTTTTTCTGTTGCTGATATATGAAATTGCAAAGTGTGGGTGAAATAAAAGTTGGGTTAGAATCACAGCCTTCTACTACAGTGAGTATTGTGGGCTGCTTCAGGCTAACCTATTTTGAGAAGTTGTTGTTGCAATAAGAACCACAACGACATTTAAAAACACTTTCTGACTCATAATCTTAAAGATCTGTGATTCTCAAAGTTACATGCTCCAGATTTTATAAAATAATTTTCAAGATTTCAAATAATACCATTAGAGAAAAAAAAATAAAACCAAACACAAATAAATAAACAAAAATCAAGCAAAACCTCAAAAATATTTTCTCCTTCTCCTCCCTCCCAAATCCTTTCTTAGAAAAATGAGGTGTTTTTTTTCCTTACTGTTGACACCCTAGAACTTCTCATTCAAACCACCCTCTATTTTCAGCCATGAATTACATATACAGCTTGGACAACTCTTCAGCAACACATTTAGGATAAAGCATTTATATTTTTTTTTAATTTAAAAAATATAAGTATTTGCTTACACTTTCATATATTGTCAAGTGTTCCTTGAAGAGTCATTTTTGGAGATACTCACTTTTATTACAGGTAACAAAAAGGATAAGTAGATCAACGAAAGTTTTTCACCTTTACAGGTCATTCCTTCTCCTCTCAGACAAGGCAGCTACATCACACATCTGGTGAACATAACCTTTCTTGAAATCTGCCCACAGGCTCCCTTCCAGTTCTTATGACACCACTAAAAATCCACAGGGTTGTTGTTTGAAAATTTAGCAGTTTATGTAAGTTTGTAGAGTGACTACGGTGAAATCAATAATTTTTAATTACAAGAAAAGTAACTTTAAATATGAATTTTGCATCACTTAAGCAATGTTGCATTCAAAATGCGTGATAGGTAAGGCCAAGAATTTCTTGTTAGCACTGTTGAAATAATGAGAGTTTAATCATTCTTAGTCCAGAAAAAGTATAATAATGCAGTTAGGAATTTGGATGCATGTTTCTTTGTTTCTAAACCTATTGCTGGTGCTGTGATCCCTCTTCTTTATCTCCTGACCAGGGGATTCCTGCTGGTGCTGTCAGTGAGGGGTATCAGTCCTTTACAAGGAAGAATACTGGGTTATTTATGTTAAAGTTTCTTCTTCCCTCCAGGATCTATTCAGGATCATTTTAATGTTTGCTAATGTGCTTTTTTACACCTTCTTTCTTCAATGATCAGCAACACCATGTAACTGGATTTGCTACATATACTGCCTTAAACTTTAGTTAGACACTAGTTCTTCATTCTCTTTGTTCCCCTAAAACCAGATGTTTTTCCAGCTTAGGGCTGGCTGCATTTCTTTAGGAAACCATGGAGGAGTTGTTTAAGGGCTTGAAGTGTCTGGGCCTGCATCCCATCTCCATTCTGCCTTATGGCCTGTTTCTAGATACAGACATTATGTGCTGCAGGGATGTGTGATTACAGCAGCAAGGCACTTTATTTACTGCTAACACTTTTGTTGTTGTTTTTTAAATGTTATTTTTTAAAATTAATTTTACCACACAGTAATATCCGAGATGCTATAAAATTAATATACAATAGGACATAATTCATATGTCTTTAATGTTTTGATCATTCAGTTTCAAAACAGATATAATCAAAATAACCTCTTGTTTGGAGGTGATTTTACATTTTAGTAAAGAATCTGGGAATGTAAATTTAGATTTACAGTTAAGCACTCTAATGAAAGTAGCATGATCTTCAGAGCCTGAATATAGGCTATTCCTGTGATACCCTATCTCAGTGTCTTAGATGACTCTGGGCTTATTTTGTGTCATGACCAATAACTCTGCTCTCAGCTGTGGGTCCTGACTTGCCCATTAAGGATAGCATTCCTGTCCAGAGGTTATGCAAGTCTCTAAGTAATTGCTTTTGCAATGACTTTTGGGCTATTTTGAAGGACTGAAACTAGTTTCCAAGGAGAAAAACAAGTAATTTTGAAGTGGGCAGTGGATTCAGGGCTGAATGAGAACAACTACTGAAGCTAATTAAAGACAATTATTTTTTGTTTGATGGCTTTAAGAGGATTTAATATTATAAAAAGAACAGTGGAAAACTGTAGATATGTTGGGAAGCAAAACTCCATTGTAGTTACCAACACACTGGAGCCAACACGCTTTTTCAACCTCTTGTCATTTAAAACGGTGACATTTTACAAACTCATTTGCATTTTCCTGCTGAGTTACCTGTGTATCCATGGATCATTTAGCCTGCTTTCTGCAGATGGACGAACACTGTCCTTTATATTCAATAAGTTGACTTAACCACGGCTGTGACCTTACCTGTGCATCAGGAGGCGATGATGACCCAGCCACAGAAATTGTCTCACCCTTTCTCTGTCAAGAGACTTTTGACAGGAACATAATATTCCTTTCAAAACCAGTTTGTTCCTTTGCCTTTTTTTCAAATATTGCATTTATTTGATTCTCCTTCTTCCAAACAGTCTTCAGGCCCGCAGACTGATTAGATCCTAATTCTTTTGGCATGCTGTCAACTTGTCCTAGTCAGAATAACTATTAGGCCTTTGCTTTTCCTGCTCCTCTGCAATTTTGTTTCCTTATCTGTGCTTCACGTCTTTTCTTTGTGATTTTCACCTATTTTGCCTGAAGCTGTCTTCTGACAATATGCTACCACCTCTCTCTGCGAATTTGTTCTTTGCCTACCCAAGTAATTTATTTATGTGTTTCCTCTTCACCATTATCCAGGCTGTTTGACTTTCTGTGAATTGCTTTTCAGAGTGCCTCCAATCCCCGGTATGTTATTAACAATTTGAAACAGAAGGGCTTTTGAAGCTTCTAATGCAAGAACTTAATCATGCTGATGGTGTGTTTTTTAATGACTGAAATGCCTCATGTGCACACATTGAGAGACACCTTGCATGTGCCCCCAGCAGCCATGGAAAAGAACACAGACTTCAGTAAGATTTAGGTCTTTTCCCCCTTGGCAGGTAAGTGACATATTTAGATTAAATGACAAATTGAATAAAAATCAGCCCTTAGAATATTGTGTTCTACTCCTATATTTTCATTTTATGTATTGGGGCACACACACTCACACACACACACAAAACAAATTAGAAAAAAAACCCATAAGACATGCTGTTCTATTGAAACAGCCCTTCAAAGCCTGCTATTTGGATGTGACAGAAATTTCATCCCATGGCTGCTCCCTAAACTCCAGAAATAAATGGAGAATCATATACAATCCAAGACAGGGTTTCTGTTCTTTTTCAGTAGTTCTTCTGCAGAAAGAAAGGGTGATGAAGGCAGACAGTAGAAATTCAACAGCAGCAAGATCAAAACAACCCTATCTTTATTCCCCCTGCACCTCACAGAAAATTGAAAAGCCAACATGTTGGATGGAATTGCTTACTCTGACATATGTAATATGTTGATGGCATGCTAATTATGATTTCCTAGAAAACTGGTGATCTCTGAATTTCTTAGGCTTTTTGTAAGCAGAAATTCTAGTCATCTGGGGTTTGGTTTTTGTTTTGTTTTGTTTAAAAAGAAAATCAAACTGGGGTGAAGTCTGATTTCATGTGTGCTACCTTTGTAGTAGAAACCATCTAAGTACCCACACATGGGAAGGTGATTTTGAACCATATTGGTAAGTTTTTTATGAGGTTTTTCCAGCTTACCTATAAAGTTATTCCTCTGGGTCAGATGCTTTGTGTATACCTGGTAAAGAAAATGAACAAAAAATAATTTGATCTTCTGTATTTTGTTTTCCTATGTGGAATAGGTCTGGAGGGACAGGGAAGGCTTGACCATTTGGCAGGTGTTGGCCCAAAGCTGTAGATCATGAGACCAAACTCCTTAGAAAGCAACAGCCTGGAGCAGACAAATGTTTCCTGCAGCTTTGCAAAAAAAATTATTTTTTTTTTTAAATCCTGTGTGAAAATATTTCTGACATATTGATCTTACCAATCAGGTTGTGAAAGATTATGCCCATTATTGCTGCCTAAAAGGATGGGAGCAATGTTTATCTCTCTCCATCACCCTTTCAGGGATCTCTCTGAAGAGCAGCAGTAGCAGCCAAGTGCCCAGACTTTCATTGTGGAATCTCCAGGGAGTCTTGGTCATTTGTCTTGAATATAGACTTCACTAAAATCAGTTGTATCTTTGTCACCTCCACAGTGGGCCCTAAAGTACTTTCTGCAGAGCTCATTGCACGGTGCACGTTAAATTAGAACTCCATAAACTTAATTTGCTTCCAGTGCTTCATTTTCTTCCAAGCTTAATTCTTGATATTGATTTTAACTTATACTTAACTTTTATGGTGATAGACATGCGTACTTAAGAGGCTGCAACTTCTTCTCTGCTCTGAAACCTGACCTGACTATTAGATTTTTAACCACTGGAAACAGGAAGATTCCTTTCTCTGGAAGACGTGTAAAGTATTAACACAGTAAATTAAAGCTCCCAAGACATTCTCCATAGCCTTTCTTCTGAGGGTTCTACAGTGGAACTGGAAGACATCTATGGAATGACAGTCATTACTGGACTGATCTAAACATTTATTTATTTATTCCGTTTTCAAATTTAGATTTTATTATTGAGGAATGTATTTTAATATGTATTCTCATGAATACACATGGATTTTGCAATGCTCAGGAGACAGCAGCCAAAAATGCACCACCATTTCCTATTCATGCTCAATCATACCTCCTCTTGATGACAGTGTCAATGGAACAGTTGCAATGACCCTTTAATAACTTTCATCTATGGGCTTTAACTTTTCAAGCATATTTTGGAAGTTTCTTTATGTTGGAAATGCAAATGCTTTGGTTTTCCTCCTATACCCACCCCCCCAAATTTAATGTTGACATTGCTTAGACATGTTTTGATTTTACTAAGAATTTTTAAAATTGCTTTATATAGATCTGACTCCATTCAATGATTATTTTTGTAATCATCATTCTTCAAACTAAAATTTAATTTTCTATTTTTAGAATGCAGACCGCTCTGTGACCTTCAGGTGCCATCTGGTGTTGAGCTTTATCTCCAGAAGAGGAGTACAGTGCACAATGGGTGTGATTTTCTGGATCACAAGAAAGGCATTAGTGCCCCTTGAGTCAGGTAGAATTCATTGGTGTGATATCCTCGTGCACATAGTTAAGTCAGAGTAAGAGCAGTCATTCTTCTTTCAGTCCCAGGTAAATGGTATTCTTAAAGAAATTCTGATTTTTATTTTAAACTTTGCTAAGGTTTTCTGAGACACATGACTCTTAGGAGAACAGTTAGACCTGCAAATTTACAGGCAATGGAATTTTTAAATGATGTATGTACTTCAGATGAAGTTATTACCAAGTAGTAAATATTTTACAGTTTTCATTTATTTTCATTACGAACAGTGTTAGACCTATTGTTGTCTAACAGATTGGCTTAAAATGTCATAAGAAACCTGAACATATGAAAAGACTGATATTTAGTTGTGATTTATGATTTAAAGATGAATAAAATAAATTACTAGTAAGACTTTAATGACAAAATAAGTGAAAACTGCTTCTACTAGAGAAAGCAGATATTGAGTAAATGTGGCTAAATACAGAAATTATGATAATTTCTGTACGGTAATGCATGGTAAATATTATAATTTCCCAGTCTGGAGAATAATAATCAAAATATTAATGTTAATATTTTTTTTCTGTAGAATGCTGTGAAATTGTTGTAGCCATAAATTGCCAACAGAGAGATTCCATGCTTCCTCCAAAGGCAGCTCTCAAATCAGAAAATCTTCAGGCTGAAAGGAAAAGTGGGGAAGGCCAGAAAACTTCCCTCCTACACTTCCTAATATTATTAATGAAAATTATACATTCCTCTGGCATTTTTTAAATTACTATAAGTCAGCACCGAGTGTTTGGTTAAAGAAAAAAATTCTGCTGGTGTGTGCTCCTGTAGAAATAGTTGGTTTCTGGGAGTCAGGAAGATTTCCAGCTGCATAATGCCTCCTCCTTTTCCAGAAACTCATGGGGGCTGCAAAGGGGTGTCCCCATCCACTGCAGTGACCTTTCTTAATTTGTGCTGTAACTGATAGGATTTTTGGCATGTGACTGAATGAAACATAAAAAGTAGAAATGAAAAGCACGTTCAATACTTTAGAATGTTAAGACAGCCGATACTTAATTAGAAAAATTATGCAGTTCTAACAGGAAAAGAAGCAAGCCACTATAGAAGAAGCAGCAGAGAGAAAATGTAATTAAAACTCTGTAGCAGCTTCTTTTCTTACATTGTTTTCACTTTTCTGCAACTTTGACATTTGCTGTCTTTATTCTCTTCTCGAAATTACTTTTTATTATGGTAAGCATTAAATACTGATAAGGAATTGAAATTTGCTAGTCAAGGGAATGAATAAAGTAATGGTAAAACAATTAAGTAAGAGTAAAGCACAAAAGTACAAAGAATCCGGTAACATTGTTTTGCATAATGCTGGGAAGCTTTTATTCTTGTTTTTAAAACGTTAGTGTTTAAAGTGTTCTAGTGACCATTGGTTCACCCCTTTCTAAAAGACTGGACAGGTCTTCCTATTGTTGGTAATCAGCCCAGTTCGGTTATGTTAATCCAGTATTTTACTGCCACCAGTGCCATCTTTAGAAAATACATATTATGCAGAGATTAGACAACCAAACTTTTAAATCTGTACTGCAGTAGCAACATCTGTGTTGCCACCTACCCAGCAGACGGATTTTTAAAATTGAGTTTTCTTTACAAAGTGGTGTAACTGAGATTCTTACCCAGGCAATAAAATAAAGCAAGTAAATTTCACATAGAAAAAAATTCTGAAGAACACTGACCATTTTTAATTTTTTTTTTTTTTTAATTTTTCCTCCCATTAACTAATCAGGAAATAGTGGGAATATGGCAAGCCATTAAATGGGTAATGAGCAGTTCATAAATCAAGATGAGTCTTTGGGTTATTTTCAGGCAAAACTTATTCAAATTTTGCCTGAAAAGTTATGATTGTGCCATTTCAGAGACTGCACTTGCCAAAACATCTGCTGAAGTGAGAACCTGCATCTTGGTGCAACTGGAGCTGCTGGATGCCTGAGCGAGTCCCAAATTAAAGTGAGTTGTAAATGATAATTTTGGTAGATGGGTGGATTTCTTCTGCTACATCTGAGTTGTGAATGTAGAGATGGAGAGCCTCAAGCTAGATGGAGCTTATTAGAAACCCATTAAGAGAAGAAAAATGTAGAAAAGTTTGTGTGAAGGGGAAGGGTTATAATAATTAATGATCAGTTGCAAATGTCAAGGAAACTCTTTACCAGTGGTGTAATACTGGCAATATGTACCACTGATAATAGAGTGTATTTTCAGGCTGTTTACACAGGCATATTCCTGTGTTAATCATCCTTACAAAACTAGAATGGTGTGACAAGGTGAACTTCTCACCAATAAAGTTCTGTGAGTACAGTGGATTTAGGGTTTGGTGAAAAATCAGGTTTTGGTGAAACAGGCAAGAATCCTCTGAATGTAATTGAAAATATATTTAAATTATTGTTTCTAATGAGAGAGCTTTTAAAAAAGGTCTTGTTAAACTCTCTCTGCCAGGAGTGAGAGTACACCAACAGCTCTGCTGGGTGAGGAGACTGTCACTGTGGGTTGGTGTTGTACCTTGTTTTTACTTGCCATTACGCCTTTTACTTTTTGTGTTGTTCTTGTTGAATTCCTCAAACTGCCAGTACACTTTAAATGCCAAATGACTGAGAGGAAACATACAAATATTTCTATTCACAAATCACCCTATTGAGAGGTAGGTCATGCTTAAAAGCTTGAGAATTTTTGATTTGCTGTTTGCATTGTGGTGTGAGAGGCTAGATGAGGGGCTAGCACCACTGATTTTCTTATAGGACTTATCTTACCTACCTGACTTTTAAGTTACATTACTAAAAATCAGATATTGTATTTCTTCTGTACCACCCAAAGCTGTCCTGAGTCTTGGTTAGTGCTTGCCAATAATTTATTTACCATTGGACATAAACGGCAGTTTCTGAAGCACTTTCAATAAAGTAAAAGGCAACATTACCAGAGCCTTCGTATCTATGAATAGTTACTGTGAGTTTATTTATGCTGTTACAGCACAAGTAGAAGTATGGGAGAAAATGTATTTGTTATCATCAGTTGCATACATTAGAACTCCTGATGTAACTTATAGGACACAGGCAGCTGCAAATGGAAATACTGGAAACCCCCACAGTTCTCACAGACTAATCCAACAGATAAGCATCAGAGGAAATGCAGAATTGCCAGTGAATGCAGCACAAAGGACACAGTAGGATTTCCTTATGGGAAAAAATTATATAAGGTGCATGCAGTAAGCAGAGGATTAGAAAGGGACATCGCAGACTAGGCCTTAGCTACAGCAACAATTTGACAAAGGAGACATTCCACTAAGATCTACTGAGAAGATGTTTTTAATCACCTGCTGACACAACACCTAATTTTTAAGATCAATGCAATCTTAAGGTTTAATGCAGTCATGTACAAAGAATGTTGTTTTTGAAAAGCAAGAAAAAAGTGATTATGCTTGCTAAAATCCATCACTTTAGTTAAAGGAATTTTGTGTATGTTTAGAAGTGGCCAAAGATATTAAAGAAATTTTAGGCATTTAAAATTCTTGTTAAAGATAATAAATCTGCGGAATGGAAATAATATTACTGATCTCCTGAAAATATCACTTTACTCATTCAGAACACTTGTTTTAAAGACAAAATCCAAAATCTATGTTCCTTAGCATGATAACTTGGCTAAAAAGGTAGTCATTAATAAAATATGAATTTGTAAGGAAATTCTTCCCCTCCCTTCCAGAATTGCATTTAAGTGGTTTTATGTGATTCATTTACTAATACTATTTGTTAGGGAAGGTGGTGAAAGCAAAGGTTGTATAAACAATTAGCTCTTGATCATTTTTGATGTTCAAGTACTTCTCTAAGAGCCGTTTAAATCTGCCAGCTCCGTGTGCCTCCATTTTCTCATTTTTCAGAAGTATGAGTGGATAATGAAACTACATAATGAAAAAAAAATAAAATTCCAGTCTTAACAGCTAGAAATGCTTATTGCAAATGCAAATAGGAAACCTGTTGTCCATTTGATTTATTGTTGCAAATATATGCAATGGAAAGCATAAGTGTTTCTAGTACATAAATTACCTTCTTCCTGTGAGGCTTTTTTCTGTGGCACTACCCCTGATGTATCACCAAGCATTCAAGCCACCAGTAGTGTTGAAGTCCATTAGAAATTCCACTTCATATAATGCATTTCACTATTATAGCAAAAGTCTTTACTCCCAAGAGTGAGCACTGTAATATGTTTTTATTATGTAATTGTCCACAGCCTGGAGAACATCTGTTAGCTAAATCTGATTTAGTACAATGCTGCTACCACTGGTAAAGTACAACACTGTATAAAGTAGTTAGAAAGTAAAGTAAGAAGTTTATTTGCATTTGTGCATGTAGTTTTTACAGTAGTACGCTTTGATGATATTCTTTCTACTATTGCAAATCTCACTCTGTACGTAGCAAAGACTCATTTTTGGTTTTGCATGTAGTTTACAACACAAATCTTTCCATGGAAAGGAAATGTTAGAACAACGTCAGTGTAGTAGTTTTGGTTAAAATCTTGGATTTCCCAGCCAATGCACTATTTACGTGGTGGTTTCACGCTCGTCAAATTTTGTTTGCCAACTGGGAGAGAGGATTTTTGGAGAAAAAGGCGAAACAGGCTCAACTTAAAAGTAAAAGACAGTTTATTAACATACAGTAAAGAAAAAATGAAACTTTCAAAACCCTTCTCCTCCCCCCACAATTGTTCACTTTCCTACAAACAACACAGAGACAAAACCTGTGACATTCAGTCAGTTTCACCATTTAAATATAGTCTTTCATCAACTCTTCAGGAGAGGAGTCTCTTGTTTACCATGGAATTCTCCCACTGACAACCCAGAAAGGTTCTCTTGTGGGTGGGAACTGTCACAGGAACAGCTGCCGGGGGAAAACCTGCTTCCATGTGCTCTCCTCCCATTAGTGATTTCCCAAGCTGCTCACGGGTCGTGGAACTCGAGCACCTGGGGTGTCACCTTTTAAACGTGAGCAACTTCAAAGCAAAGGATTTCTCATCTCAAGGAACAGAGATGTCT